>CM068590.1:17844773-18444773 GCA_035048485.1 Pteria penguin
CTTCCTTAATCCATAAATGATCCAACTCAAATACACGTCAGAATCCACTGTCCTCAGGCAAGGTTACCGTGCAATCAAGACTTTGAAGGCATCTATTCCCTTGAACAATATCATGGATTTATGCTAGCCACAGATATTCGTGAAAAAATCTTAAAATTATTTTGAGACTTCCCATTCGATGCATATACATGTACTTCAGGGTTTTTTTTTTTTTTTTTTCTTTTAGGATTATTATTATCATTATTATTATTTATTTATTTATTTATTTATTTATTTATTTATTTGTTATTAACTACACTGAATCGTTAATTAAGGTCATCTCAAAGTAATTCACTGGATCAATCTGCGAATGCCTGTGACCCACACTAGCCAAACCAGTACTATATTTTACCTCTTCGTCCATCTGGTCGATCCTTTTCTGTTCCAGGTCAGCCTCTGTAGTGGCGCGGTCCATGGATTCTATGAGGTCCATGAGTCGCGTCATATCCTGGATATCGATGCTCTGGTTTTTATCACTGCTCGCCAGTTGTAAGACTATTCCGATATCCTCGTTCTCCTTCATCAGCCTCTGTATCTCTGATCTGGGGGAATATTGTATTGGACAGCAATGTGTCAAATTTGCGGAAAATATTTTTTGTCAAGATGCGTAGATCAATGTAAATAAATAAGTTGATTAACTTCAAACCCACCCACCCACCGCAATTCACGGGTGTCCAACTTGTCGCATTGTAGTACGATCGTGCGACAAAGAGGTCAAAACGTGCGACAAGCGATTTTCAAGTTTAACACCCTTTTCTTGATATTTTTGAAGGAAATGCACAAAGTAGGTTGGATTTTGTTTCATATAAGTGTCACTACTAAAGAAAGCCAATGTGGAAAAAGAATTTTGATGAATCCTTGTTTGCAATAGGCAGTCTCATTGGTTGACCGATTCAAAAACAGCAAGTGGATTCATGTTTGAGTGTAGTTTTGTATGTGACGTCACGGAAAACTTATACTCGTTTTAAGCAATAGTTCTGAAGATTAAGTTCACTGATCGGCACTCTTAATTTAGACTTTGGTTTGGTTTTGAGTGTCTTCTCTGAAGGAAAGAACACCTTGGGATTCCAACCTCAGACTTTTGACCCCATTCGTGCTATCACTTTCACTTGGTGGACCACAGGTACCCGAAAATATCCATAAGCCTAGTTTTTTCGATATCGGTACAAACAACGTAGGGCACAAAAACATTTCAAATTTTACACTAATTCCTTAAATGTATATGTTTATCAGCATTTTACAATGCGTTATTCAGTATTAATTAATAATACTGAGTTACTGTATTTTTATATTATATTAATACAACCCCCCCCCCAACCTTTCCACAAAACAATGACAACGATAAAGAAAAGGAAATTTTCTAAATAAAACAAAATAACACAATTGAAATAAATTATTGATGCGTACTCTTGTTTTCGTAAGATATTTCTCGATTCCTCTGCATAAGATCGTCTGTCTCCCTCCATCACCCGCAATTTCCTTTTCAATCTGACCAGTTCTGCATGTTGTGACGCTTCATCTGACATTTCTTCGGACGGATCCATACCCCTTTTCATGATTAATTTTGATTTCGTATAGGCACCTAAATTAAAAATATCATGATATACATACATATTAATTTAGAGTTATGTTACTTGTAGCACCTCTCTCTCTCTCTCTCTCTCTCCCTCTCTCTTATTTCAAGTTTATAAATATATCAGATTCAAATTCAATGTGGTTTAAGTATCAATAATGTGACACATCTAGTTTACCACCCCCCCCCCCACCCCCCTAAAAATAATAATAATAAAAGCGCACTAAAATAAAGCACTGTTTTGCATATATAAGGGCGACAAGCTCTATGAATTTTGAATTCAATTTTCAGTTCAGTTTTAAAAGTTGGTGTACATGATTTATTCAACCCTTCCTAATACTTCAGTGAGCACTACCCTATATAAACTTTCAGTAATTATAGACAAAACCTTTACCTGTTCCTACATAAGCTCTCAGTAATTATAGCCAAAACCTTTACCTGTTCCTACATAAGCTCTCAATAATTATAGACAAAATCTTTACCTGTTCCTACATGAGCTCTCAATAATTATAGCCAAAACCTTTACCTGTTCCTACATAAGCTCTCAGTGATTATTGCCAAAATCTTTACCTGTTCCTACATAAGCTCTCAGTGATTATTGCCAAAATCTTTACCTGTTCCTACATAAGCTCTCAGTAATTATAGCCAATCCTTAAATGATCCTACATAAGCTGTCAGTAATTATTGCCGAAATCTTTACCTGATCCTAACATTTACTTTTTGAATGTAAAAATGTGCAAAAGCAGTTGTTGTAACATCATAACTATTCTACTATCGGCTCAAGGTGTTGCAGAGTTGGCTACATACTTTAGACGATCAGAGTTCGATCCTTACACTGTGTACATTACGGTTAAGACGATCAGAAGTCGATCCTTACACTGTGCACATTACGGTTAACAGTTTTGATATAATCTGCATCCTGTATTCCGTGGTGGTCTGATTTATTGAAAGCTATGTAAAAAGCTTTTGATCAGTTCTAAATCAGAGAATCTTTATTGAATTCTGTCAAAAAGACCGCAGACTCCGACTACCATAAAATATATGAAGATAATTTAAAGATTATAAAAGTTATTTACCTCTTTTCAGTGACGATCCTTCTGGGGACGTCGTCTAACCCGTCGTCTACCTTTTACATAACGTCAAGGTAACGCTATGACGCAATAATGCTTTGACGCTAAAGTAAATAATTTATTTTCGTGTAAAATTTCGCGGCTTTTCGTATCTTAGTTGATGTAGTTTAAGAAGAACATTCAACAAAATAAATCAAAATCAAAGATGTTTACTGGATCTTCTACGCATACGTGTTCATTTCTTTAACATATGTTTTGTTTGAATTTATTTTTAAACGAACGATTGTTTTGAAAATGCGAGACTAAATGTTCTTTATGCCGATACTGTAGTGCGGGCACATGAGAAAGCGAAATCTTCGGATTATAAAAATGATTTACCAAAGTTGACATTTGCCGACGACCTATATCGAACACTCTTTCAATTGGGAAACTTGCAAAGTTCAAACTGAGCTGACAGACTGACGATCAGTGTAGGTCGGTGTGGTTGCTCAGGAATCAAATCTGTTCTATTTTATATATCTTTAGCCACACATAATTGAGTTTGCAGTCAAATGAATCCATCGTCATCGTAAATTAACTTTAGATATGGCACGCTTTAAAATCCGGTTAAATTTGCAACTGATTTGGTTTTAAATTTAATTTTGATTTTCAGTGTCCTGTTATGAGAATTGTCACTAATCGACACGTTCGTTGCGACGGGATCTCTTTGCAAACGAAGTAACAGGCCAGGTGGGGTCTAAGCTTTCAATTCTGTTCACTTTGTAGCATTATGACATTATCACAGACTTAAACAATTCGCCTGATAAATGATGAAAACAAGGACATGTTTTGTTATCGCTAATTTATTTATAAATCAAAATATTTTGGTAATGTCTATTGGCACGAAAGTCGTGTTTGGTAACAATTGGTATCCACAAGAGAGTCGTTCGCGTTCAAATCACTACAGTATCGGCCCGACGTTTGTGTTGCATGCTGGTAAACAACACAGGTAATTGAGACGTTCCCTCACAAAGTCGTCTACCTTTCAAAGCAAGGGACATTCACAGTGTTTGGTTTTAAATTTGACTTTGTTTCGTGCTGATGATCATTACCAAACATATATTTGCTGTTTTGCAGATAGTTTTGTAACAGGACTTTGTCTACATATATAAATAACGACACCTGTTGCTAAGGTTCGCATGAATTTAATCTGTTGTTTGATTTGATCTTCTTTCAAACCCTAAAATATTTTATAATAACAATATATAAATTAAAACATAATGAAGCATGATTAATATTTTGCATTGTATAAAAACATATATATATATACATGGTAAGTATTTAAACAATTCACAAAAAAATAAGAGTTATTCCCCTTGCAAAGTTATCCATTAACTATACATGATTTAATGTTATTTCATTACATAGATATAGTAAGTATTTGTTTCAATATAATATAATCAATACAACTGACAGAGTTAATTAATAAAATACCTGATTATGGATCAAGGTCCACAAACACCTTATGCATCACATAGAAAATTCTGAGATAAATTACCTATAGAAAACACAAATGATGCAGTAAAACAAACGCATCAACATATGCACGATGAATTATATCAAATTATTCACAGCAATGCTATACACTATCGAAATGTAAATTAAATGAAAAAAACTACTTGAGCTATTAAAGAAAACTCTCTCAGAAACGATCTCATACGATGTTATCGATATTACGAAGATGAAAATTAGTAATTATGAATATTATCAGAAAATAGAGAAATTATAAAAGGAATGGGATTAAAAAGCAAACTTACTGTCACTTTGTCATATTGTCAAATGTAGAAATGAATTAAATATGAATTTGTAGCGTTGTTCAATCTGCAAGGTGTATATCTTAATATCTAAAAATGTGTTCTTTCTCTGACAAATGTATATCTAGTGTCCCTCGATTTAAGCTTACTTATCTCATGTGAAAGAAAATTGGCGGTAAAGTAATTCAACCAATTGGATTATAGAATATATAAAATGCATGGCCAATATACGTCAACCATACATACACGGTTAGGCTAACATAGCCTTAAGCTATATATTGAAATTCAGTATAAATAATAGTGATACATACAAACACTGATTTAATTAATTTTGTTAGCAATTATATTAACATTTAATTATACACTGAAATAGATAACATAAATAAAATATTTCACTATCACAGTTTTTCTTAACAGCATGATATTCATGTTGATAAGAGAGGGGGGGGGGGGGGGTCAGAAAATTTAATCCATCCCCTTTTCTTATTGAAAAAAATGGAAAGTTTCACTAACCCTTGAATGAGCCAGAATTTTAATACCTTTCACCTTTCAGAAATAATTGTTTGTTATCAGGTGATACTTTAAATTATATGTTTACATTTTTTAAGAGTTAATGTAGATCTATTTAACATATGGATTCAACGTTCTTTTAAAGGAAAAAAAAGATGATCTTTCATCTAAAACATTTGAAAATTAATGGACACATTTCACAAACTGGGTACAAATTAGAGATATAGTCTTATATTTTGAATATTTTCAATGTTGGTATGACATCACTGTCTCAATTGGTCCACGTAGATAACCGAGGAGTCTGGCCATGACACTTGGGGTAAAACTCAGGGTTTATCGTTAGCGTTAATACAACTTTAAGTTCTTCTTAATCAATTCTAAAGGGTTTTCTTATAAGATACAATCGGAAATGTGTAAAACATGTATTCAAAATGTACTTCTGTAAACAAAAGAATATTTTAATTATTCTTTTTTACCAAAATTCCTCCCAGAATATGCATTGCTGTCTATAATAAAGTCCGCTGCTGGGGCTGGGGTACCAAATGTTCCTAATGCTCATTATGAAACACCCAGATGTCCGACTTCGAAAATATCAGGGCACAAAATTTTCAATGTTTCATAATACTGCATAAATTAAAGATCATTGCTCTCCAAGTGTTTCTGGATTTCGAGAGATAGTGGTTTATAATACAACATGATACAGTACAGTCCGGGTGGAACTTTAAATGCCCATTGTCCACAGCGGGCAGTCCACCTGAAATTTCAGTGGGCATTAGGAGTGGACATTTACCTGAGCTCTCAAGCTGTCCACTTACCTGTATGTTAATTCTAACTGACTCTTACAAGAATGTCCACTGTGTCCAGTGGACATTTTAATGCCCACTCTAAAAATGCCCACTGTAGCCAGTGGGCAAATTAAGTTCCACCCAGACTGTACTGTACTTAGTCAGGTTTATTTTGTTTAACCTTTATATTTTCAGTTATTATTGTACAATGGTTGATATAGGATGGGGTTGGCTGGCAAAGTATGAAGCCTACGGCAAAGCTGGGGACAGTAAGGAGGATTTCGATATCATTTCCTACACAGAAGCCAAGTCTGAAGTGTACACAGAATTCATGCATGCCTCACATTGTATGATATTTGCTCGTAGGGATGATATATTGTGGGACCTTTATAAAGCAAGAGGGGCTGTATTGGTAGGTATGAAAGATAAATGAACCTGATAATGTAATAATGATAAGTAGGGAAAAACTGAATTATGTATGAAAATAAAGAGAGAAAAGGACATGTTCAAAATAATAACCTAAGTAGTGTCTACCATGTTAAGTATTTCACCCTTAGAAAGTGATTTCATTGCTTATTTCATATACCTTATATAGACATTAAAGTTTGATCGTTTCCTCTCTTAACACTCCATGTTGTTTGCAGTGTTTGTGAATATCACCGGGCCGACAAAAATATCGGGTAAAATTTTGATTTCATGTTTTAAAAACTTTCACTATAATTTCATTGAAATATGAAGCTTTAGCAGACATTTGTCTTGTAAAGTCTAAGTAACTCTCGCATACACTGCTGATTGTGGTAATATGCATGACAGATGTAACTTACCTGCAGAATGAGCCATCCTCCTGACTTCAGGACTTCTATCCTATACATGGTCAGATAAGGGGATACAGAAAGCCACCACATTGTGAGGAAGCCTTATGTCATCATACTTTTGTTGATGTGTGTTTCTGTATAGTATAACGAAATTTTGGATATGACTGATTTTAGGTTTATCACTCCTTGTCTTTGAGCTTCACAATATTTTTTGTTAAATACATGTACCTAGATTTGTTTCCTTGCTAGTAATAGAATTTATTTATCACCTGTTTTGCTGTTTATGCAGTGAAATATCGCCATGTCAAAAATTAATTTATAGTATGGGTGACATCACAGTATGGAAAAGAATTGTGTCAAGGCGGTGTTTGATGAAATAAACACCTTCAAATTGATTGTAAACATCTGATAAAAAGAATCTGAAATGGATTTCATTTCATACGGTATTTATGAAACTTGTTGTGTGTTTTATATATAAAACAAACAACTCGTTTCATGAATACCGTATGAAATGAAAATTCATTTCAGATCCTATATATCTAGCCAAAAATAGGATAAACAAAAATATTTCTTTGTTATAATTCAAACTTTAAGCAGTGTGTCATGTGACCTTATTTTTATTCTTTAGATGCAGATGCGTTTTGATGGGTTATTAGGATTTCCCGGTGGATTAGTAGATCCAGGAGAGATCCCCCTACAGGGAATGAACAGGGAACTCGAAGAGGAAATTGGATTAGACTTATCTCAACATCAATTGGTCGAAAATGATCATGTGGTCTCTTTTGTAAACAAGAAGAAAAATCTAGTGCTACATTTTTATGGGAAGGAAGTGTCGGTAGAAGACTTTAAGAAAATAGAGTTGGGAAATCTTAATGCTCCGGATTATGGAAGTGAAGTAAGAAATTTTCGGCTTCCTTGTATTGTGTATTAGTTCTAAATTTGATTAAGATACATGTAAACTGAGGTAAGTTATGTTACTGTAGTTGAACATGGATAAGTCAACCTTTCAGTGAAGTGAGAACGATTTCAAGTCTTGATCCAAGTATACTCTATTTATTCAAGGGGCAGAGTTGATGTAGTGGTTAAACACTTGGTTTGCTGTGCAAACAGTCCAGGTTCAATTCCCTGAATTGCACCACTATGTTTAAGAGGTTGGTTACCTCCTGCATCCATGTCACTATCCTGAAAAATTGTTGAAAGCCACGTAAAACACCAGTCAACCAACCAACCTCAATTTTCACTTAATGTATTGGGTCTTTTCGTTATGCAGAATTATTTCCCATTTGAGCAGGTATCTGACGTCAAATCATTGTGATGTCATATAATTTCTGTATCACTTCCCGTAATTTTACACCAGTTGTCATAGAACTGGTTGACGTCACAATGATTTGACGTCAGTTACCCGCTCAAATGGGAAATAACTCTGTATAACGAAAAGACTCAATAAGTTGAATTTGGACAGAATAACTCCCAACTATATTCCTTGTCGATATATAATCCTGCGAGTGTATTTCTCTTAGTATTCTCTTAATCAGCAACAGATAGGAGCATGATTTATGTGAAAGCATAGTCAGAGCAATTGATAGAGGATCTTACTTGGCTCTCTTTTCATATTGTTTTGATCACATCATATAGGCCAAGAGAATAAATATTTGCGATATTGATTGTTCCTGTTTTTATGACAGAATTTAGGAATAGTGTAGAATTTAAGGACAGAGTTGATTTTGTTGGATTATGGATGTAGTGTTCATCTTGTACCACCAGCCTTTGCCAGTGCTTCCAAGGGATCGCTCACCTCTAAACTGCATGTTTTGATAATAAAGAAAAATATTTGAAAGCTGCATAAAACCCCCTAAAACAAAACTAAGATATAACTTAGTGTCTAGTGTCAGAGCTAAACATGTATCTGAAAAAAGAAGGCTGCCTTAGAAATTTCATGATTTTCTGGGTTTACCTCTTAAAGATTTTAGCAAGTTTAAGAGCAATATAACTGATATATGTGTAAGAAATCCCTTTTATGTACATGTTTACTACAGAGTATTTGGTAATCTTAAAATGTTTTTCATTTCAGTCCCTGGGCATTGTTCGCCCACCTCTTTTCACTATGGGAGATGGCTTTCGTGGACTGCCTGCATTTCTTTCCAATAACTTTGCTGGTAATGCCAGACAGGAATTACTGATGGGGTTGGAAAAATTTAACTTATTAACCCAGGAGGAGATAACTCTTGCAATGGAATCTTGGATGGACTATAATCATAAAAATCAAGATGCTAAAGGAGTGACTAATGTTAATACATGATGCTGGACTTTCATAGGATTTCTTTTTTTGCCAAATTTCCCCTTTTAATTTTTTATACCAGTCTGCAGGCTATCATTAATTATGGCAGCAATATACCATACTCCGATTTTGATAATTGCTGTCTTTTTGTCCGAGCTAATACATTTTGGCGTTGTTTTTCATAGTGACGTCATAACGCATGACCATAGATTCATTATAACGTCAATATGAAAAACAACGCCAAAAGGTATTAGCTCGGACAAAAAGTCGTCATTAATCAAAACCGGAATATGGTCTATTAGACGGTTGTTATCTGTTTGTATCTTATCATCACAACTTCCCCATAAACAAAAATATTCATCCAAGAAAAAACTGAAAAATCAGTAGATAGTGGGTACATGTACATAATTTTTAATTTGTTCATTTAATATGCCTATTATTTGTAGCAAATGAGGGGCCAAGCTTAAGAGTTTTTTTAAGAATGATGCATTAATTTCACTATACATACGTAAATAATATTGGAGTTTTCGTCTTTAAAAAGAGTCAAACCTGCTCTTAAGACCACCTTTATCAAGCAATCATTTGTCTTGAACAATCACCATTCTCTGTTCTTTACTACTTATTGTCTTTGAAATAAATCTGCTCTGAAGACCACCTGTATCAAGTAATCACCTGTTTTGAACAATCACCTTTCTCTATCCCTTACTATCAGTTGTCTATACAATTAAACCTGCAGTAAAGATCACCTGTATCAAGCAATCACCTGTCTTGAAAATCACCTCTCTCTATTCCTTATTATCAATGGTACTAACAATTAAACCTGCATTAAAGACCACCTATATCAAGCAAATTACCTGTCTTGAACAATCACTTTTCTCTACTCCTATTAATTGTCTATACACAATCAACTTGTATTAAGAGACCACCTGCCTTAAGTGGCCACTTTGCTCTCTTGTCTTTGATGGCTGCTTAAACCAGATTTAACTCTATAGTAATGTTTACTTTTTATTTACTGTGTTGGAATGTCCATATATGTAGATGATTCTCTGGTGTCCTCTGCTGAAAATACTGCTTGCCATGATATTCTGTCATTTCTTTACACAGAGTTACTTCCTATTTGGGATGGTATCTGACATAACAATTATGATATCATAAATTTCCTATGGAAACATTATGTTTGAACCATCATTTCCCTAAGTTTTAGACCGGTCTCCATAGAATTTGATGACATATCAGTTGCTTTATGTCAGGATACCATCCCAAATGGGAAGTAACTCTGTTTAAAGGAAAAGATGAAATAGGTTCTGATACACAACGACTTCCCTGTGGAAGATTTTACTTGATTTGTATAACTGTGATTTTAATAAATATTGACAAACAAGCCTTTTCGTAACGAAAAACATGAAAATTTGCCTCCTGTTTTGAGAAAAATATTTTATAGCAGTAATAATCAGTAAGAAGGAATAAGACAAAATTGTTTTTAAAATATTACCAAATTTACCTAAGTAACATGTGTTATGTGACTGCAACACTCACAACAATGTACAATGGTGGGCATTTATGTAATGGTAGGATAATGTGTATGTGCATTGTAGTGATCTTACTCGTTATTTTTGTATTGGGTTTTCGTTGCATTTATTATCAAATTTTAAAATTTGAAGTATTACATTGTACTTTATTTTCTTCATCGAATGAATTATAGATTTAACACTGAATTTGTTGTTGACCTATTGTTTTGTATGGAATCAGAAACAGCTTTTATGAAATTTCAGTAGTACTTAAAGAATATGGTGATGACACTTGATCAGTGTATTGCATAGAAATTAAAGATAGACCATTATGTTTTATAATGATACATGTATGAGTCAGTAACTATCAAATCACGGTACTAGAGAGTGCTGTAGAAACTTAGGCTCTAGATGCCACTTAAGTATATGCTATTATTATGGTATATAATAGTGTACAAATGCTTGACCAGATTGACCAAACATTATTTATGGGCAGATGTAGTACAAGAGTGTTGTCAACATTCCAGAACACCTCCTTCACCTAAAATTCGATGGCAATGACTTTCTTGTCACTTTACAGTCATGAATAAGTTTACACTCCATGTTAAGGTTGGACCTCTCGTAAAATGTGTCGACAAATACTTTTTATCCACAACACTTGGAAGAAAACAAGTCAGTATATGGTTCTCTTTGAATTTATTTGTTTAAAATTGATAATTCATTAAGCATGAGACAATCATAAATATATGAAGAGATTTTTTACCAAACATTCAGCGAAGATAGGAACGAAATAAGATATGGTAACGAGATTCACGAATATCATAGGTTATGAAAAGGAACAAGATCAGAAAATTAAGATATAATACATAATATCGATAATGTCACACAAAATACAAAAGCGTTCTGGCTCCTTTCTTTTTACCAATTGTTATGATCAAAAGACTAAAGGGAAAGAACAAACCAATAAAAAATCACTTGTGAGGATAGAAAAATTCAAGAAGTTCTGATTGTACAAATGTAGATCTATGTTTGTTCAACTCTGACAAAAGAGATTCACTAGCTTCAAGTACCCTACTTGGCTGTCCTCTTTAACGGCAAAATTAATACAGTGGTGGACCTTCCTAAAATTGTGCCTTCTTCATCAGGAAGGCTTGACCAGCTATTTTGTATACTGCATATCATAGAAGCACACAGGAGCCTGATATAATGATTTTATAACGTATTTAAGGATGACTAGAAATTTCAATAAAATTCTTATCTAATATTGAAGATTTGATTAAAATTTCCAATTAAAAAGTGACATTAATACAAATGTTAATACATGTATATCTCATCTATGCCTATAAAGAATTCTATTTATATAAATTTCATTAAAACATAATATAATGGGACAAAAAAAAGTTCAAAATTTTTTTTTCATTTAAAGCAAAGAAGAAATCTAAAAAATTCTACATCAAATTTTATATTTTCATTGGTTCATTTCATTTTTCTTCAAAGTTTTGTTTAACATCATGAAAAGAAAAATATGTTTTATCAATTTATCAATCTCGGTAAAATTCTTTTCAACAAATTAGATTGGTTCAAAGCAAAAATATAGTGTGGTCAGTATGAATGCATAAATATCACTGGGTAATGATTCAACTAGTATAATATAAAAAGGTGTTGACAATGATTTTACTTTTTCAATAAACAAAGTTTAAAACACGGAAAATAGGACCCAAGAAAGTTTCTTTCCTTCTATATGGATTCCAGCAACAACTGAAACTTGAAATGAACTGAACACAAGCCAAGATTCCAAGTTACTCCTTTTATTTTGAGAAAAATTGGCAGAACAGGATGGGCACTTGGCTCACACAAAAATGTTGTCTGTGAGATTTACTTGAGCATTATTTGAGAGGATGAACTGACCACATAGATGGCAATTTTAAGATATTTCTGGCCTATTGCACTAACACTCCCCCCATGTACAGAAACATCTATATTTCTCTATAGATGGGACATACTGCAATGAATGATGTAGTGCAACAGGGAGAAGTATCTGAAAATGGAAAAAAAATATGGCAGACATTTGTACAAACGACAGCACCAAGGAAAATCACATCCTTAAAAGATTACATGTAAAAATTATGAAATTAATTTACATTTAAGTATAGAAGTGCAAAACAATATCTTTTACATGTGTTCTGGTATTTGTAGAAACTGCTTTTAAAAATTTGATTACATTAAATTAGGTACATTTTTAAATAAATGTCTGAAGTATATACACTATCATACAAATACAAAATATAACAATTCTATATATTGTCTTTTCAAGATTATCAAGAAAAGGTATAACAGTATTATTTTATACTGATTTATTACATGTATAAGTTTGATTAATTTTCCTAAAATAAATCTACTTATCATTATTGCAAACACCACAGGCAACGACAATTCACCTAAACATGGCTGAATTCCTGAAAATGGATGGATGGACAAAGGAATAGACAAATAGATGGATAGAAAGACTGATGTCCCTGTGTTTTTTAACCACGGACACAAAACTAAAATCAATTTTCAAAAGAAAATGAGACTTACTCTCATATTCAATCCATTATGTTTACAAAGAACAATTAAATCGTGGCTATATGTAGAATTTTGTAAAGTCATAACTTTATCTGCTTCACCATAATACCATAAAAGTTATTTGTTAAGTCATGAAATTATTTGTAACAGCATGAAATTATTTGTAACAGCATGAATGTATTTGTTACATCAAAAATTTATTTGTTACATCAAAAATTTCCTTGTAACATTATACAATAATTTTTGACATGAAATTAGCATCATCAGATCAACTAGACTAGAGGTAAAATAAATTCACAAAACTCTGAATCTCGTTTTGTTACATTATCATATTCCTACCAAGATTCATTCAGCGTGTCACTATTAATTACCCCTGATTAATATTTGATCTAGACAAGAGGAATAATAAATTCATAAAAAACTGAATGTGATAGTACTTCTATCCCGATAATTTCAGAGCATTCTAGTCAATAAATCCTCATTATTTTGAATTAAGTCTATCGACATATTATCAAGTTCTTAACTATCAAATTTTTAATTCAAATATTTTGATTTTTTATAAAGCTCTGTATATATAAAAATAAGCATAAAAAGCTCTCATTCAAAACTATTAATTAAACATCGAAATTTATTATACATAATACAATTCATTAAATTTACAACAAGTGCACCTCTTACCAGAAAATACAACATGCTAGTTTTCATAATGTAAGATCAATGTTCATGCAAGCACAATATATTTAATTCAACTCCATAATTTATACACGTCTGCTTAATTCGTGCTACTAATATGTATACGCATAAAGTTAAAATTAAGTTTCATTGAAAATGTTGAACACAAATATATGTCATGTACAAAAATTGACGACACTTGAAGCAAACTCAGAGCACCTAAGTTACACAACTTTTTCAATGTTGATTGAACAGGACTTCTTGTAAATGTCTCCTGAATCAGGCTCAAGAAAAAAAATTTAATTTTTTTGCTTTTGTTCATGAAATGAAACCGGAATAGACAAATACGTTTTCATGTTATAACCCTTCTTTATATTTTAGTAATACATGTATTTGAATATAATTACACAAAAAAAAATTTTTTTGGGATTGCTTTGCTCAATTATTGAACATTTTTATGTAATGAGTAAAATTTTTCGAATCAAAAACATTTGTACAAAGTCCCCTACTTTTGCAACTTTATTCAAGAACTCCAATGTAGACAAAATCTCAGATAGAGTCTTATTTATATTCTAATGACTTCTTTAAAAAATAAAATTGAAGTGAAAACAGAGCTAGCAAACGTAATCGGTTCTTGTCTAAAATATTTTGGAAACTTTTAGATTTGATGTAGAGTCTAAATCTAGGGAAATGTAAGGAAAGCAGGAACATGGCATTTGCTTTTAGACTTTAAGAAAAACCAGAAAGACATTACACAAAAGTAAGTATGTCACATGATGTTCTATAAATAGGAATGTAAATATTCATAACGGTTTCTTATATTCCCCCAAGGAGTTGTTCCTTAGTTTTTTTTAACAAATATGCAAGAATTATCAAAATGATTATTACCAAATGAATACATGCTCATGTTTTAATTTCTACCCAAAGTAAACCATTTTGAACATTTCTGGTGTACAAGACAATAGTTTGTAAGGCAAAGTTTAAGCATTCTGAATTTTTCATAAGCCAGTCTGTGTCTAATTAACTCCTTCACATCTATTTTATTTCATTATCTCATGTAGGCGAAAAATTTGGTCTAAGAATGCTAAACATCTTACAGTTCTGGATTCTCAAGTAGATGAAAAACTTTTTTTAGAGTGCCTCATAATGCAGGATGAGTCTCATGCAGACGATGAACTTTGTCTTGAAATGCTTCACGAAATAGAAGTCTTTGTAGCAGGAAACTCACAATGCAAAAGTTGCAAGTAGAAGGAAATTTCTATCTTAGAATGTTTCCCAATAACTGAGTCTTGTATAGAATGGAAACTATGTCTTTGAGCACCTCATTATGCAGAAGTCTCCAAGTAGAGATAAATGCGCTTCAATATATATGCCTCACTTAAAACTTATACAGAAGTTACAGAAGTCTCAAGAAGAAAAAGTTTGTCTTAGGATGCCTTCCTGTGTGGCAAAGAAAATAGGTCATAGAATGCCTTCAGGCATATGTTGAAGAACTTTAAAACTTTGATAAAAGTTTGAAACTGTTTGAGGTAAATTGAACAACTTTCCTCTCAACATTGAAATCCGTGTTCTCCAACATGCGCACGTCACATTATAGTGAATAACACTGAAACTGCTTCCATCATCTGTAAATTCATACAAGGATAGACATATTATAGGAATCCTGTAGAAAATTCACTCATGTGATACCGTCTGTTCATAATTCCAAAGTAATTTTCTATATATTTCTTAAGTAAAGTCCATATTCCGTCAACAAATAAACAGTATATCTTCAACAAGTGTCATCTTTCATTTTTCATTTTTTTTAATTTTTCAAATGAATTTCTTTGGGTGAAAGAAAAATTATTTTACAGTGACACGGTTTTATGATTTTGTTGTCAGAGTTCTACTGTAAAGTTACCCAGTTTAAATATTTTGGGGGTAAATTTAGAGAGTGTTCTAGTTGAATTTTTTCACCATGGGATAAAGTTTCACTTTCACTCAGTGCACTATGGTATAACTTCACGCTTCAGTCTCGCTTTCTGGAGAATCTGAGTTCGTTTCCTTCTCTCAACACTCTGATTGCTCACTGTCTGTTTGAGAGCTGGCAGTGTTACGGTCTCCCTATTGATGTAAGCTACGTCAGGGCTGCAAAGACATGTACAGAGATGTTAAACAGACAAACAAACAAGTGTTGTCAGAAGACAACAAAGCTGCTGGTGGCAACCAAAATGTAGCAAAAGTTTTTGTAATTAGGTCAATCTTCAAGGTCAAAACGTAAAATTTTTTCGACATAATGAAAAGTCTTGTCACAAGGAATACACACATGAAATATTTACTAAGTTTAATAATGTTCATAAGTTATGACCAACGTTAAAGTATTTTAAAAGTTGGTCAAATTTCAAGGTCAAGGTCAAAGGTAACAAATTTGAGTACCCAATGAAAGGTCTTTGCACAAGGAATACACGTGTGAAATATTAAATCCATGTCTCTAATGGTTCTAAAGTTTGAATACAAATTACACCTAGAAATCTCAAAAATGTTCCATTAGAATCAATTAAGACGAAATATTTTTTGTACTTAATTTCTTGAAAATAAAAATTACATCCATGTAACATTTATATGCCAAGTATGATTCTTTTTGAAGTAAAGAGGATCATTAAGCAAATATAAATCTTTTTCCATTAACTGTGAAACGGTAACACTGGACGACTAACTGATTAACATGCTCTCCAAATTTATTACATCGTAATGTAATTTGACGTCATTCTCATCGACTCGGGGGGGGGGGGGGGGGGGGAACCTTATTGATTTTGCCGTCAAACGTTACAGCTCGGCACTTGATGGAAAGAAGTTAGTGTTGGGAATCAGTGAGAAAACAATAATCGATTAATCGAAAATACTTTTCGATTGATTAATCGATTTCAATCGATTCTTTTGTATTCTACTGCAAAGCGCCTCTTAACACAGACAGCCATTAATGTAGCATACGGCCCTGGTCATATCTAAATTATCCTTCGTAATAGGTCCTGTTATTTTTTAATAAGGAATTCAAAAAATTTCCACACTGCAGCAAGTCTTTCTTACAAATGTATCACCGACATTTTGCATTTAATAAACACGGGAAGCAGTTTCATACAAAAACATTTCATTCTTTCCAACTTCAAAGTTTTATAATTACAATCATAATCGATTTTTCAAATTGTAATCGATTAATCGATTTTTGAAGGGTCTAGCGACGATGTCGGCGACAATCGCGATAATTGGAACAACACTAAAAGAAGTCCATGGCAAAAATCAATCAAGTATGAACTTACAGTTTTCTTGATGGATTTTTAAGAGGAAGCTTTGGGAGGCTACCCTCTGCATGCTTGGCATCATCGTCTGCAATATACGCCTTGGCAAGAAGGTAGGCATCTGGTGTCCATTTGTGAGAGTACAACACGTCACGCAGATCAGATTTCAGGCTATCAAGCTACAAAAAATACAAGAAATAAAATTTACCCTTTTTTTTTATTTTCATTGTTAATGACAGATGTGAGAAGAAACAGTGAAATTCAGTGCTGTAGTTTAACCAACCAAGCCAACCTGACCCTAAATAGTTTTCCACGTATTCATAATAAAAGAGATTCAAAGAAGTCCTCCAAAGGAAAGTTTTGGTACATAAAAAGTAAAAAAAAAATTTTCGGCCTCACAACCTTTATACAAGGCAATTTTTCAGATGACAAATACAAGGCTATGTAAAATCCATGTTTACAATTCAAAGATACATAAGCTTCTCAAGATCGTAAGTATAAGGTATAGGTCTAAGGTATAAGGTCGTGAGGCAGAAAATTTGCAATACAGAGTGTTTGTGTTCCTTTACATAATAAAAGATTAGTCAGATTAATCATACCAGCACACTAATCTCCTACATGATACACAGATTCTTAACAGTACCCACCTCATGAGCTTGTTTCTCATTTAGTCCCTGCAGATGTTTGATAATGGCTTCACATTCGGCTAACGTAGGAGGTTTGGCCTGATTACTAAATGGATTGAGGTTTCCTGCGGCAATCTGCTCGGCCAGCGAACCTCCTCCCTGAGACACTTGATGCTGTAACAACTCTATTCGCTGCAACCTATTATTATTATAAATCATAAAAGGTCTTTTTTTGATAAAGGTTACTCTGAATAATTTTCATTTCTCTTCATTTATTTACTTAATCTCAAGGCTGTATAAAAACAACTAGAACATATTATGCACAATTTTTGCACAAATATTAGTGGTACTTCTAGACACAAAGAGATTGGTGGTTTGACTCAGATATTCGATTAAACTGCAATGTACATGAAATTTTAAGATATACATGTTTATTTAAACAAGTATAGTAAGTATTTATAAAGTAATACATATCCCTCACTGGTTTCCATGACTCTACGAAGTTCAAGGGCTGTAACTGTTCCAAATATTGGCCAGTTATGACCAAACTCGTACTTGATCTGTAACTTCTTAATACAAAGCTACATACCAAATTTCAAATCAATAACTTCAATTGTTGCAAAAAAACATAAAGTCTCTCACTGGTAAAACCGGACATGGTAAATTTTCGAAATTTCCAGAGCAACCAGTTTGCTTGAACATCAATGTCAGTTGAACATTTAAAGAAAAATCCAATCTCAAAATGCGGAAAACAAGAAACCGTCAACAATGGTATGACCGGATTGCAAATGCTAAACAAAAAGGTTGACGCCGGATGGACAGACAGACAGACGGATGGACAGATTTTGCCAATTTATAGACCAGAATTGCTTTGCATTAACATTAACAATACATGTATGCAAGTGGTCACCCTAAAGGCAAAAAACAGTGTGTGTTCACTGAGGCGTAAAGTCAAGGTCAAGGTCACTAAATTTTTGAATTGGTTGGATAGAACATTCAAGTATGTATCTACAAACCTACCAACTTTGACATAAGTACCCTTTAGTGTATGAAAGAAACCAAGCTAAACTCAAAATGTTGACGCCGTGCGGACAAACGGATTTTGCCAATTAATAGACCAGAATTGCTTTGAAATTTGGTCGAAAATGGACACAAAAAATCTTGAAGACAATATGTAAAAACTTTTTATACGACGCCCAGTTCAGCAGGCCCTGAGAAACTAAATGTTAATTTTATTTGGCCCAAGTATTATTATTATACCCTTGTCCTGAACCTGTGTGGCTGTCTATACAGTGTATGCCCACACTTGTTTTTGAACTATTTTTTTGGTCATTTCCTACTGCTGCTTAAATTAGGGTAAGCTCTTTGAAAAGAATACTAAAGCTTACTGCTTCTTTTTGATATCTTCTGCTTGTTCCAATAGTTGTGTGAGGTAGTTGTTACGATTCCTTGATTCCCGTAAAGCATGTTTCAATTCTTTGATTTCCTCCTCTAAAAATATCACTTTTAATTCATCTATTCTCTCTTCTGAAAACGACATAAAGAACAGTAATACAATTTTGAGAACAAAATGCCATAAATTTCTCAAAATAATAAAACACATCAATGTTCATTGTTAAAGAATGCCTTCCTTCATGACTGAGGTTTAAGAGGAATATGACTTAGTAAATATATTCATCATCATAATTTATGTCATTATTGATTGTATCATCCCAAATGAAGATAAATGCCAATCACAGAATTCCTAGTGAAAGTACTTGAAATTTGTAAGATTTTGCTCATCATGTATTTATGACAGAATGTCAGTGAGATTGAAGTGTGAGATTGAATATCTCACTAGAAAAAAAAAAAACTCAAAAAATATACGATCTTTTCCATACTTTTATTAATTAATAATGACAGTACAAAAGAAATCATAATTTCAGAGTCTTAAAATATGGTCTGTACTGTTACAGTACTAATGCATGCTATTGGAGACTTCAGTTATACAGAGTTATTTTCCATTTGGTTTAGTTTCTGACACTAAAACTACTGTGACATCAAATAATTGAGGGATCATTAGATCCAACTTTAACCATACTCATTTCCTTGTGATGTCACAATTACATTTTCTTTTTTATTTATGAAAGTGTACCAAAAGGTGGGATGTCAGACATTTTACGATTTGTCCCTTCATTACCATTTTAGTTATGGTTTCCACAGAATTGGGAAGAGTAAATTTACTAAAGATCGTAAGCCTAAACGTAGACGTAGACGTAAACTTTGCTAAGAAATATTTGTCTCCTCCCTAAAGAGTTCCAAACGTGACGTACACCTTTTACTATGTTTACCAATGTAATCATGTATGAACATAGACTTCAAGAAAAATTCAACTGACATACACGTAGATTTAGGCAGAAACTCACTGCTTACATCTGCGTTTACGTTTGGGCTTACGACCCTTAGTAAAACTTACACCTGGTTTGCATCACAGTTATTCTATGTCAGATACTACCCAAAAGGAAGACAACTCTGTATAATGAAGCAAGATGTGTAAGTGTGACATAAATGCCTCCTGGTGGCAACAAAGTCCAAATAAGTTAAATTTTGAAATGTAGGTCAAAGGTCACATTCAAGGTCATAAGGTCATTGATCTTGGTGTAATCTGAAAGGACTTTATTAGTGGAGTATGCATGCCATATATGTAGTCTCCATCTCTTATGGTTAAAATATTATGGCTAAGGTTAAAGTTGACAACAGACAGACAAACAAACAAACAGACAGGTCAAAAACAATGTGCCCCTGATCTATCAATCTGGGGCATAAAAACCCCCAAATTAATGTCTTACCTTCTCTACTCCAGTAATTGTTATAGTCATGTAGATGTTCACTGCCTTAAGCATCACATCATAAGAAAAATTAATATTTGTTATGAAATCCATGATTATGAAACACTTTTGTAAGATGAGTTTACAATTCAAAACATGCATAAATAAAAAAAAAAGCTCTACAATACATTCCAGTTTGAAAAGTCTCAAAATTTTTGATAGAACTGTTTAAATACAGAAAACTGAGAGAAGGTATGAAAGACATTATGAATATTTCATGCATAAGAAGACCTATCAATACACCATTCCATTTTCCATTCATGACATGGTATTTAGTGCTAAATTTGTTTTTTATGACATCAAGTTAGGTCTGACATTTCGGATATTTGATTTTGACGTTACAGACATTACAATGGATAGTTCATGCAATGTCATTTTCTTCATGAAAAATCGGATTGGCGAATTCCAAAGAAAGAGAAGTTTGTAACTTGTGTTTTTCTTCATGAATTTCATATTGATTTTTGAAAAAAAGTTCCACATAAATCTGATGCAGATTTGATACCAAAGAACGGTGACCTTGACTTCATAGTTTAAAAAACTTTCCTCTTGCCATTTCAGCAATACATGTGATCATAAATCTACATGTAAATAAGACAAAGAGGAGTTAAAACTAAAAATCTTAAAACCATGCTGGTTTGGAGGGTTTAATACCAAATATGTAAAATCTTTTTAGCAACTTGTTGCACTTCCTTTTAGCAAAATTTTTTATACTGTTTCAATTTTTATTTTCTACATCTGTCTACCATATTTCAGCCCAGTAATTCACTTACCCCTGGATCGGCCAGTAGAGCTTGTGAATTCTAAAATATGTTATTCTATATCTTTTAACCATATTTCAGCCTAGTAATTCACTTATCCCTGGATCGGCCAACAGAGCTTGTGAATTCTTAAGTTTGATTTTCTATATCTCTTTACCATATTTCAGCCCAGTAATTCACTTACCCCTGGATCGGCCAGCAGAGCTTGTGAATTCTAAAGTTTGAGAAATCAAAGAGGTGGAAGAGTATTCTGAAACATAATATTAGTAAGTTACACAAAAAATGATCACCATGACAACAAATGAGAAAGTTCGAGTCAAGTACTTTTGCTTCCTCCAATCCTTGAGATTCAGATTATTTCTGTCATTTTTTGTTTGTATTGTAAGCCGATATTTTATATAGTCTTTTTATTAAACAGAGTTGTTTCCCATTTCGGACAGTATCTGATGTAAAACAATTATGACATCATCAATTTCCTATGAATACGTCATTTGTGGACTATCAATTCTCTGAGTTTTACATTGGTTTCCATAGAATTTGATGACATCATAACACGTCAGATACCATCTCAAAAGGGAGATAACTCTGTGTAAAAGAAAGACCCAATATAAGAAAGGAATTTCAAAAAGAAGAAAAAAAACAAGAAGGGCCATGTGTAAAATTTTACATTGGAAACAAGATCAAGACTAGACATAAATTAAAAATATTTCTTTATCATTTTAATCTATGGGAAATTTACTTCTCAAAATCTGTCAAAAATTTCCATCTCAAGAGATGTGGAGAAAGCAATGATCATGTTGAGCAAGTTAAATACATAAGTTTTGGATTCACAAAAGAGAGAAGTTAATGAGTTGAAAAATAACACAAATGACTCAAACAAAATGTGCAAAATTAGCAAATGTTTTAGACAGTCAAGTAAATAAAAAGATAAGAGTTTTAAAATGTTGCGGCAAAAAGATGAGAGAAGTGTTTTGTTTAGAATATAGAAAACGAAAAGTTACAAATAGTATAATCTGCATAAATATTACAGTGAGCAAGTCAGTTGATTAAATCAAAGTTTCTGGTCCTTTTGGGACAAACAAACCTTTATCAAGGCCTCTGGACACAACCTCAGTCTGAGGGACGGAATCCTTATTGACAATACTATTCTGACTACTATCACTTCGCTTGTCCTGACGAGACTGCTGCTGCTGCTGCTGTTGATTTTTTTGACTCATGATGATCTTAAAGTGCAGATCTATAAAACAGTATTTGTATATAATATGTCGCAATGTTTCTAATATCATAATAGTTTGGATGTAAACATGTGAATGACAAAGTGAATGGTGAGTAATAAAAAGTTTCGATTTTGTTTCAATTCCTGTAGATTCTCTCAAAGTTTCATGCTTGGGTCCGACATTCAGACTATTAAACAGCCTACAAGAGTTTATATCACTTGGTAGGTCAGTGGCGGATTTATAGGGGGGCCCGAGCTCCTCCTTTTTGGCCACATATTTACTAGTAAAAATCAAGATTTCGCACCAAAAATGGCTGAGTAATTTGGCTAATACACATGTGGGCCCTCCCTTTTCAGAAATCCTGGATCTGCCACTGTAGTTAGTGTGTTTCTCTGACTCGACACCCAACAAAGGCTCCTCCTCTGTATCTTGTCTTTCAGATGAAACAACAAAAAACAAAGCCCCATCTCAAGTTAAATACAACCGCTGCTTTCCTCACCTTTATATTATCTGTAACCCTGCATGTCAATGAAGAAGGCGAAATTTAAACATTTACCTTTATTTTCCTTCTTCAATCCTTCAATTTCTTCATGCAGCGACTTGAGAACTTCATGATGCTGCTGTCGTAGAAACTGCATACTTCTTTCTAAGTGATGAATTCTTTGAGTAGGATTCAATTCCTGGAGGTCAACCTGAAAAAAATGAAGTCGATGAAATTTAGTATAGAAAAGTATAATTTATACTTCATACTATACAGCCATTAAGAAATACTTCTATGTAGAGCATCTCTGCATGCGTAGTAATTGTGTAACTGACCCAATGCTTTGGTGGAATATTTGTTAAATTTTGTAACATTAAGATACATTTTAATGTTTGTTGATAGTATAACCAAGGTATCAAGTATTGTGACATTATCGAATTTAATACTTTTTCAAGCGTAAATGAAAAGGTAAGTAGTACCTATCATTAATATTTAAACTTCACCTTGAATGGTATTTCACTTAGATCAATATGAAGAAAATCATTATTCCATAAATGATGGTACAGAAGTATTAGTATAGATATGTGAAAAGGATTCTTCGTAAAGAACCATCCTTATCAAGTTTTATCAAAATCCATAGTACAGTACTGAGTAAGAAGCTAACAATCTGATTATCGACCTTCGTTGTGAGTCATATTTCGGAGTTTTCCACTCCTTCCTACTGATTGTCAGAACCACAGAGTCAACATAAACCATGGCAGGCAACAATGATAAATGATAGAATCACAGGTACTCAACCGAGAATGATCCAACACCCAAATGAAAGGGAAGTCATAATCTATTTTTATCTTCTTTCATTTCTTACCAAGCCGGCGTGGCCTAGTGGTATCGCGCTGGACTCCTGAACAGGAGGCCAGGGTTCGAGTCCCACTCTGGTTATGCCGGTGTCCTGTCCTTCGGATAAGACAGTAAAAACTAAGGCCACGTGTCATGATATGCATGGCACATTAAAGATCCCTCACTGCTTCGGGTGGGTCCCTTGCAAAGGTAAAAATTTGTATGCCCCGCATCAGGCAGATGCCGTCACCATATACGTGAAATATTCGTGGTGTGACGTTAAACAAAAATCAATCAATCAATTCATTTCTTACCCCCAGCTTCTCCTCTCCATCATCGTCCTTCTTAACGTCTGCTTGATTCTGATTCATTTTGTCCTTGAGGAAGGGTTTGGGGTACCTTCCCCTATCTAATGTATTGATCCTAGACCACTGTGGTAGTGTGCTGAGGGGTGGTAAATGATTCATGGTTGTCAGGTCTGCGATCTTCTCCTGAACAAGCCCTTGCTTTATCATATTGCATGTCTGGTTGTTTGTGCAATCATAGTACCGAGGAAATGGTTATACAAGGGGTTGTCATGGAAATCTGAAATTAAAAAAGACCAACAATTAGCGTTTTTTGGTTCATTGTTGTGGTACCTGTAGTATTAGAAAAAGATCTTTACCAGTACAACAGATTCAACCAAAATACAACTATATACTGTATACAAATATCAATAAAAAATTTTAAACATTGTTTCCTGCTACCGATACAAAAACGTCCAACCAGCTATGGGGAATATATATATCAACCAAATGTCCACCTGACCATCATTCCTCCCTCCAGCTACTGATGTTACTATTCAGGTGTGTCGAGTGACAGAAATGCCTGGCCACCTCAAGAAGAATCTTTCCATGACAAAGAACAAATTAAAACACACATGACGCCAAACACATACTATTCATTGTTTTCCATCCCTTTTTTCTGTCGTTGTTAAAACCTCTTAATCTTCTTTTAGTAACACTTTGATAATAATCTTTGAAGGCCGTTCAATAAAAAGATGCTGAATCATGAAAACGAGATCTTTCCTTAAAAAAAACTAATCAAAATGGCGCTTTCTCGTCACAGTGTAGTGGCTTCATGACAGTTGAGTATATATCATTATTCCTCTTTGTCATCTGTGATAAATAAGTTATCACCTCTGACTCGCGTGAAAACTATAGTCTATTGAATGCTAAGGTGGATTGTACTGGTAAACCAACCAAAATCTACTGAATAATTTATCATTCTTCTCTAACAAACTGTGGGAAAATATTGGTAAACAAAGTTATTGATTTTTTCTTCATACTTATCCTCTGAGCATGGACATAACATGACAGATATTAATTTTCGGCTGGTATTACATATACACTGCATTATTAATTCATTCAATTTTTATATACAGCAGGTTGATGAGGCAAGTGGTTTAACTTTAGCTTTGAGTGCAGGTCGTCTGAATTCAATCGCAGATTAACTGTATAGATCATTATTTTGGTGATTGGTGATCCTGTATCAATACTGACCTGAGTTGAAAATCATTTCAAATAATGTAAAAATGATAACAAACATAATCAGTGTCAAAGAGTTTAAAACTACGTTCATTTAAGCAAAGTAAAATATATTCCAAGTTCAAAATCAGAAATAAACTACTGTGACTTAGTGGATGAGGAGCTTGGATTAAAAGTGCGAGATCCTGGGTACGACTCCCACTGAGGGCACATCGATGACCTGTCTTTCGGATGAGACAATTAAAACCGAGGATCTGTGTCATGGTAGGCATGACAAAGATCCCTCATTGCTTCGGTTGGGTCCGTTGCAGAGGTATAAATTTCTATGCAATGTATCAAGCAGATGCCTTCACCTGTGAAATAATCGTGGGGTGACGTAAAATAATAATCAATCAATCAAATTCAATGGTATTTATACATATTTTCATCCTTTAAGAATTTGAGATAAGAGTGTTGTATATAAATATCTTACAACAAAGATGAAGGTATTTTTGTTACTGACATTGGTTTTACAGAATTACGTCTCTTCAAAGTCCAGAAATTTTGTCTTGTTCCTGATTGTGACCTCATATAAAAAATAAGACGCATATGTTGAAGAGAAGTATGTACAACCCAACAAATATATCAACCTTATCTTGAGTTGTCAGTTTTTCTATACTACATTAATGCAACAGAAATGTGAGCTTTTTGCACAATGATCTAACAACGGCTGTGATAGATTGGTGTGCAGATTTTGTAGGTAAATATACATTTCCACACTGTTTATCATGCTGACAGTGAGTGATCTACAATCAGAGAGACAAAATCCTATTTAATGAAAAGATAAAAAAGTCGGAAAAATACCTCTGCATTGATCTGACCTTTAACCTTATGCTGCATTTGTATGTTTACACCTAAAATGCTGTGGCACATTATCGTCAAAGTAAAATTCTTTCCAACATTTTTTTCTCATATGCTTCATCATTTGCAAAGAGATGTACTCAATACATGCCCACAAAATCATTAAATATTAAGGAATGAAATTATTTTATTCAAACAATTTCTATGATTTTCAACTTCTATTCATAAAGGAAAATCTTTTTTTACCATACATGTCAGTGGATTTTTTTCTTCAAATCAGGTCCGTTATAAGGACCCCTCCCAATAGAAATTTTAGTGATTTTCTCAAAATTTATCTAAATCTTTCCCAAATATTGATCTTTTAGCATTATGCAAATGGGACAAAAAATCCCAAATGAAAAGGTCCAGGCACCTTTGAAAAAAAACCCTACTGTATGTATTATCACAGCTGATGAAAAGGACACAATTTTTAAAATAAAGTGCTGATAATTGCAAAAAAGATAACATCTTTCATGAATGGAACGCAGACAAATTTAAATCTTTATCATATACAAGCATAGTGATTTATCGTACAAGCCCTGACATTATTATCCCCTTGTTATTACAAATACCATACAGTTATGATATCCTTCCTATACCTTTTCCTTAAGGATCCCATTCTGATTTTGTCACATCTTGAAACCAATCAATGATTCAACGATAATACACAGAGTTCTTTCTTCCTTTTCAAACTGATCACTAAAGCAAAACCCTTAAACTTCTAGTATAAATATATTTTTTAAAACTCACAGTACACTGATTGTTTACCTATACCTTTAAATACCTGTTCTTCACCTAGGTGCAAACCAAATGCACCTCGACAGAAATTAAACGGCTAGATTTAAAGTGTTCAACAACTTAACAACAATGTAATGAAATAAGTTTTCAATGCAAGTAATTCTTTGGCTTTAATTGTTATACTTCAAATCACAATTTAAATGGAATTGTATAAATCCCTTCACAGCCAGCTCAAAGCTTAAAGACATATACCCATGCTGAACAAATCCCTTAATGTCTACAATGAATTAATCATCTTAATAATCATATACCTATTTCAGCAGTAAACAAAGGGGTAGGTGTAAAAAGTGGTCACTTATCGCAGGTGGACTCTAAATACAGGTTGATTTTGTATGGACAGTAAGCAGAAAGGTACAGAGACAGATGGTGGCTTAAGACAGGTGACTGGTTAATACAGGTGATCTTTAAAGTATGTTTGACTATTAAAATTTTAATATAATATTACAGCTATTATGGGTGGATGGAGTTATGGCCCCTTTATTACAATTCACAGTCAAATGTATATAAACCTCAAACTTTCACGTACATCGTAACAAACCCACCTGCATGCAGCAGTGCCAAATCTAAGACGTGCCAAGTTTAAATCTACACATGCAACATTTTATGGGATATAATTTTTAAAGTGTTGCTTTATAAGCATTCAGGATTACATCAGCCTGAGTACTCTTTAGTATATCAGTGCTAGATACACTTGCCGAACTTCTAACTTGTCTACGCTAAGTTTTCAACACAAATGTTTCACCCTTTAAGACAATCAGTATTCTAGTGTACGCAGTGGCTCACACTTATTAGCTTTCTATGCAACAAAATACCTACATGAGTATGAAGAAAAATCTTTGCTATATTAGATGGAGATTGCATTGCTGTTTTATGATTATGTATTCCGTATGACTTTCTTATAAAATTTGAATTAAGTTCAAAGAACATGTATATCCAAGCAAGGAAAAAAGCATCTCACAGGGCTCGAAATTGGCAAAAATTTTGGGTCGTCAAATTGGAAAATTTTAAGAAAATTTAGACGACCTCCTCTTTATTTACTGGAAATTTAGGTTGCCCAAAGAGATTTTAGGTTGTTTTTGATGAGCGGACGGCTGCTAATTTTGAACTCTGATCTCACTGCTTCACACAACTATTTTTTCAATGATTCATCTTTTTTCCTTTCAACATTTGAACTTTTACGTAGCATGCAAGAACAAAGTTGAAACATGCAATAATTAATTTACATTTAATAATATAGCAGTTCAAAAGATAAAGTTGTACCCTTTTTCCAAAAAAAAAAATGCATAAACAGATATGTTATTGCAATTCTTCAGGTGAACTTGCTAAATAAAGATGGTACATTTTACACTGCATATGAACTAGATTTTGAAACATTTGTTCAATTTAATACAGTACATGATCAATTAGCCTTACCTACGTGAACTTTGAATCTTTGAATCGAAAACCAAAACAAATATTTAAATATGGTATCTGTGTTAGAAAAAAACAATTTGTTTGTTTGTTTGATTATTGTTTTACGTCACTCCACGATTATTTCACGTATATGGTGACGGCATCTGCCTGATGCATTGCATACAAATTTAGACCTTTGCAACGGACCCACCCGAAGCAGTGAGGGATCTTTTACGTGCCACGCCTACCGTGACACGGGACCTCGGTTTTTACTGTCTCATCCGAAAGACAGAACACCGGTGTGCCCCGGGCGGGAGTCGAACCCGCGACCTCTCGATCACGAGCCGAGCACCTTATCCACTAGGCCACACCGGCTTGAAAAAAAAAACAATAGACAAAAGAGAATTGTATCAAACAAGCTTTAAACACTGACAGTCCTATAACCTTAATGTACTTATCTTCAATAAAAGTATGGTCCAATAAAACCTCGAGTAATATTATTTCGAACAATGTTTATTCTGTAGTACGTATCAATGCACAAATCCATGTATAACAGAAATCGCATGTAACGTAAAAATATTTGATACTCTCTCCATCATGAAGGGCAGAACTTGATCAAACATACAAGGTACAGCAATGTTACTTGTGTCGAGATAAATTAGCATGCGTAATTTCAAATTTTTATGAATGTGGCAAAATTTCAAAACACATTGATTACATCATACTTAATATCGTTATTCATTTTATAAATAAGGGGAATATTAAAGGGGAAAAGATAATTATATAATGGTTCATTATCTACCTTTATAATATTTCAAGGGACAACTGCAATTAATTTTTAGATTGCAATAACAGCAATTTTTTTGTATTAGACATTTCACTCTTGATTAAGTACATTCAAAATATTTGTAGAATTACTAAAACCTTGCAGAAAGACAAATATACATCAACAGTTAAATGCCATGATGTGGGAATCCAGAAGATTAATTTTCTGCATTGTCATTCCTTGTAATAGGGATAATTATACAATCTCAATAAAAAGTGGTAACAAAATCATTGTTTTTTTACCATCATGTCAATAAATAATATAATCTGAAAATTTGCAGGCTTAACAAACTGACTTAATAAAACAATTTTTTATACTAACGTTATGTTACTGATTTCAACATCTCTTTTTGATAAATGATCAAAGTGCAGTACCTACCTCAAATTCTCTACTTTCAGTCCACAAAATGCACATTCACTTGGTCCTAAAAACATGAAAGAGCTTGTAAGAGTTTAATCCCACATATCTTACCTATAATTTATTGAGGGTCAACACATTCACTACATGTTTCCAGCTTCTTCAAATGAAAATTTGGTCAAAATATAGCATTATCTATATTATAACACCCAACTCAGACACTGGTTTCCGACGTACACTATGGCATGTACGATTGATATGCAAATGAGGCAGTTAAGTCCGTAGCTATTGGACACAGGTGAGAGAGTATTGATTTTTACATTATCGAAAAATTACCTGTGAAAATCGGATTAAATTTACCGTCATAAATTTCACACATATTTTTACTGACAGTACCTATTTTTCATTTAAAGATATACAAATCAACATTTTTTCTATATGAAATTAATTAGGTTTTGTTTATTAACTTCTTCATGGGAGAATAAATGCTCTACCAGAACGCACTGTTTAACCTGGTTGCCAACAGCAATCGCCATTACAAGAACGATAACTCTTATTTCTAATTAGAGGGCGCACCCTACTTTCCGTTTCATTTTCTCGTTGTAGTCCACGTGTGTTCTGTCAGGTAAATCACACACACACACACATGTATATGAACGTCTACTGTTTTATTCACTCGCATAAATAAATGGAATTCATGATGATAAGTATTTAAAAGTATTTTAATATCTACATGATACTTATTCTGTTTTAGTTTTCTCTGTTTTTAGGCATTTATCAGTTAGCTTTGTTGTTGTTTTAAGCTACTAGTACTAGCTATCTAATCGAATTTCAGCATGTATACCGCATTGTAGATTTATAAAGTGATAAATTTCACTTTCTTATGGAGTTAGCTGCAAGGTTTAATAATCTTTTGGTGACGTATTGTCATCTGTCTCGGAAGAGACGGGACAAAATAGCTCTTCCGTTGCAGTCGTAACTACATTTACATGTGATGCAGGTGCTAATATACTCCTCTTTGTCAAGTCTTTACCCAGTCATACTTGGAACTTGGAATGCATGGCTTACATGCAGGAGACATATGCTCAGGCAATACACTATTTCTAAGTTTTCGATTTCAGTTTGAAATTCATAATTATTACGTTAAAAAGCAGGTAACTAATTGGGATGAGTATGGATGTATCAATTATTCTCAAAGTCAGCGTGACATCACTGTCTCTACTGCTGTATGTAGATACCTGAGGAATCTGGTCATGACACTTGGGATAAAACTCGGGGTTTATCGTCAGCAATAAAACTTTAAGTTCTTTTGTATCAATTCGAAAGGGACTTTATTATAAAATGCGATTGGAAATGTGTAAACCATGTATTCAAAATTTACTTGTTTGAATGACAAAATATTTTAATTATTCCTTTTTACCGAAATTTTCCCGGAATACCCATTGCTCTCTATGAAATATTCCGATGCTGTACCCTGAATGTTCCGAATACTCGTTATCAAATACCCGCATATCCGACTTCCAGAATAGAATTTCAATTATTAAAAGTGAACAAGCCAAATTACAAATCGGAAGCAAATATGTCTCTCTGAGTAGATGTCACTGTTTTCTCCTTGGCTTGTGTACTTGTAAACAATCCTTTAGTTTTAAGTAATCTTAAAGAATTTCGTTCAGATCATGTGCATACAGACAAAAAATTCCTCTTTGTTTTCAGATTAAATTACCATAAAGGAAGCAAAACTCAGATATCTTTATATTTTGATGAACCAAGCACATTTCCACTGACTATATTTGACCTTACTTATTGGCTATAGTGTCCAGACCACTGCAAGGCTTTATCCTCAACAAATATATTGATCATGTTGACATAATAATAAACAGTTTTTAATGTCAAATTATAGCAGTGACAAAACTATGTGTTCGGCATGGTTCAAGTATGCGACACAGAAATCAAGTTTGAATAGACCCTTTCGACGTTACTGTGGGAATAACTTTTTGGTTGGCAAATGATAACAACTCCCGTAAAAATTTTGACATCATAATAGATAATTGATTCTCTCTGAGGTCATATTGCAGGAACAGTTATCGTTTTCCCAACCAAAATGTTAGTCCCGCAGTAACATTTAAAAGGTCTATGGTGATGACCAAATACTTATCTTTCTGGATATTAAAGATGTATTTTCACTGAGCAATTTTACGGAAGAACAAGAACAATGCCTAATGTTGCATTATACACCCGTTGTTTGAATTGAAGCGGAAAACGCCAAGTAACTTGACCTTGATTTTGCAGATAAGACCTTGGTTCAATGTCATGACACATCCTTGGGTCCTGAGCAGAATTTTTGTGAAATATTCATATCCATATAAGGAGTAAAAAGTTATGGCCCAGAAAAAGATTTAACCATCATATGCATTGTCATCTTGACCTTGTACAGATGACCTTGAGGCACACCTTTGGTTCCTGGGTAACAATTCTGTGAAATATTATTCAAATCCATGCAAGGGGTAAAAAGTTGTGGCCCTGACAAAGATTTACCTATCATATGGATTGTGACCTTAACCTTGCATATATGACCTTGGTTCAAGGTTTTGACACACCCATGGGTCCTGAGCAACAATTCTGTGAAATATTATTCAAATCCATGTTAGAGTTTAAAAGTTATGGTCCAGACAAAGATTTACCCATCATATGGATTGTGACCTTTACTTTGCATATATGACCTTGGTTCAAGGTTATGACACACCCTTGGGTCCTGGGCAACAATTATGTGAAATAGTATTTAAATTCAAATCCAAAGAGGTGAAAAGTTACAACTTGGATAAACTATAGCGGACGGATGCCAGACAGACACGAGAAGGATGCCAGACGGACAATGCCATAACATAATATGCCCTGTCTGAAGGCATACAAAAACTATAAGATCAATTTAAATAAACTTGGTCAAATGACTGCAACATATCCTCAAAAGGTATTATTTACAACTTACTCAGTAATTTGTTTCGTAAACATCAAAACAACATAAAAAGAATGTATCTTAGCAAGATTCAGAACTACAAACTACACTGCATTGAAATTTTTTTATTTGTGTTTGTTAAAAATTTTAATTATGAAACTGTAGTATAACAGCAGTGAAATTGAAACAAATAACTGCAAGTCCAACCAAAATTAATGTAACATTATATTTCATGGTAGGTTTCTTTCCAACACTATTTCCTGCAGATGGAATATTCAGGCCTTGGATTACTGATTGTCATATCCCTTACATCACACTTGTTAGCATGCTGTTTCATTATAATACCATAAATAAATGCTCTGTTAGATATTCATCTAATTTTGATGTAAGTATGAAACTTACAATACAGTGGATGTGATTAAAATTTGATAATGGTGATCACTCAATTTTAACAAGCAAATTCAGAGAAATGTGGACCCAGCTTTCGGGGTTCTAACAGTAAGGGTGCAGTGACTTGTGACATATTGTCATGGGTGTGCATGTCTACATGTATCTGCAATTAGGGACACACATGCCAAATATGTAGGCCCTACGTTTTACAGTTAAAAAGTTACATTGAAGTAGGTCAAAGGTCATGGTCAAGGTCACATGATAAAAATTTTGGTACCAACGGAAAGGTATTGCCATTAGGGACACACAATCCAAATATGAAGGCCCCATGTCTTACAGCTAAAAAGTTACATTGAAGTAGGTCAGAGACCAAGGTCAAGGTCACATGATAAAAACTTTTGCTACCAACAGAAAGGTATTGCAATTAGGGACACGCATGTCAAATATGAAGGCCCTACATCTTACGGTTAAAAAGTTACAACCAAGTTTTTGTGACAGATGGACAGATGAACAGACAGACGTACAGACAAAAGAGATTTAATGTCCCACGCTTTCGCGAAAAGATGAGGACAATGAGATACCAGGCAATAAACAATATGTGTTTATGAAACATGAAATCCCCTGGCAGCAAGAAAGTTCAAATGAACCAAATTTTGAAATATAGGTCAAAGGCCAAGGTCACGAAGTCGTTCACCTCGGATAATTTGATAGGGCTTTATTAATTGAGTATGCATGCCAAATATGAAGTCTCTATCTCTCACGGTTCAAAAATTATGAGCACAAAGTCCAAATAAGGCAAATTTTGAAATGTAGGTCACAGGTCAAGGTGACAAGATCAATGACCTTGGTGTAATTTGAAAGGGCTTTATTAGTGGAATATGTATATGCCAAATATGAAGTCTCTATCTCTCATGGTTCAAAAGTTATGGCAGAGGTTGAAGTTGACAGCAAACAAACAAACAGGTCAGAAATAATATGCCCCCAATTGATAGATGGAGGGCATAATAAAAAGGAAGTTCAAAGTTCTCACTTAATGGGATATATATCAGAAAGAAAAAAAAAGGAAAACAACATCTGACTTAGCTGTTTGATAAAAGTTGCCAGAGACACGTAGGACAAATAAAATAGGAAACTGGTGTCACATGACTATGGCACTAACAAACATTTACCACAGTGGACATTCACGGACCCCTGAAATTCAGAGGAGAGAGCAGGTGCTCGGGAGGAGTGAATGTCTCCTTTTTGGCTAGCCACACCCGCCATGAATACCCTGACATACAGACGAAACAATATAATACAGCACTATATATATACAAGAATGTGAACAAACACTGTGTAGAAAGTGTCACAGCCACATAACATCAGGAAAAATAGTATAATAACACTTAAGTCAAACCAGAACAATTACTCTTTATCTTTAGAATTGTATTTCAGGATGAGTGTAGAAAATCTCGACAGAGAACAGATAGAGAAGGAGTTCTATCCATTTTTAAACCCATCAGCGAAGCCAGCAGTAAAACATACTGCTACAGAGTATTTTCTTGGGCTAACTGGTACTGAAGAAGGAAAAAAATTCATTGGAGGAAGCAAAAAATTTCTGACAGGAATTATCTCCCTTACTGAAGACGATGGGAATGATATTGTAGAAAAAGCATTTAAAACATTAATAAATCTAACCACAATTCAATCAATTTGTGTAGAAGTTGCTGGGCTTGAAAACATCTCAGAATTTTTATCAAAAACGCTACAGAAAGTGTTAGATCCAACGTACATAAATGCAGATTTTGCGTGTAAATTCTTGTCAAATTTCACTAGATCAGAGATGTGTGCTTCTAAAGTAGCGACTGTGGTATTACGGAATCCTGACACAATGGGAGTGGTGAAAATTGTGACAACACTGAGTAATTTGAAGTTCAATTCAAAAGCAAATCTGCATTATTTAGCACCAGTTTTAGCAAATTTAACACAAATCAAATTAGTGCGGGATAAAGTTCTTGCCAAAGATCAACTGGTCGTACAGAAGTTGCTTTCGTTCATCCAGTTTCAAGACTCCAGGATAAGACGCCATGGTGTTGTATGTTGTCTTAGGAATTGCTGCTTTGAAACAAGTAAGAATTTTGTCTTGTCGATAGAATTATATAAGAATAGTGAATGTTGAAACAGAATACAATTTTACTAATTGAGGGATCGCCAGATCCAACTTTAACCATGCCAGGGACACCCATTTCGTACATTCATTGTGACGTCCGGTTAAATTCATGTTTGACGGGCCATTTATTTATGACATCATAATGAAAAAGTGTGCCAAAAGGTGCAATGTCAGGCATTTGACGATCAGTCAACTATGGCTGTACCATGTAATATTTTTGGTACTCTCCTTTATTGAACATAAAATACAAGAAGTATAACCATAGAATATTCCCTCTCTGCTGTGAAAAGTAGAATTTTAAAAATTTGATGATCAAAGCTTGAATGTTTTGTTTCATCTTTTCAAAACAAAATCTGAACTTTTAAGTGGAAGTGAATGTCTGTAAACATGATATGAACAAAATTCCGTAAGATAATTTTAAAGAAAAGGACTTAAACTTGTACTTTGATTTGTTATGACTGAAATTCTATACTAATTGAAATGTCAGGGTTTGTCTGTAGCCACATATTGTTCATGATTATATTTACAAATTTCAATCAATTCAATTGAAATAGGACCTATATGTGATCCTGTTTTCTGAGATATTGGGGTATAGGATTATTTCAGATCCTACACCATGACACATCAGAAAACAGGAATGCATATAGGTCTGATTTCAATTAGATTGAAATTTCAATTTGCAATCCAAAACTTGGAAATAGTTTATTTCAGCACTCTCAGGCAGATGTGTTTGTGTATGAAACCTGAGTGAAGATATCTCTTTGTAACCTTCTTAAAAGAAACTAGAGATTAAATTTCAACAACAGGAAGTTTGGAGTGATACCACATAGGCTAAATTATGAAAATTTTGATAGCACTTATTTTCCCCTACTGGGAATATTTTTACAAGCTGGAAAGTGAATAAGTGCCAAAATAATGTAGGAATTTAGGTAACTAGTATCATGTGAGTGAAAGATTCACAACTAGGTACCGAAATTGACATTTATTGGCCCCTGAAATCACAAGACAAGGCGCTAGGAGGAAGAGTATCCCATTTGGCCAAAAAAAAAAAAAATTGCAGAAATTATATTCGATTCAAAAGAAACATTTAAAAATGTGACTATTCATAAGAAATATTTGTGGACCATTTGTCCATTTTACCTTGAGCTTTAGTCCCCCCAATACCTTTCAAACACAAACATAGTGTAGAGATGCTATGTGGTCTCAACAACTTGTCACAAGGAAATACAGTAAAACCTGTCTTAGCGGCCACCTCTATTAAGAGGTCACCTGTCTATAAAGGTCACATTTTAAATTCCCAAAATCTGTTTTCCTTAATAAAAGACCTCTGTATAAAGGCCACCTGTCTATAAAGGCCACTTTTGACTCTTCCCTTAGCTGACCTTAATAGACAGGTTTGACTGTAATCAATTTTGAGGAAATACACTCAGTATTACAAAGATACCCATAACTTATTTCTTCCCTTTTATCAACAGAGCAACATGATTGGCTGATGGGAGACAGTGTCGATATATTACCTCGTCTTCTTCTGCCGTTAGCTGGTGGGGAAGAGTTTGATGATGACGACATGGAGAAGTTACCAGATGACCTGCAGTACCTACCACCAGACAAGGAACGGGAAAAAGATCCTGAAATACGCAAAATGCTGGTGGAAGCACTATTCAGGGTAAATATACTTTTGAAGTTTTTGAAGTTCATTACTCCTTAAGGATCTTTTTTGAATTGGATTGTTTTCAATCCAAATAATTGTAACATAGTATTACAAGCCTCATTTTAAATGAATAGGATTATTTACAGCTTCTTCTCAATCAATAAGTAAAGTCCCCATTCTGGAATTATTTAACCCACCGAAATAAAAACTTTCTATACAGGTAATCACTTTACCTCGTGCCATTTTGGGATATTCATCATTTTTTCAAAGTGGTACTACCTGTTCAGATCTGCATGGATAAAATTTTAACTCCTTGTCGAGTATTTTCACTATGGGCTGCCATGGATCTTACATGTCTATCCTCTTCGCAAACAAAGATTTCAGCTTTATATCCACTCTAAATGAACAAGGATTTTTGATCAGCAGCTAACCCAGTATCCACTCTGGCCACATCCGGCTTCCCTAGTACAGTTATCTAAAATTTTTATTCATACAAAGATTATTTTACATATGGTGACAGCATCTTGATGCAGTTTAGAGCTTTGCAAAAGACTTATTAAGCCTGGAGGGATCTTTTAACTGCCATTGTCTGCACTGACACATGACCTTGGGTTTTCCTATCTTTTGGAGCCAATGTTGGAACTTGAACCTGGTACCATTTGGTCATGATCAAATCTCACTAGGGTACCAATTGAGCTACACCGTCTTCGGAAATTTGTTTATTGTTTTTAAAATTAATAACACACAAAGATTTCTTCACAGTTAAGAGGTGATTGTCGTTGTCCTGGGGGGATTTAGTAACAGTAATTTTCTTGGGTGGGTGCGCGTGTGTCTGAAACAAAACTTTGTAGACACTCGAAGTCACACTTTCGGCCCTATTGGGTTCAGATTTCACATATGGCTTAAGTGTAATGAGAGGGAGGTCCTCGTTGATTTTCGGGTGAAAAGGTCAATTTAGTAACATGGATTTTTCTGCCATGTGAGGGGATGCCACACTTGGTGTTGCTCTTTGGGGTTTTTCTTTTATATAAGCGACTGAAAGAAGAGTACCTGGAGAGAAAACCCCAATAACATTCTGACTTACCCAAATCCAAGATTCGTTTCCCGGGTTGCGCCACTATGTTTACGAGGTTGGTAACCTCCTGCTTCCATGTCGTGATATAACCGAAATATTGTTGAAAGCGACGTAAAACACTAATCAACCAACCAACCCAAATCCAAGATGGATGGAGGCAAAAAGATGCATTGCCAGCACAGTACTCAATTCAGTCAACAAAGCCTCATTTAATACTGTCCCATAAACAGTACACTTGCAGAAATGGTAGTTTCCAAAATTCTCTCATTTATACATTTGAATCTTTACTGTTCCAGTTATGTGCCACTCCGAAGTGCAGGAAGATCATGAAGGATAAAAACGTTTATGTCATTTTGAGAGAGTACCACAAGTGGGAACCAGAAAAATCAAACGATACTGCAATAATGAACTTAATTGACCTAATGATTCAAGATGAACCAGAACCTGGCATGGAGAATCTACACGAGGTCGAAGTGCCAGAGGACTTGCAAGAAAAGTTTAGGAGACAAGACATGGCAGAAAATGAAGAGTGTGATGAAAATACTTGAACAATTTTGTCAATAAATAAGAATAAAACAAGTTGTGTTTGGAAAAATTCAGAAATAATTACAAAAGTCAAAGTCTAAAGGAGCCTGGTCCGATTAAGTCAAGAAAAGTATAAAAATAAATTTAAACAGATTTCTTAAAAGGAAATGTTAGACTAGTATATTATATAAGGTGTATAAAAAGTGTAGTTACCAAAGTGGATGTCATTAATGAGATATGCCCGTTTTAAATTTGCAACATAACCGGGCCATCTCTTTGAATATCGATAAGGACAGTCAGAGGAAATCACTGACAATGCAACTCAAGCTTTACCCGATTCTATTCCAACCTTTGTTCCACTTTTCTTTTTTTTGGCCTCAAAGTCTGTGTATAGTCTTTTTCTATCGCATTTTTGCTTTTTCTCGTGCTTGTATTCCTCTAAGTGCACCATTGTTGTTGTTTTCTACTAGTGAATATCTGCACACTCACATGATTATGGGCAGAGCATCGCCTTATTTAGAATATTGAAACCAACCAAATTTGCCAACTTTTTACATTTCCAATTCTTGTAAACTGCTGCATGGAATTGAATGAAATCTTCAAAACGTTCAATTATGAGGGAAAGACAAGATGTGTTTGTGAAATATGAATGCCCCTGGCAGCAATGAAATCCAAATAAGGCAAATTTTGCAATGGTCTATTATATCTTGATTACATCCCATGCCATGGGAATACATATGTGAAATATGAAAGCCCTACTTCTTACATTTAAAAGTTCTAACCAATGTTACAGTTTTTGGCTACGGAAAAACAGAGTCCAAACACTAGATCAGTAGATGCCCTCAAATCTTTGATTTCAGAGGTATAACAAATCACAGTGAATAAGAAATTGTAAAACATCTTACAGGACATTTGGTCTGGTAAACTAAGACAATTCACCAGACCGAAGCAACGTTTAACAGACTAAACAAATTTGACAGTTTTAGAAAGAAGGTCATAAAATCATTGTGAACATCTTTTCCCCATATAAATGAAAGGGCCTTTAAACCTTTTCTTTTACTTTTTGTTCATCCTCACCGGACAATTGGTCCAGAAATTTAAGGCTATTTACAGGATTGATGGCATTATTACCAGACTTGTCCATCGGTCCGACGATATTTCATTTTCACTGAAATCAGAAAGCGAGACAGGCTGAGAGGCTACTGTGCGCATGAAGTGATAAAGTACAAATCAGAGATAAATCAAAGCCACAGTATGGAAAGCAAGAAACTGTACTTTAGTATTACTCTCAGGTAATAATTTATTTGTACAATGACTATACATGTATAGCAATATGAAAGTATAATAGTCATAACACACACAATGTTACGTTCCTGTCGACAGTTCAAATTTTCACTGTTGCTGAAAGCTTGTGGGAAAAGAATAGCAATTTTTCAATAAAAGCATGCAACTTGGCTGTAACACAATATAACAGCACTTTAACATGAAGATTCCACCTTCGATATCCAGAGTAAAGTTCCTGATGTCAGTTGATAATGCTTTATAAAGCATTTTCCTTCCCCTTGTTCACTAATTACACTCTTCTTTTCTGCATGTGACAATGAGTGCGTTTAAAAGTCTTACGATATTCTTCAATTGTAACAGATTTTTCTTTAATCTCATACGTTCAGTATTTTACTTTCTCTTCACTTTTTCCGGTACCAATGTCTTTCTGCATATTAAGTAGGCCCATGTTACTTCCTTTTCACCTGTTGGCACTGGCACTATCAACAGTAATTTTACAAAGTCTTGCCAACATCCCCGACATCTGAAGTAAAGAACGCACTCCCTCCGCAATCCTCATATGTGTGTAACCAATTTCCTACGATAAAACAAGGGTACTGTTACATGCTATAACACAAGCTGAGAAATGTATTAATTTTCATATGCCCATCAACAGGACATACTGTGTCATGGTATAATGTCTGTCTGTCTATCCCAAGAATCTGTAGTTCAAAAATCCCTGATGATATGTCACCTTAGAGAAAATTTCTGCCATCAAATATCAAATGCAGGTCGTCAGATAATGTGATACCACCACATCTACCTAAACTAGTTGCAAAAATGGCTGACAAACATGCATAATGACCTTGGTGATCAGTATGACGGGCGCATGGTAATCCTGTTCAAGATTTAAATTCAATCTGACCATCAAATGAAGATGTTTGAAACCATGGAAATTGATCTCCAAAGAAGGAGCTGCTATAGTCGTAAAGACAGTATGGCCAGATTGCAAAGCAAAGTCAAAACAAGGTCAAGGTCACAGTCAAAATTGAAATTTCTAAAAGTAGGTTATGTCAAAAGTCAAGGTCACAAGGTCAAAAGTCATGTCATAACTTGAAAGCTCTGACCATAAGGAATCTATGTGTGAAGTATTATGTTTATATTCCCCCTAGTTGCCGAGATTTTGCTTCAACCAGAAACTTACCCAAAATGTTGACAGACAGACAGCACCAATCCAAAAACCAGAATTACTTTGCAATCTGGCCAGTAAAACTGATAATTTGAAATCGAACCAAAGAGGTGAAAGCCTTTAAGTATGAAAATGTTTGAAACCATGCAAATTGATCTCTATGAAAATTGTAACTTGAAATGAAAAGAAAGAGATACTATTCTTTTGTATACCTTGATAAATTCCAGTTTGAGATACTCTGGCATTTTGTGGTTTTTACACACTCTAAACACTATAGTGATAATATCTTCAGAAGAGTAGCCCAGTTTCCAGAGGTGGGCCATGGTCTTGTAAGCCTCGTCAATATTAGCATTTACACAGTGTTGTAGCATTTCTTGTATCAAAACTGGGTGAGGTTCATCACATACCTGAAAGGAATGAATCTGAGTGAACTTGGACATTTTGCACATGTTGAATGACCCTTTCATGAATATTTCATCTTATATTGGGTGCAACTACCAAATTTTGGTAGATATTTTAACACCACGACCAAATAAATTTTATGTTTATTGCTGAAGGAAATTAAAGCACAAAAATTTTATATCATAATGACCAAGTAATCCATTTAACCAAGAACCAATTTAACGAAGTATGTGTTGAGGTTCACCAAAACAATTGAAACAACTTGACACAAGGGTTGGATTTCTTAATCATTACAAGAGAATAGAGATTGATTATTTTTCCCCCTAATGCACTCTTACCAACAAGGTTTGTTAGTAAACATTGACATGTGCTTTTTATGCATATTACTACAAAAACTATTTCACAGAGGAGCCAACTCACCACTATATTTGATCACCGTGCACTCAAAACTAACAACAACATGTTACTAAATTTGAAGCGAGAAACTTCAATGAATATCATTTGAAACACATAAATCGATGAAGAAATTTTAATATATCCAAGTTGTACTTCACTGAACATCATCAACTATCATACACTCCAGAAGTTTATGACTGCATTACGTCACACTGCTACACAGTCACTGATATCATGCCAGTAACAGACGGTGTCATTTACGGTGAACCCATGCAAGATGAGCATTTTGCACAAATTATGAGGATAACGATAGAAAAAACAAACACTTCTCAGCATCCTTATGTGCACTGGAAAATCTTCCGACTGGCACCGGTGGTCAAGTCCCCAAGCTATAGACAGATAATGATATTCATTTGGCCAAACCAGTCTTCAATTTGGTATCTGCTCCACATTCTGGACAACAGATCATGTCTGCAGAAACATTTGATTTACACAAATGACCTATAAATTTAAACCTGTTTTTTTTCTATTGTTTTTTTTTTCCAACAGGCAGACAGATAAAAGTCTCGGATCAAAGAAATTCAATCACAATTTCAAAACAGAACTGACCACACAACAAAATTCTTGTATTACACATTTATTTTACTTATACATAATATACAGTGAACTCCGATTTGCAAACCACTAAGCCATGCTGAGCTTTATAATACACTTACATTATGATACTACAGTCAAACCTCGTTATCTCAAAGTCGGAGGGACCGTGGAAAATACTTCGAGATATCCGTAGTTCGAGATATCCAAATTTTGAGTTTAGGGTCACAAATCTTGCAGTTGTTAATGTACGCTGATTCATTTGACAAATTTGTGATTATTATAGTAGATGTTAATTTCTATTGAAAGGGTCGGCTCATAAGGTATGAACCGACCATTTCAATAGAAATTAAGTAGATGTATGAGATATGCATGTATTTATCAATAAATACGCATGGAGATGTGCATAGTGTATTGTTCTTAAATAATTAATCTAAATCTCATCATACCTTTTATATTTTATGAATATATAGAGAATATACACCAAAACTAAAAACGTCATGTTTCTTTTTCAGTAACATCGTAATCTAAATCCAATACTGGATATAACTGTCCTATACTATACCTAAAACCGAGGACGGGCTAGCACGTAAGACAAGATAAAGACACACGTCATAATTTGATTTAATTACTATTACTTTGCATAAAAATACATAGACATACACACGGATTGGAAATAGTAATAATTAATGAACAGTGTAAAGAAATTTCTTTAAACGCAGATATGAAAAAACATTAATTACAGTTAATGTTAATTATCTAATTTTGTGTCGAGTTTAATAAGCTATCATCATTTATTAATATTTGGTATAAATAACAGGGTACGCACAGATGCGATCGATTATGTAATTACTGCGGCTTTGTACACCGACACAGTCAACTGGTCACACCACGCGAGCGACCTGTCATTTAGGGTAAACGCTGCGCGGAATATTGGCAATAAGAAGCCAACTTCGAGATAAACCGGGTAAATAGGAACTTCGGGACTTGAAAATGTATTCGAGATAAGCATGGTATTCGACATATCAGTGTTCGACACATCCGGGGTGAATTTAATCATAATATGAAGGATTTTTTTCGGGATCGACGTTCGACTTCGAGATATCCCGGGTATTCGAGATATCAGTGTTCGAGATATCGAAGTTTGACTGTATTTTTAAACATTATTTTTACCTTGAAGACGTTTTCACTATTTACATGTCCAAATCCTTGAAAAGTTGACTGGAGATTGTTCAAGGCCTGAAACAAAACATAAATACATGCAGCACTATAATAAAATACATTTTTGGGGGATTTATTTTGTTTTGTTACCGTTTTGCGCTATTTCAACATTATTACATGTATATGATGGTATCACCTGTCTGGCGCACTGCTTCATACTTTTGTCCTTTGCAGCAGACCCATCCAAAGCAGTGAGGGATCTTTTACATTTAATCACTGAAGTCCAATGACACCACTGGACCAAATTCTCCCCTCCCCCCAATTTTCAAATTTCAACGTAACTGGTTGATCCATCCAAAGCCAAAATATATGCCAAAGAACTCTATGACACGGGACCGCTAGTGGGGTTCAAACCTGGAACCCCTTGGTCACGAGTCGAGCACACTACTGACCAAGATATACTGCCTTTGCTACGATGAAAACTCTATAATTATGATTTATATTCCTTAACTTGAAGACTTACTAGTAAAGAGACTTCAAAATGCTGGACTCTGTGGGTCCTAGGGTATTTAGGCTTCTTTGAAAAGTGTCTAAACAGGGCTGAGGCAGTCTATTTGTGGTCTGATGCTGAGACCCTTGACTTGAGATTGGAAAAATAGCAATTGGAAAAGTTCTCAAATGATATGCGTAAGATGAGAGACTTGCCAAACATGTTTTTAGACTGAGACACCATTAGGGTATCGCCTCATTAAAAACATTACTGAAAGCAGGTAAAGGGTGTACTACATACCTGTCTCATATCTCCCTGCGCTGTGAATACTATAGCCTCTAATCCATCATCAGTATAGCTTACAGACTCAAATTCACACACTTCTAACAATCTCTTCAGTACCTGAGCATCTGTCAGCTTACTGTATCGCAGGACAGCACATCGGGACTGGATAGGTTCTACAAGAGATTATCAAAATTATGACTTTACAGGGGTGCCTTGAATTACCCGTATTGTTGGTTGATCTACTGGACTCTGCAAATACATGTAGATCATGCCAATGCCAGTCTCAAGCATCATCCCGACAGCCTGATGCCCCTTTACACAAATGTACATCATGTTGGGTTAATCATACGAGTCTTTTCATTATACAGAGTTACTTCCCATATGACCAGGTATCTGACGTCACATCATTGTGACGTCATATAATTTCTACATCATCACCTGTAATTTTACACCAGTTTCCATGGAACTGGTTGACTTCACAATGGTTTGATAAAAAAACATCTGCTCATGCTGAAATTGACTCCGTATGATGGAAACATCCCATACGGAAGATCATGATTACTGATTGACCATTGTGACTTGTGCGTTTATACACACCATTCTTTTGTTATCCAGTGGGGCATAAAATCTGCCCAAGTTCAGAACAATAGATTTGGTAAGTAATGAAAATACAAAAATGAACAGAATGAGTACTTGTGATTTTGCATATTGACTAATACAGATCTCTAAGCATTACCTCACGGAATTGCCAGCATTACCAAAGTGTTTAATAAGCTCAAAAGTCAGGGGTTAATGGATCAAACAAAAACAAGCATCTTCAGGAAGTGAAGGTATAATCATAATTGATCTGACCAATATTTATCGCTATGAAGATTTAACACGACTCAAATGGATGGTAATATATCGTATCGCTGGGATCGAAAGGCGAGATAAGCTTTATTCTACAATGACATCAGACGGGGACTGACAATTGTTCCTGTATAATATCCAGATGATTTATCAAACCATATCGTACCAGTATAGGATTGAACTACACTTTGAGTTGAGTTCAAATCATTATGGTGGTTTGTTCATCTAGTCTTGCTTCATGTTCAACAATCTTCGACCATATCCCTGCATGGAATCGGGCGAGCCTCCATCTCCGACACAATGACATAATCTAGGGTTTGAACCCATACAGTGAAAATCACAAACCAAGTGTATACCACTATAAGTATACAGTGAACTTGATTGCTTTAAATATCATCTCTGGGAATTCAATAAACAAAACAATTGTTACAAGGAAATGTTTCTTGTCATTTTTTTTTTTTATATTTTTCTATACTCGAAAAATATTATTTGAATACATTCATTATTTGATATTGATCACTTAAAGCTATGTCTATACCTATAATCTTATCTGAAGCATTACAAGCCAAAGCAAATCTAGTCGTTTTTGAGTAGATCTCCATGGTCCTTCGTAGAGCTTGCTGGGCGCCATCTGTCATGCTGAGAACAAAACAAACTGATCGTAACAAATGTCTTCATCACAAATACTCAACAGGTAGCTATCTTACAATGATTAAATATTCATTTTTTTCAACCTTATTTTCTATCCACCAGTGTGGACTATGACAGAGCAGTGATACTAAACCACGTCACCACTTGAATTTCTTGAGGTCCGCTCTCCATATGTTTATCAAGTTATGATGTCCCACTTGTAAATAAATACAGAAACCACCAATATACCTTCTTCTCTTAAAGGAAGATACGCACAAATACGAATAAATTAATTTTGCCCTAAATCTTACAAAAAAATGATATTTATCTATCTTATTAAATTAAAATTTACTCAAACATCTTATCACTATTATTAAACCTATATGAGCCTAATGAAATTCACTTTATACAGACATTGCACCAACTCTTGTTTGTTTATCATGAGGAAATTAGGAATTCTCGAAACACCTGTTTATACACTTAAACCATGTGACCATGTTATTTGAATCTGGGACACAACTGTATACATGTCCATGATTTTAATATACATCAGTATGTGTGTGCTGCATTTAATATAAAAAGGTCATGTTTACAGAACAAGAAATTTTTTTTCCCTCAATTATTCACATATATATCTTGTCATTTTCTCTTGCTACAAGTATATTATATTTTTATTTAATTGTTGGTTGGTTGATTGGTGTTTTATGTCGCTTTAAACAATTTTTCAGTTATATCGTGACATGGAAGCAGGAGGTTACCAACCTCTTCATCATAATGGTGCAACCCGGATCTTGGGGACGCAAGCCAAGTGCTTAACCACTACACCAAGCCTGCCCCCTACATTTTTATTTAAAGATAACCATTTAAATTCTTGAGAATATATATTTAAATTCTGTCTTTCAACTTTGCATACCCTCCTTTAAAAATCTAATTTAAATAATTTTAGAATGTGTAATCAGGCAGATATGGAGAATCCTAAAATATGTGCATACTTAACAATTTTCACCTTTAGTACATTTTAGTGACTACAATTTCGTTACATATATTATCATTTGTAATTTTCTTCTTATATTTACCTATCAGCTTCATCCAGGATTATAATTTTGTGTCGACCTCGTGGAAGTGTGACTTTCTGCTGTGCAAACATCTTAATCTTGTTTCTCACCACATCTATTCCCCTGAGACAAGATGACAAAATTAGTTTAAAATAAAAAATACACACCTTCTAGTAAACTTAACTTCATATTCAGAAAACTGTAAAATTAATAACTGGAAAAACTTCATTGTTCAAATTATTATTATACTCAGAGGAAAAGGTTAATTTACAGTTTATCAAAACCAAACTTGCCAGAATCATTTACAAATGTGTGTATTTAATGGATACAAAGAACTGTACGAAAACTATCATTTTATTATTACATGATAGATCTTTTCCTAATTTTACATGTTTTAAGGGGCAATACCAGACAAATGAAGTTTTATCGCTCAGATTTGCGTCATATTACTATGACATGATCACAATCCAAGCATTAATGTGAAAATGAAAATTACGGCAAAATGCTGTTTGTGTATTATCAGGATCCCTCACTGTTTAAGATGGGAAAAAGGTCTATACAATTTTTTCGTTACATATTGTAAAGTGTGCAACAATTCGTAAAAACTCACAAGTATTATTAATCACACCCATATTAAATTTTTACACTCTATCATCTGTCTATATATTTCAAGCTGCGACTTGAACCTACAAGCTCTTGTGACGGACGGGTATTGGCTCAATGGTTAGAGTGTCTGCCTTGATAGTGGAAAGTTTTGGGTTCATTTCCTAGGTCCGGCAACAATTTTTCACCCTGCCTGTTACAGATTTGGTGACATGGCCAGCCCTAACGAGTTGCATGTCTGTTTGTGCACTGTGACGGTTACATTCTTTGGGTTGTTGTGTGTTTTGGTTTCCAACCTGGAAACCTCTGGCAGGGGAGGAGTGTGATGGACGTTCTGGGTTTGATTCCCGGGTCCGGCCATAATTTTTCACCATGCCTGTTACACTCTAGTGTAATGCCTGGCATACTACTGCGCTACAACAGGCCTCTGTTTGACAAAAGGTTTCTCAACAACACTACAATTTTAATTTAAAGCAATGCACTTCTTTGGACCATTTCGAAGTTATTTTACCTTTTGTTCTACCTCACACCAAAAATTTCACTCACACTGTGCATCTGTTTGATGCAATACACAGTGATCCGACCTATGAAAAGGGATTTTAGTTTTCACTGTCTCATCATAAAGTCACCTGTGGGACTTAAACCCGAGTCCTTTCTGTCAAGAGCTAAGCATAGCAATGACTGCAGTATACTGACTCATTTTCGAATAAAATAGAATGATGCCTGTACAGACCAGGGATCTCGTTAATGCGCGTATTTGCGTCCCTGACGCGTCAAAATCGGCCGGGACGCACGATTTTCAAAAGTGGTGAGTCCCCGGGACGCGTCCCTGTTACCCCCGCATGCGGCTAATAAATTTATGACATTGTGCTGTGTCGCCGAGTAAGCCGTGTATTAATTGATTTGTATTAACCGCGGGAGATAACGCTTAGGGCAGTCCGTCGGCGGCAGTATAAATTGTCCACTCGACCCTATTACATGCCCACGATGCCGCCGGCGGACAGTTGAACGCACTAATTGTAGAACTAACAGTGAATAAGGGTGAATTAAAGACCTCATTGTACATGTATAGGTGGGAATTTCAGAAATCTATCACAAATTTAATACCAAACCAAATGTCTAAAATGGCATCTTGATTCAAACACCACTTCATTGCATATTTTAAAAAAAGAATTACGAGTCTTTGTTTTCACAGTTAGTTTCACTTGTGATGAAAATCTGTAAGAAACTGCGACATCTTTATAGATGTAAACAGTGCAACTGTTATCATGTTTTCTATATCCTGGATTGTCACTGTCTAATCGGCACGCGCTGGACAAAAAGGATTGAATGTGTTGACATTTCAGGGTCATTAACACAAGATGATTTGTTTTATGAGTTATAGTTGATAGGGGATCTAAAGAATCTCAGAATGGTGGACAAAAGCGTGTGTTTAGCCATCAGATTACGTACGGTAATGATTTATTTGAACCTAAAATTGCCTTACTATTAATTAAGTTCAACGCACTTAAATATATAAATGATACTTAAAGACTTCGACGGTTTGTACGGGTCATTATGCATTATTAAAATTAGCAGTTACTGCAAAATTGCAACGACAGCTTGGGTCAAACATAATTTGGGTTACAATCGGTAAATTTATTAATGCCAACATGCCTGCTGACCACTCAATCCTTACATACGGCGACGAGGTCCTTAACTCTCTGATCAACAACCCAACCCACCTACCCACCAAGCTGATGTGGATCCAACAAGCCGGACCACCACTCTGTGAATTCAACACCGAGAAATCCCTGAAGTTCATGGACATGCGTAGCCGTAGGAAGTGAACAATGTGCTATGATATGATTTGATTTGATTATCATCTGTATATAATGTATGATGGTGCTTGATTTTCCATAAGAATTATTTGTAGTGCTTAGACCTTAAAACTTCTTTTGCTATACATGATACAGTGCTTGACAGTTTATTATTTATAACATGATTAATAAATTATCATTTTATGTGATTGTTACAAAGAAATAAATAAATAATTAAGCAAAAGAATCTTTTCATTTTATGCCCAGTGCTTAGCAGTCTGTTAAGGTGGTGTCACACTTATGTTGAAGTTAACGGAAGAGATATTGTAGAACACATTGAGTTTTGAACACATCATGTGTACATTATCTGCTTTTCATGCTTAAACAACAAAACTATCAAATTTATTGACATTTAATTAACATAATTAGCATGAAAGACAGATAATCTGCACATACAACTATCAAGACACAAAAAACTATATATGTTGAAATTTACTTCGGGACTCATCATTTTTAGATTGGGACTCACCAAATTTTGGTGGGACTCACCATTTTCAAAAATGGTGAGTCCCAGGACTCACCATTTCAGAACCCTAGTGAGAACCCTGACAGACCATACAACAAACTCTCACCTGTCATTGGAAGCATTGAGTTCCAGAACAGCATCTCTATAGGAAGGACCTAGTAAAGCTCTGGCTAAACATAGAATACTGGTAGTTTTTCCTGTTCCAGGTGGACCCTTTAAAAGAGAAATTTAAACTCATGCTATCATTCATATTATCATTTTGAATACAGAAGACTATGATGGTGTCCAGTTTTACAATTAAGGACTTATCTTTGATTGGCACACTTTCCCATCTCTTTCCCTATCAGAAATTATCTCTTTATGAACTGTAATGACAACACCAATATGCCACACAAAAGAAAGGTTTAAAATGATCAATAGTCCACTCACTGCTATAATAACGTTTGGCACGTTTCCATCTCTGGCAAATATCCCAAGTCGACTGATTGTTTCTTCATTTCCTACGATGTCTGTCAATTTGACAGGTCTGTATTTTTCTACCCTGAATAGCAATTTTGTGTATTATCAAAACAAGGGTTAATCAGGATCTTTTGAGAAAACAAAAGGCCCAAGTGGGCCTATATCACTCACCTGAGTACCTAGATGATCAGTCATGCAGGAAGGAAGATTTCATTAATTTTTGCATCACTGTGACTAAGTCACAAATGTTGAAAACATGTCAAATTTTATTTCAGATTAGAATAAAAAACAACACTTTTTTGCAAATTCATTCAGGTGATTTTGATATTGAGCATTTGCTTTGTCTCTGCAAGATGTAATTCAGGGCAACAAGTTAGTCATTTTCTTTAGGTGGGACCTTTTGTTGACTGATTTCAAGTCTGGGTCATGAACAACTATTGTTTCAAATATTGTCCAGATCCAACTTCAAATGGCCTAATTTCATATGTTGAGTGTTGAAAAACATCAAAAAACTTATTTAGATGTGTAAAGAAATGAAAATAAATTTTTACCACAGCGGGATTTGAACCACTACTCTCCATATTTTAATTACTAAATGGTTATGTACCATTGTGAGACCTAGTTTTTAGACATGGTGGCATTATCTGTTGAACAATTTGGATGAAATGTAAAAACTGATAGAGGATCTATAGTACTTCATGTATACCATGTTTCATTAAAATCTTTCATGTGGTAAACAGCAGAACTCGAACTTGATCTGTAACTCATGGTGGGAGACTCACACACCAAAAATTGGATGAATATCTACAAGCGTTTAGAAAAAAAGTGCGGAAAACTGCCATTTTAAAGAAATTTTCTAATTCCAAGGGCTGTAATTCCGTCAAAAATCTGTGGACTGAAACGGAACTCGAACTTGATCTGTAACTCATGGTGGTTAACTCACACACCAAAAATTGGATGAATAGCTACAAGCATTTAGAAAAAAAGTTCGGAAAACTGCCATTTTAAAGAAATTTTCTAATTCCAAGGGCTGTAATTCCGTCAAAAATCTGTGGACTGAAACGGAACTCGAACTTGATCTGTAACTCATGGTGGTTAACTCACACACCAAAAATTGGATGAATAGCTACAAGCATTTAGAAAAAAAGTTCGGAAAACTGCCATTTTAAAGAAATTTTCTAATTCCAAGGGCTGTAATTCCGTCAAAAATCAGTGGACCAACACGGAACTCGAGCTGGATCTGTAACTCATGGTGGTAGACTCACACACCAAAAATTGGATGAATATCTACAGTACAGTCCGGGTGGAACTTTGAATGCCCACCATCCACAGTGGGCAGTCCACCTGAAATTTCAGTGGGCATTAGGAGTGGACATTTACCTGAGCTATCAAGCTGTCCACTTACCTGTATGTTAATTCTGACTGACTCTTACAAGAATGTCCACTGTATCCTGTGGACATTTTTAATGCCCACTTCAAAAATGCCCACTGTGGCCAGTGGGCAAATTAAGTTCCACCCACACTGTACTGTACAAGCATTTAGAAAAAAAGTCTTTTTTTTTTTACATTTTGGTTTTTGATCCTATGAATTCAATAGAAATCTCCATGCTCCATATGATTATTGTTTATTTACATCTCTCCACGGTTATTCACAGCAAATACAGTGACGGCATCTGCCTTCGAAGTTCTACCTTTGCAAAAGACCCACCCGAAGCAGTGAGGGATCTCTTACGTGTCACACTTACCACGACATGGGACCTCAGTTTTTACTATTTCATCCCAAAGATAGAACACTAGTGTGCCCAGGGCCAGAATCAAACCCGGGACCTCTAGGTCACAAGCCCGGCACCTCGTCCACTAGGCCACACTGGCTTGATTCAGCCATGCTCCGTAATTCGAAAGCTGAAAGAGTGTGTCAGTCTGGTTTGTATCCCTGAATAGATCGCTGGAGATGGGAGGAGGGATTCCTGTTTTGGATTCCATTTAGCAGAGTTTGTTCACATATTTATTTTTTTTTTCTTGTTCATTATGTATGATTATGAAGTCAGAATTCATTCGAGCTACAGTATACACTTTAATTTTAACAGATTCAGCAAAGATACACTTTTTTGTTACCATGGCGCTTCATGTCCTGTTGATTTCGATGTAGACGATTTTGGCACCTCATCAATTTCCATTTGTTCAGTCATCGTTCTTTCTAATTTTTCCCGCGTTTTCGTCGGTAAACACACGAACGATAACTCTAAATTAATCTGAACAAAAAAGTTTCCAATCCGCAAGGAAACGGTTTATTTTATACATTATAAACCTGGTTTAAGTGAATATATATGTTTCGGAAATTTGAAAAATAACTTAATGAATAAAAATATCTCCACTAACAAAGCCATTGGGTTCCAGAGCCAAAGTGCCAACATCTTATATAGTAAACGAAAAAAAAAAAAAATCAGAGAAAGAGAGAATGAAAGAGCGTGATAGAGGGAGGGAGAGAATCAAATACGACGTATCACTTGTGTATGGTGAGAAATGTGCGAACATCTTACGTTATGAGAGGATTAAATCCAAACGTAACAGCACAACATGTATTTGTTGCGGAAATGTTGGATACATAAGAAATCTAGGGAAAACATCGATCAACACGTAGTTTTCTGATTCACCACAGCACAGATCTATCAATAAATTGTGAAGAATAAATGAATGAATGAATGAATGAATGAATGAATGAATGAATGAATGAATGAATGAATGAATGAATGAATGAATGAATGAAAATATGACTATTGGTTCACATTCTTAAACCCACCTCTCCCCCCCCCCCCAAAAAAACCCCAAATAAACAAACAAACAAACAAAAAACAAAACAAAACAAAACAAAACAAACAAAATAAAATAAAAAGAAACCCAAACAAACAAAAAAAAACCCACTGAAAACACCAAGGAAACAACCTCCAACACATAAAACAAAAACAAAGCAAAGAAACACACCAACACAAACTATTAAAAAAAAAAATAAGGCACTATCAATTTAAATTTTATTCAAATAAATATTTCAATCAATAATTTCACATCATTATTATAGTAGAGATTTACCATTAATTTGTTTTCTTATATCAGAGACATATATACTTTCATATGTCTCTGCTTATATACTATATTAAAACCTTATAAAAGGAATAGCGTTCATACATCCGAATAATCATGCTCGATTCATTTCAAATATATACTATACCTATAATATAGATGGTGAATAAATCTACAAAATTAAGAAATTCCATATACGTATACATATTCTTTTTTAATTAAGCTATAAAATATAATCAAATATGCTTATAATAAATAATATGTCTGTGTATTATTTCCAGCACTTTTGATTAAAAAGTGTGATTGTCTGATAGTTTTATTTACAAATTTTGAACCGAAATGTACATAAGTTTAGTCTTCAGATGGCTATATTGTAGAGTAGTGACCTTCCGTTCACAGCAGTGTCAGTGGATGCAGACAGCCGCCATGAGATGCCAACTCCTCCAGGCCGCTTCCGTGATGTCGCCTTCATTTTATTTCCATTCACTGTTTCTTTATTGCTCGTTTTCTTATTATAGTCATGCTTTTATTGTTTCTGCAACTCGTGCTGTTCTTTCATTGCATAATAGGCATACGGTATCCCGCGAAGATAGATTGCTTGAATTTGAGCGTATAGATTTCGCTTCGGCTGGTACCCTTGGCTTTGTTAATTCAGCAGCATTTCGAGTTTGATTCTCTATGAAGATCTTGTAATTTCTGACATGCAGTAGCCCCTGTGGGAATCACCATCCTATTGACAGGGTGTACGAGGATCGAAGAGAGCGTAGATTTCAAAGGCACATTCATATATGTCGATCATGCAATTAACGGTTTTGATTCGTGGTCACAATCGCTTAAATTTAATTGGGCAGGCATCCATCTGAAAAAAAAAACCGAAATAAAGTAAATTAATCAAAATAAATAAATAAATAAAAAATGAAATAATGAATAAATATATTGTTAGGATCTATTTGCGCTTTAAAAATTTAAAACCAAGATGTAAACGATCTGGGTTCAATTGAGTGATCGTCAAATGCCCGACATCGCACATTTTGGCACACTTGTTCATTATGACGTAATAAATAAATGGCCCGTCAAACATGATTTTAACTGTTATGTCACAATGGAACTACGTAATGGGCGTGGTTAAAGTTGGATCTGGCGATCCCTCAATGCAATTCCCGACTGATCATCAAATGGCTGACATCGCACCTTTTCGCACACTTTTTCATTACGACGTCATAAACGAATGGTCCGTCAGACACGAATGTAACTGTGACGCCAAAATAAATGTAAATAGGCGTGGTTAAAGGTGGACCTTGCGAGCCCTCAATAGCATGTACCTCTTTGTTGTAACCTTCAGCTCATGAATGATCTAGCTTGCCATATATCAATTCAAACCCACAAAACATACCATATACACGATGCTATATCATCAAGAAATACAATTTTGAAAACATTGAAACCTGAAAAGTATAAACCTTTTTCCCATACCTTTCCGTATCTCCATATCAACTGACGTACAATGCAATGTCGCTGAGAATATCTGGCCAAGTCGTTATATAGAGAATCAGTCGGATGGCAATATTCTTCAACTGGTAACTTAGCTGACCCCTGTGTCCATTAAAAGCTTCATTATAACTGTCTCCTGCACGGCGGAATACACGTCCAACTTGCTGCGCAATTTCTTTTGTGTTTGAATCCATGTTGTCAAACTTGTTTTCATTTATTTATCCACAAAGAAGGCCTTGGTTGATTTAAAAATTCAAAGTGTCTCAAAAGATGTCTATGATTTCGTTCCAACACACAACTGCGTTATATTACTTAATATTGTTTAATGAAAGCAGTTATGTATATATACACTATTGTCATGGGATCTTCTCATATCTAAAAGCTTAAAGGGTCGTCTGACATAAATATTGGCAGTATGCCAGATCTGTTAATAGACTATGGGATTTTAATTCTATTTTGAAATCAATATTCATTTTGTCATTTTTCTATTAACTGCATACATGTCATTAGGTAAGTGGAATGTTGAAATATACACCAGGAAATGCTTTCCGAGAAATGTTCACCATCAGTTCAGGAATGTATAGTGCAACACATATTTTTAAATTTAGGCTCATGCATTAGATCAACCTATTTTTGGGAATGGTCCAGCTCTTGCACAGGTAGTATGGGCAGGAGTCTGGACCATTTTTTTTTAGATCCAGATCATTGTTCATTATCTCATAAATAAACTTTAAAACCTTAACTTAAATCAGATTAGGATGAAACGTCATTCACATAGGACCATTTTGTATACAAGATCTAATGGCATATTCATCATTGGGCCATTGGTATAAAATTCAACAGTGTTTATATACAAAGAACACCATATATTATATACATAGGATTTAATGGCACTTAGATGCTTGGGGCAGTTATTGTAAGATCTAATGGGAAATATACAACACAGGTCATTTGGATAAAGGTTTAAGGTCATTAAAATACCCAGCCTATGGTGCAAGATTTTAGAGCACTTTGACCTTTTGGTGCAAGATTTAATGTCTTTTTTTATGCCAGTACCTTTAAATCTAAAAGACTTAAGATATATATCTGGATCATTTGGTATTAAATAATAACACTTGAACCACTTGGTATGGGATTTATGGGGTGTTAAACACCAATGATTCATTGGCAGAGACTTAAGACCTCATATATTTCCACCATTTGCCACATACATGTATATTATGAGATTCAATGGCACTAATCTTTTGGTAAAAGATTTCATGGCATTTATATCTAGCCCACTGGATTTAATGGCACATAACTAGACTTAGACCATTTAGTATTAGATTTAGTGGTATACACAGATCCTTTGGCATTTGGTACAAATTCATAAAGTATATGGGTAAAGATCTAGACTACTTGGCATAGACATAATAAATTTATCACTCTCATAATCCATGCTAGCATTATACTCATAAAGACTAAGGACATTGCCTCAATCTGTTGATAGTAAGCAAGACTATGATTTGTTGATTCAGTACTTCTCAGTGTTTACAGTCTTATCAGCAGTGTAACCTGTTTATTATCAATATTCATTGACACTAGATAATACAAAGGGCAAAAGATTACCATGTTAAGGTTAGGTGATCGTACGATTATGTAAATGTATACATTTCAAGTCTATAAATAGCCTGGGAATTCTAACCCACTGATGAATTTTCAGTATCTATATATAGATCTGTTACTACTTCACATGAGATCAAAATAGCTCCAAAATAAAAATCAACGATAGTTATATTTTTTAATGACTTTAATCACTCCTTCAACAATCAAACTCTGTAAAAAAGAGTTTATATTTAACATGAGAATAAAAGTTACATATATATACTAATTCACATATAAATATGGACGGCATTCATATTTTTTTAATGTAAAACATAAATAAACAGAAATAATGACCAAAAAGACAAAATAATAAATATGAATTTTTCATCCTTTGAGATATCACTGTAATAAAAGTATATGAATTTGTAATTAATATAAATACAAAAAGAAAATCCAAGAAATCATTCCTAAATTTAGCCAGTATGGGGACGGATTTTCCACCTTGTTATCAATGTGGTTAATATTCTGAAAAATATACCATGTATAAATAGAAAAAAAACTTTCTGTTGTCGTAAATATGTAAGGCAATGGTGTCATAAGTATTATTCATATCAATAATAAATGGACGGAAAAATGCATCACATGAAGAAGATATAAATACAAAAATAAATGTGGAATGTATAGAAATTTTTATGATTATCTAATAGCAATTGTTATGAGAATACTGCTTTCATTTTCATGTAATATCTCTCTGTGTATGTCATGGTTTTAACTTCGTCTTCTCCGTATTTCCAAAAAACTTAAAAATTTCATTTTATGATCGTACAAGCCCATACACATAAATAACATTTATCAATATGTTGTATTATACTTTTTTTTACTAATTATTTCAGTACCATAATATTTCATACTGTTTTTTTTAATATCAAATCAATTTTATTTATGAAACATTTTAATTAAAGTAATAACAGTTCAATATGTTATATCACACATTCTTCCCTCTTAAATTCTGTACTTTAAAAGTATTTTAATCAAAGTAACAACACTTTCCAAGCACTTGGTAAGTCCTCCACCGAGACTGTTATATAGATCTCAGTCTGTGTTGAGGATGAGACACACTCCCTGCAGTACCCAGTGACTGAGATGTTCTGTGGTTGAGAGGTCAGCCTCGAACACGAGACCTACTCCCATAGCGTTTCTTCTCTGAGACGTTACATACACTGGGGTACGGAATGTATTCTGCAATTTGAGACGATGAGCTTCGATTGGAATGATTTTAAGCACGGGAAGCTCCTGGATCAGTTGTTTAGGTGACTGACGGATCAGGCAGGAGTTCTCCCTATCCCATGCAGCTCCCTCTAGGTAAAGACCATCCACAAAGCAGCCTTTCAAAAAGAAATTACATATTAAATACATGTTACCTTGCTAAAAATAGATGTAGAGCCCATATTAAAGGGGGGGGGGTAAGCATTTCTCATTTAATAGTTTTTTGATTCATGTCCTGCTAAAATTACTTCACTTACTTGGTAAAGGCATCTGCAATTCTGCCTGAGATTTCAACCTATGCAATGACTCAGAACCTCAGTTTCTGATATCTCACCTAAATTTCAGGATACTCACCAGCTACCAATGGGACTTGAACCCACGACCTTTCATCTCAGAGCCAAGCATGTAACAGTAAATGTATATAGTACCTTAATATGCTCCCTCTCACATGCTTTTTTCCAAAAGAAATACATGTACCTTTGTTCCTCATAACGGACCTTCTTCTGCATTGTAAAATGTATTTCATAATAGTGTAACTTACCCTGATGAGCCCTTTCAGTGACATCCTCAGCATTCTGCCATTGTGTGACGTGAGTGTAGTTTGTAGACTTATCCAGGGGCCATCCATTTTTACGACACGTAGCTTGAACCAGAGCAGTCAAATATGATTCAGGAATATGTAGACCAGACAGCCACATGACAGGTGGCTCCCCCTCATTGATCTGTAGAATCAAATGTACCGAGATTATCTTAATTACATATTCTTGACATAACACAATGTGTAAGGACATTTGATTTCCTACCTTTGAAATAATCTCCCCAATATTTCTTCACAGAAAATTATTCTAAAATTTTCAGTTCCATGAACGCTAAAATATATCTTTTAAAATCTTCTTCAGTTTCTCAATTTAAAATAAAGTAATATCTTTAATAAAAGGAATTAAAGCAAAACTACTGTGGTACCTATCAAAATTAAAGCCATAACCCCTAAATAACATCAATATTTAAGATTATTTATGCTATACTATATCATGAACAATTTCCTTCATATAAGATAACGAAAGTGAAAGCTTACCCATGTATTATACTGTTTGAGTCTCCTCTCGAAGTGGATCATCCAGTTACCAAGTGACTTGAGTGTAGCGGGAGCCAATCTTCTCCATATAGCTGGAATCTGACCATTAAACAGGGCTCTGGCTACTTCATCTAGCTCACTGCTCATACCAACCTCTCCAGCAAGCGCCTGTACATCGAAAAACAGACCTCATTCATACAAACTGTTAAAAGGTTGCATGTTTTATAACCTAAAAAGGGTTTCATGAAATGGTTCTTTTTTATGCACAACTTGTTTATTCTATAGGCAAATGTGACAAACTTGGTGTAGTGGTCAAGGGCTTGATCTGTGGTACATACTATCTGGTTTGATTCTCCAATTTCGCCACTATGTTCAAGAGGTCACTTAGATGTATCTCCTGCCTCAACATAATGATATAACTGAAAAACTGTCGACAGCAATATAAAACCCAATTTATGCTGACAAATTCATTCGAACAAGTAAAGGTCCTTTCGACTTTGATTAATATACATATGATATTGACAAAAAACACAGTAGTGCAAATTTGGAAATAGTGCTTATTTAAACATCCCGGTCTGCCAACTAAGTTTATATTACAATCCAGAAAGACTGAAAAGTTCCTGTAATGATATTGATACCAGCTTTTACACGTGCATATAAAAGCTTCCATTACAAATCTGTTCAGACGCACCTTTTGTAGTGTTGCTAGAGATCGTCGCATACTGCCAATGAGGAGATTGAATCGATCTAATTCCTGCAGAAGTACCACGGTGGTCGGGGTAATGTTGACGCCATACTTCTTCTTGATCTTGTCCATTTCATACTCCTCTGGTAGCTTGGTTAGTACTTCCTTGGCAATCTTATCGATGAAGTCCTCACGACTGATGCCACTGCTTGAATCACCTGATATTATAGACCGAAATTGTTGCTTAGGTGAAGTATTGCAAACAACTATCATCACAAATATGTTCAGGCAAGATCAATAAGCTATAGTTAAACCATGAAAAGCAAAACCAATGCACAAGTTTCTCCATATGGCATCAAAAACTTGATTTCTTCATTTTAATTATATTTCTTTTAGAAAAATCTCTTAGATATACATAAATGAAAAAAAGTATTGAAATGTGATAAAAGTCAACCAGATAAAAATGTACCTATTCACAGACTGACTTAGATTTACATGACCTGTGTTTTACTCAAACAGCTTTAAATATCACACAAATTAAACTAGATGTGTGGTAAATAAACATGAGACATGAAACTGACCAGTTTGTGGCTGAAGTTCTATGAGATGAGCCCACATATCTCGAGCAGCTTGCGTGTAGTAACCGATTTCAGCGTTAGGGTGCAGACCAAACACCTCTGGGGTGTTAGCATGGGGAAGGCTCTCAATGTAATCTGAAAGAAATCAAAATAAAAATGATCAGAAATTCCACATGATATATTCAGAAATGTCTTTCATAATGAGTATGTATGAACAGGCCATTTCTGCATAGTAAAACATCCCTTTCATCCAATATAAAGATTGTCGCTGCAATCAATCTATCATAATCAAAATAATGATGTGTACAGGTATCTCCAAAGGGAAGTGTGAAAAAAAACCCCAAAAACTACAAATACTCAATGTATACAAATTTTGGTCACTGAGGATATTGAGTGTTTCTTGTTATTTATTGATACATATACATGTATATATATATATATATATATATATATATATATATATATATGTTCATGCAGACTGCTGCAATATAACTTGAATTGGGATAACATGATATATAGTTCACTTGTTACAGACAAATTAATGTGAATTAAATAAATACATTATCTAAAATTATTTTCACCCATGAGAACATAACATATGAAATGGATATCTGGTAACCTATGGGTATCCGATAACCTTTGGATATCTGGTAACCTATGGGTATCCGGTAACCTATAGATATCTGGTATCCAACCTATGGATAACTGGTAACCTATGGATATCCAGTAATCTATGGATATCTGATCACCTATGGATATCTGGTAACCTATGGTATACATACTGGTATAATTATCTCTGGTACCATCCTCTGGTATTTTGTAATCAACCTCTTCATTCTGGTAGAAATGGAATGGTTGGAAGGTATCGAAGATAAAATCTCCCATGTATTCATTCATGTATGTGTTGAGCACTCGTCGATCAAAGTTATCGATGGCACGACCACCATACATCACCTGTGAACATAAAAGTATTACAGATGATATCTTTATGGTGTGTATTGACTGATCAGAGTTCAACTGTATATAGCAATTCTAATAAATACTTATTCATAGATCTGGTAGTTAATTATCTACCTTGCATGAATTCTTCATCCTTTGAATATTATCATTATATTTGTTACAAAACATTATCCATAACTGCCAAGTTTTATCGATTCCAAACTGAGTGATTTTGTTTGATTAAAAGGAAATAGAAATGTTCATAGGATAGTGGACTTAGTTTCCTTGAAACACAAAGTACTATATGTACTACAAAAAGAAAATCTAATTTAAGGTCTTATCAGTTATCCGAGAATAATTATCAGTTATCTGAGTATAAGTATCAGTCATTTGAGAGTATCAGTCATTTGAGTATAATTATAAGTTATCTGAGTCTAATTATCACTTATTCGAGTATAATTATGAGTTATCTGAGTCTAATTATCACTTATTCGAGTATAATTGTCAGTTATCTGAGTCTAATTATCACTTATTCGAGTATAATTAACAGTTATCCGAGTCTAATTATCACTTATTTGAGTATAATTATCAGTTATCTGAGTCTAATTATCACTTATTTGAGTATAATTATCAGTTATCTGAGTCTAATTATCACTTATTCCAGTATAATTGTCAGTTATCTGAGTCTAATTATCACTTATTCGAGTATAATTATCAGTTATCCGAGTCTAATTATCACCTATTCGAGTAGCATAAGTGTCAGTTTTCTATATCGAGACCTGAGATATGATTCAAAGTTTCAGTTTTGTTAGATGGCCTCATACTCCTCATACTGATGTATACAATTTACACAAACACTGATAAACAAACAATGATAAATAATAATCAAACATGCTAGTGTAAACGTTAACCGACCTCTCCTATAAGGTACTTCAAGCTGTTCCACGGTAATTTCTGTTCCTTCAGTTCGTGGGATTTCGTCAGATAGGTGTTCATAATCTGCATACACACCCGGAAATCGGATTCGTTAAAGTCATAAGCGATGTTCCATCCGATCTTGCCGTACTTCCTTCTCTCTTGGACCACGGCATGGAAGAAAGCAAGTGTAAAGACGAGGGCTGGGAAAGCCGAGTGTGGGCATTCTGCCAAGGCCTGGGCTGAGATCTTATGATATGTACCACGGAGGTTCAGTTTCAGACCATTAGGAGGCTCTGTTACAACCTGTAAGAAGATTCATGTTTGTTTCATATACATTATAAGAGCATTATGTTGAAGTTTTTCATGTTTTATATCATATTCGGTAATTTTCATTGTTTTATGGCTTTCTTCATGCAATTGAACATATGCTGGATATAATTGTTCAACTAAATAATTGTAAAAATGAATTCCATGTGCCACATAAATTGTATTAATAATTGAAGTATCATCACTAGGTATGAAGAGTTACACTTTCTATATAATTTACTGAATTGTTACTCTACTTCTTCATGGAATTCTACCCATTTAAATCTACTTATACACTTAGTTTGGTGTCCAAATTCTTTCAATCATATATGGAAAGTTACAATGACAAAACTTCAAAGCAAATTTTTAAGGACCATAACTTTATGAAATTTGTCAAAATTTCTCCTCTCAAATGCATGTACACTTATAGTCTGAAAACAGATGAGGAAGGGATATTTCAATGTAAAAACAATTTTATTCTACCTTGAGTGACCGCTGCAAAATGCCAATTGGGAAACTCGAAATAGGTTCTGTGGTGAGCCACAGTCTGAAGTCTGGGTGGGGTTTGGTAAGCTTTTCAAGCTGTTTCTCCAATTCTCTTAACCATTTTACCAAAAGATGACAATTCTGTAACATAAGCCACTGGCCACGAGATACAGCTGTCTCCAAGTATTGAAGAGCAAGCTGAAAAAAAAGAAGTTTATGACCCGATAAACTCTTCATATTTACTTCATCTTCCATTAAATGCCTGACATACAAGGTTTTGCCGCTCAAAGTTGCATAACTGTCTTGTGACATAACAATCTAAGCCTTGATGTAATAATGAGTGTTTCGGCAAACAGTAGTTTGTCTAACATTTGGCCCCTTCTATCACATAAAATATGAAATTCATTTATTGAATATCATTAACATATATGTTTGCAAGTTTAACATGCAGTGTAGTATTGAAATCATTAAATTCTTCAAGTTCTGTAAAAGTTAAAAGAAAATAGACGTATACAAAAAAAAAATTTCCAGTACAATTGCACCATTCAGCTAATAATCGATGATTTCTCTTCAAATGCCACTAACTCTCATGAAAACCTACCTTCTCTTGACCTTGACCCATGGAGAGGAATTTGAGCTTATTAGAGCCAAACTCTATTCTCTCTGCAAGCTTGATCAAATCGCTGGCAGGATCTGAGCCAGGACTCAGAATAAATACAATAGGTGACATCGGAGTACTCTGCTCAAAGATCGACTCAAAGCTAATAATGGGCGGAGTCACATACTTCTCTCCCATACACTTTGTCACGTACTCTTCAACTGCTCGGTAAATACGATCAACACGGAAGCAACGGAGCAACATGAGACGCTGGAAGGTGGACAAGGAATCTTCGTACTTCAAGGGGAAGGGCAAAGACTCGGGTGTATCATGGTCATACCACTGGAGAAGAAAAGAGCTTGAATTAGTTCACAGTCGTCAAAAGGGAAAGGGACTTAAACATTATATCAGTTAAAAATTCTAATAAAATTTTTTACATAAATAAATGATACATCACAATATTGCTTACTCCCTTTGAGTTATGGACTTGAAATATCAAAATATATATTTGATGCATTATAAATGTACTACCAAAATAATGAATTGAGGTAAATGACATACTTTCTTCCAAATTTTTTCATTTCTTTCAATATCCTCCAGTAAACCTCCAAACTTGTCTTGGAAGACTTCTGCTAGACGAATACAATCCTCCCATCCCTCTTCGGGAAACCATGGGAATGGTCGTTTACGGCGACTCTTTTCTAGAGCTATGTTACCCTGGAAACAGAAAATAGTTAGACTCTCAAAATATGGCAGCTTATGACTTGGAGAAATTTGGGATACATATTCTGAAATCTTGAAGAAAAAGGTAGATGCCACATAATAAATTTCAGAAATTGTTTTTTTTCTGTACTGTAAAAGTTAATGATGGACAGGATACTTAATCAGTAGAAAGTCATTAATTACATATTAATTTGTTTTAGGTAATCACTGATAAACCTATATGTGTATAAATACATATCAAAAATTCATGATTTGGGAATGGTGAGTTAAAAACATTAAAAACAAGGTCAATGTCACAAGGTCAAAAATCATGGAATCAATTGGAAGCACTCACCACAGAACCTATATCTGAAGTATCAAAGCTCTGCCCCTATTAATTCAGAAGATATGGCCAAAGTTTAAGTTTATTAACAGTAGGTCAAAGTCCAAGGTCACCTAAAAGTCATGGCATAATTTAAAAGCCCTGGTCATAAGGAACCTATGTGTGAAGTATTATGTTTCTTAGTTGCTAAGATTTTGCTTCAACCAGAAACTTTAACTAAAATGCTGATGGACAGACAGACAGGCAGACGGATGGACAGCCCCAATCTATAGACCCGAACTGCTTTGCAATCCAGCCAGAAGCAAGTTTGATCATACTTGGCAAAGATATACTTGGGAAGTCAAAATTAATAGATGTTAACCAATGCACCTACAAATTATTATTTTGAACGTTTGACTCAACTGTATGAACAGTATTCTTATCGCCAGTAGTAAAAATGTTATACAGAAAAAATAGTCTTGGTACCTTGATGAAGAAGTCCAGTTCATCCTGCTTGACATGAGCCTGATCCTGTTCCAGTTTGATGGTGATTTGGAAGGAGAACAGTAGCTTATGCATCTCAAATATACCTGGAAAATGTCCCAAATGTATGTTATTAATATCCATTTGTTGAATTAAAAACAGGATTTTTTTTTTCTCAATTGACAATAATGCATCAATTAATGAATCTTGAAAGGATATCTGTAAAGGTATCAAATTGATGCTTATCATATTTTAGCAATTCTTGATAGTACCACTGGATTTATTCATGAATTCTGTAACATTACACAAAAGAAAAAACAAAAACCAGAAGCCCCCAAATTTCATTCCGGGGGCATAACAATTGGCAAATTAAGTTTAATTAACACTTTAAATTGATAAACTTGTTACTATAAGAAATATTTTCTGTTATATAAGAAATTTAATTTTTATAGTCTTATTCATAGTTAACAGAGTCTAACTGATTGTTGTTTGTAGAAATTTACTTCCTGTATACGGTAGTTTCACAAGCTTTAAAGATTGCTAATTAAATTCTTAGTCATGTAAAGGACCATGAAAAACAATAGAGTTTCTTTTTACATGCCAGTGTAAACCAGGACATGAGATCTCAGTTTTCATTGTCTCCTCACCACGACAGCACATCATCAAGACTTCAGCAAGATTTTATCCAGCTGATCTTGAACCAAAAACCTCAAACACCAACTTGTAATAGCTCCAGTTTATGTATCTGAACAATTCAGTTTTCTAAAGATTAATATATATTTTTTTTATATATATATACATGCATTTTACCTGTACATCCATAGTTGTAAACATTGTGTGTGAGAGTGTCCATAATGTTACGCAATCTTTTTTGCAAAATGGCGTCTGGCATGGATTTCTTGAGGGACAATTCAAACACCTCAAGGTACGAGTCTAGACTGTACTGGTACATGGTGTTGATGCTCGACATCTCTGCTAAAATGAAGAAGAGGATGGCACCGCGACGAGCAGCAGGTCTGTAACCGTCACGAAGCTTGTCAATATCAATGGCTGTCTTAGCTCCCAGCTTCAGTTTCTCTGATACCTAAATCATAATTGAAGTATAATTATAAATAATAGAGTACATATCTTTAGAAATTGTATAATGTTATGCCAATATAGTTCTGATTAGAGGTTTCCTTATTGCTTTCAACAGGAAGTTAAGATCTATGTCCCTACCTCTGTAGCTTTAGTCTTAGTTTCCTCTAGTGTTTGGATGAGTTCCAGATTGTCCAACATGTTACCCTGCGACTGGGCTAACTCTCTCAGGAGGGCATCTTCTAGATCCTTCAGTAACTTCTTGTTTGTGCTGGTTTCCTGAATCAGACGCTCTCTCTGTTCTTCCAGTTCACGTCGTTCAAACTTCACAATGACACTGAGTAACTGGTCTTCTAAACCCTGTAATAGAAAGGAAAGAACATTAAAAGAGTTCAAGCTGGTATGACTGGAAACACTATACGACTCCATACCATGTGCTTCATATCATAGTTCATCACCACATTCCCGAGGCTGGCATAGCTCAGTTGGTTGGGTGATTGTCTCATGACCAAGAGGTCCCGGTTTGAATCCCGCTGATGACTCATTGACGTCCTTTCTTTTGGAAAAGACGGTACAAACTGAGGTGCCACATCATGGTAGAAGTAGCATGTAGAAGAACCCTTGTTGCCTTCAGCAGGTCAATTGCAAAGTTCTAAATTTCTGTGCATTGCATCAGGCAGATGCTGTCACTGTATAAGTGCAATAGTCTTGGCGTAATGTAACCAAAAATCAAACAAACAAAAACAAATTTCACATTCCTGTTAAGTCCACCTTGATTGAGGTACATCATTCCTTATACTTGCTATAAGGTTGGTTGGATAATTGATGTTTAACATTGCTTTCAGAAATTTTTTCCGTTGCAAGTTGAAGCAAGAAGTAATCAACCTCTTAACATAGAGGTGCAATCCACGAACTGAACCAAATCCACTGCATCCCAAGTCGAGCACTTAACCGCTACACCAAGCCTGCCTCTACTAGCGTTAGGGACTTATAAAGCTTATACCTATTACATCAATCAGCCTATACAAGTTGATTTCTAATTACTAAATCACAAATATCTCAAAAGTACCAGTTAAGTCAAACTCATTTCTTAAATCTTGATTCAAATCTTCACATCTTAAAAGCTTCAATCAAACCCTGATATCTGAAATTATTTTTTTTTAGTTTATTAGTGATCTACTTGTCAAAAACGAACTACAGTAAAACCTGTCTTAGCGGCCACTATTACTCTATTAAGAGGTCACCTGTCTATAAAGGTCACATTTTAAATTCCCAATATCTATATTTTCCTAAATAATAGACCTCTGTATAAAGGTCACCTGTCTACAAAGGCCACTTTTGACTCTTCCCTTGGCTGACCTTATTAGACAAGTTTGACTGTATATCTGTTGCATAACAAAAAAAATTTTGTTGCAATTAAATCACATTCTATTTTCTGTTTTAATTTACCTTCAGTGTTACGGTGTAATTGATAACCATGGACTTTCCAAACACATTGGGAGTATACTTAGGGTTAGCTAGCTTGGTGTTAAGGTACAGACGGAAATTAGGATCGTAATCAACTTCCTTATCTCCCAGCACGATGAATTCTCTTCCTTTGTCTCCTACAATACACAACTCAAAGTTCATATCCAGTGCATCATCATAACACCCTCTGACATGGTTTCCTAATATATCTTCACTTAAAAATAATTACTTTCGTCATTGTTGTAAATACTAAATGCAGGTTTAGTCACCTATTACATTTCTAATTATCAAAATTAGATTACTATAAATAAACAAAGGGATGACATCAGTTGATTAATCTTCACATAAATAAATAATACACTATTCTGACACTGACGATCTTATAAGTTATAGTAGATACTGTGCATTTCAATACATGTAACAAGTGAGTAATGAGTTGGTGAAATTTTACTCTAAATTATGCACTGTTATGATTTATTTCAATATACATGTATCTGACATCACATGCATCTATCAACATTCAAATACAAATTCCCATGCAAAGACTGAAAATAATCAACAAAGTTCTAAGAAAGGGTATTTATCTGTGCAAACTGCCTGTATGAGTATTTTATAATAAACACTCTGTGATTGCAAACTTCACAATTCCAATTGTATAATGACTTCTCCTTTAAGCTTTAAGTCTAAATAACATCCTGTACTGTATAAATATATAGGATTTACTTAGAGTACAACATCATTATGTTTTAATTAGTTTCAGCCAAACTGTGAAAAATTTACAAAATGACCAACTCCCATCTTTGGAATCAAAACTTAACTGTTTGTCACATTCGGTTTCATAACTAATCTATCAACTCTCATCAGATGTTCAAAGGTAAACAAATGAAGATCAGGCAGTTTACACAGCAGTCATACATTATAAAAATGAACTCATTATAACATGCTAATGGTGTACAACACTGTACACATGGAGAATATTCTGACAGGAAACATCATAATACCAACTGACTTAGTTTTTCGTTTCAAAACAAATTCACAACAAGAGAAATACTCCCTCTGAAGAAAAATTTACGTACTCCCTAAAATAAAGGCATTAGACATTAGGTTTATCAAATAGCGAGAAATGAAAGAGCATGTATTCATATTATAGATGTAGGAATGTGGGACTTTTTTTATTCAGTGCTTTCAGTATTTCAAAACTTATCACTGGTAGTTTATTGTATACAGACTTATGCACAAATAACATTCTGACCTGCTATTAAGAACTCTTACTTTAAAGAAATAAGAATCATTATTTTGCCAATTCTACATTTGGCAATGGTCTGGCTATACCGTATCACCAAGAATTTGATTCACTTTGAAACCTATGACCTTCAGGTTATGATTTGACCTTCCTGATCACTTAGCAGTACCAGTCTTTTATCAATCAAAACACCTCGCCCATTTTCGTCACACATTTAAAAATTGTTAATATGACTTGGAGGTAAGCAAAATGATGACGCCCAACTTGAAAAGTACATTGACGGAAGAAAATCAAAAAACAAATAAAATTCCATTGTAAACAGTAAATAATTACAAAATGCAATTTGATATTGTTTATCCTTTAACTGATATGGACAGAAATCATATCCTTTTTTCTCTCTTGTAGCACTGAAAAGAGTCTAGATTGGATTTCACCACATGTAACACAAACTGCATCCAACATTTTGTGGTCATGTGATACAAAAAGTTCTGGAAATATGTCTACTACTTAGCTCGGGGTCTTATTTCAAGTGTGTGACGGAAATCGGGGAGGTGATACAATTGAGTTGTTATTTGATTAAACATATTGTTTTTACAATTAAAATATCATAATATATATATGAATTACAAAATTTAACTTATAAGAGATTTTTTGTGCACATAATGTGCTTGGTAGTGAATATTTTTTTATTTTTTGACATTTGTGGGGGATAGTGCAGGGAAACATGCTATGGTTTCATGTGCTCTTGTTCTACGTTGATATCAACGAGAACTCTTACTGTATTTTCCCGGATTCTTTACTAACATTTTAAGAAATAAACATTACAAATCATAAATCAGATATTAATCGAAGAAATGTATTTCTGTAGATTAAGCCACTACTTTTTAATAATTTTTTTTTCGAATGTTTCATATTCAACTTAACATTCAGAGAATTATTCAAATGACTTCCTTATTGTACAAGTTAGAAGATATAAATCTAAAAGTTGAAATGTATGAGAAAATCAGAATATTATAGTACAAGCGTATGTATACAAGAAAGATATTCTATATACTACTATTACTCTTTTTTTCCAAAATGAGTTACCTTTGATGTTCTTTTCCAGTACATTGTCGATAACAGGATCTATGTATTCATCCACGTCTTTGAAGAGGAATGGGAAACCATATTTTATGGCTAACTCTAGTTGTTTCAGGAAATCATGGTCATTGAATGTACACACCTGTGAATAAAAGAACAAGTGAAATCACAGAAGAAATATTACATATGTTTTTATTGACTGCACATTGTATATTTACAACTTTTTTTGAAAGGTTGGTCAGGCATATAATGATCCTTGGGTTGCAATACCCTTAAATCTTGCTGCTAAAATTCTATAATCTACCATTTTTTTCACAAAAAATGACCATGACCTTACCTTAAGGTTATTGGCTTCTTCCCTCTTTCTGATCCAGCTGAGAGCTTGTTGTTGTGGATCTATACACATAGGGAACCGACTAGCCCGAGTGGTGAGGATACCATTCTGAATGGACAATTCATCCGGTGGCAAACCCTCTGAGGTCCATCTAAAAAGTGTGTAACACTGTATTGTACAAGCAACATATAATACGACAACTAGATTATTTCACCTATTCTATGGTGCCAATTTTAGTGATGTAAGAAACTGGATTTCTTGGAAAAAGTACATAATTTTCTGAATATACACAGAATTCTTAAGTACCCCACCCAGAATTTGACCCCTTCATGACACTAAAGTGAGACAGTAATATGAGTTTCAGTGTGGCACTCAATCTTACTTGGCCTTCTTTAGTGCAGTTTGTTTTAAGGTTTACAATGTCAGATTCAAGAAGATTTCAACCTTGTGTCAGCAAACCTTTCAAACAATATGGCCTCATTTGGGGATCAAATCCTCAGTGCCTGGACTCCAAATCAATCAACTAACAGCCTTAACTGCCTTGCAAAAATTCAAATTAATGATAGAAAATATACAAAATATTTCAAATTGTTCACAATTCACTGTAATATTGCAAAATAAAATTATAAACTTGAATTTAGAGTTAATATCTATTGAACCAGTTTAAGAACTTTTAAATTCAACTATTAATTACAGTTATAACTTGCTACACCTGAATGATGATAACACTGAAGTTCCATGATTTACCTGCTGACTTCCACTTCATTTGTCAGAAGTTCTTCGAGTTTGAAGGGATCACTAAGAGGTACCTCTCTTTTACGGAGGTCATCTACCCATTCCTTGTATACCATCTCTGCTCGAAACTCCCAACTGAAAGCACCTACATAACTCAGGAAAGCCGAGCTCACCAAGCAATCTCCCAATAACTTTACACGTTTCTTCTTCAGGTCTTTCAAATCATTCAGCCATCTAAAAATACAAAATGCTTCCAATTGTAACAAGTACACACTATATGACAGGTTTCAACTATCTCATCTAAGGACAGGGAATCTGTCAGCAAATTCTGTGGTTCAAACTGTGCACTATAAGTTTAGATATAGAGCCCATATGACAGTATGTAGAAGAAAACCTTCTGAATTATAAATACATAAGCAAATTGTTTTATACTATACCCCTTAGATTGAAGTGTTTGTTGAGTAAAATGAACATTTTGCATTTAAGATAGGAGAAGACACTATCAACCAGTAATTATTGTTTTTAACTTGCGACCCTCATATGCTGAAAGTCCATTACATTGAAATTCTTTTCCCTCCACAATGACACGTTAAAACACGTCCATAAAAGCAAAACAGTTCTTCCATAATATCACAAAAATATTACTTTATAATTTGCCTCTATGTGACCAATTATTTTTTACCTGACATTTTCAGAACTCAGATCATATATTTCTTACTTGACATTTTCAGAAATAAGATAAAATATTTCTTACCTGACATTTTCAGAGCCGAGACCAGAAATGAGTTTATCAGCCGCTATGAGTCGTCTCTCCATGATAGCTGTCTCCTCCTCCAGTTTCTGTCTCTCTGCCATTGCTTCCTCATACTTAATTCCTAGTTCTTTTAATGTGTCCTCTAACTTCTTGATTTCATTGTTAATTTTTTCTAATTCTCTCTTCGCTTGGAAGAAATTCTTTTCTAGCCTTGCGACCTTTTCTCTTTTGGGCTTAATTTCTCTCGCCACACTACAATAACCCATTACAGCCTCCACAAATTTCAATAGACCTGTTCCTGCCTTACTAATGGACCTCATGGATTCAACAGTCAAAGTCAAATTCTTGTCACTCATTAGAGCTGAAAATTCACAGAGCATCATATCAACACATGTATAAATTTCAAATTTATTTTGTTTGTTTACGTTATATGCCACACCAAAATGACATCACTTACATGGTGGAAGCACCTGTCTGGTGCCTGGTGGATCAATTTTCATCTATGCCACAGACACATCTGATATCATGTATTCAATGATTTTGTTTAAATCATATTTTAAAATTTTAAAATATAAAAAAATTTGCAAATTCACTTTATATACTGTTCCCAACTCAGAATCAAAATCCTAAATCAACTCAAAAGTTTATAGTTATGACCTTGCACATGGTAAACACACACAACCAAAAATATAATAATCTAATAACAACTCACTGAGGAGAATGTGTATACGCTAACCTTTCACAGCTTGTGTCTGTCTGGTAGTAATTCCATCTACATCCATCTCAGTCAGAGACTTGAGAAAGTTAGCCTCGGCCATCATTCCCTTGGCTGACTTCCACGACACCTCCCTTATACCTTTGAATACAACAATGCATTCCAAGACTCTCTGTACTTCAGCTGGGGGCTTGGCAAAAGATCGAATCTCTGTGACATCACTCTTGTCTAGATCCTCTAAAGCCAGTCTGGCAGCTTCAAGCGCAGGGAGAGCTTCAGCAAGAGAATCCTCTGCTTCTTTCTGTAAGTTTTTGTAGGGTTTTTATAATTCAATGATATTACTTAAAGTATCTTATATCAAAATATCAGTCATAATGTTGTACTTTACTCTGCATGTGAAATGGGTTAGACAGCCTTCCGAAGCATTACAACAAAATAATGGATATATTGTACATGATATACATTCAGTGAACTAATCAACTTTACCAAGAAATTTCCATTTTTCCTGAGATTTTTATATCTCAAACTGAAGAATTTTTGTTATAAAGAGATTACTTGCCTATGGAACTTGAGTGCAAGGTAAAGTATTTCATAATGTATAGATACTACTATACAATGAAAATTGATACCATGAGACAGTAATATATCCTACATTTATTTTCCAAACAATAAAGTGATGACATTCAAAATACTTTCCAGTCTTACTTAGAAAAGAATTAGTATTCAGAATAATTATTATTGAAGCATTTGATTAACACTAGTTCCATTACACAATTTCAAAGTTTCGATGGCAAGAAAAACAGAAAGAACAAATGAGATACTGAAAATAAGAAAAAATGTTTGACCTTTTCTTGAGCAATGACAACATTCTGTTCTTCTATATCCTTTCCTTTGGCCTGAGCTAGAGACTTTTTCTCCGTGGCTTCCTCTGTACCCGACGAGATCTCCTGCAACATGTTCTCACAAGCCAGAGTTTTCTCTTCTACAGCCACTTTCTGGACAGCCAATCGGTCATTCAGAATAGCCAGCTGCTCACTGGCCTCTGCAATCTTCTGTAGACCTCCTGCCAAACGGTCACACTGTCAAATGTTCAACAGAAATGGTTTAAGATTCAAACAAAAAAGAAGGTATAACTTTATTTTCAATTCAATTTCCAATTATGCTCAAGGGATAAGGTGCTTGGCTTATGATTAAGAGGTTCTGGGTTTGACTCCCACTGTAGGCACACTGGTAATTCTGTCTTCTAGATGCAACAGTAAAAACCCAGGTCACACAGTAAGTGTGGCATGTAAAAGATCCCTCACTGCTTCATGTGGGTCTGTTGCAAAGGTATAAATTTCTATACAATGCATCAAACAGACGCCTTCACCATATATGTTAGATAATCATGGAGTGATGTATATCAATATTCAACCAATCAATCATAGCAACTTCACAGCTACTGCCAGGTGGATTAACCATACATCTGATCTGTGTATAAATGTCCAGTTGCAAGGGACTGCATTAATTATGATAGACTGGCACACAAATATCTGCCAAGGCCGATAATAAGGTTATTTGGCAGCAGTCTAATATGAACTATGCACTAGTGGTTCCATATTGATTTTCTTTCAGTTTTTGATTTACGTAACGCAAAATTATTTCATTCATAAAGTGATAGCATATTGCCTGATGCAATGCACAGAAAATATAGCGATGCCATAGACACACCTAAACAGTTAAAGATCTTTTAAGCGATAATGTCTCCCATGACACAGAACCCTGGTGTTATGTAGAGATCGAACAAAAGACACTTCACCACGAAATAAAACATGGTATCAAATGAGCTACCTTAGGTAAACTGCCTTGATGCAAATGCAAAGTCCTTGAAAAGGACATGAAAGGCCATGTACCATCACGTCTTCCTGCTTTTATTAACACTACAAATTGGTTCATTTTCGTTTCATTCCTGATTCATTTTAGCCTTGCATAGCTTTGAAAAATATTGTAATGTCTTTATTAATTGATGTATTGAAAATGTTACAGAATTCATTTTTTGTGTATGTACGAATATAGATTTGTTTTATGCAGTACAAATGTACATTGAAATTTTTTTCTCAGATCGAAGTAAACATACATTAAGTATTCTTTTGTATGCAGTGGTGGGATCCACTGCCTCCTTTGCCAGGGGGTCAAGGGACGAATTTTGACAGAAAATGGCCCAAAATACAGGGTTTTTGGTAAAATTTTGGATCACTGCTGGGGGGGGGGGGCACCCCCTCCACTTCCTCCTAAATCCGCCACTGGACAATGTAAAAATGACTTACCTGAGACAGAATGAATTTATCTTTCTCCTCTAAGAGTTTCAGATAAGAGTTGATAAAATCGAGATAGTTCTTGGGAGTTACATAGTTATTCCTTCTCAGTCTCTGCTGGAATAATTTGCTGTATTGGCCGACACTCTGATGCACCATTACAATATGGCTGACAACCTCTTCTCTCTTGTCATCAGAAATTAACTGGTTCTACAACATAATAAAATTACTAGTTTTAGCACTGACATAAAAAGATTTCGAATTAATATATTGAGAATCCGTAGAAGTACCAGCATTTCTTTAAACTGACTGACCCTAAAGTAAATGTATGATGCAATACACAACTAAAAACAATTTTGTCCGAACTATGTTATACTTATCAGTAAGAGAATATTTTATTCAGTACCACTTTTAGAATGGATAAAAAAAATGATGTCTTTTTTGAAAATGCTGAAACATGATGAGTCTATGAAACACAATCAGTCTTAGAAATACACATTTTTCAAACTTAATTAATAAAATTAATAAGCCTGAAGAGATTTTCACAAGCCCGTAGTTTGTTGATACTTTTTATTTGTCAAAAAAGAAATTGCAAAACTTCTACATAGATATAAATGTCTAATAATTTCCAAATTAAGAGGAAATGTTTACAAGCTCTGTGGGCATACGATCTCAATATTTTACATGCCCAATCTCTATTTTACAAGCCTCGGACATCAGGATTGTGGTGTAGCAGGAAGTACTGTTTGCCAAAGGAATTTATTCCTTTTTCGAAGACTTCCGGCAAAATACTAGGAAATTATATTTTCTCTCTGAAAATTCTCCAAACAGAAAGATAAAGGCACGTTGTCACTTAAATTAAAAAAATTGGTTTATTCTTCCAAATGAAACAATGATTAGGTTTCAAAATAATAAAAAGACAATTAATTGAACGTACGTCCGATCACAACGTCTTCTTTTTTTACATTTTTTTAACCAAGACAACAACAACAAAAACAATATGTTACACTGTCGCAACCTGGGAATGCCATCATGGGCATTCCCACCACAGTGGTTTATTTTGAAGACTGCCCAATGAAAACAAAGCATCATTGATAAGTATTATTTCATCGGACCATAAGAAACAGTTCAAAGTTTTCGGGGTTTAATTTATTTAATAGAACTACAATGCACTGAATTTTGGGACATCATAACTAAGAATCCTCTGGCCGGACCCCTGAATAAGCCTTATTATAGTAAATGAGAATTAAATTAATACTGTACTTACATCTGGTGAGATAAATACACTAGCCACTGCATACAAAGCCTGTTCAGGCCATGGGAAGAACCAATCAATGTTAGCATTGTTCACAAGACCTGAAGCAAAGAAATAAATGATTAAAGAAATTTTGCAGGTTTGTTCCTCCACACATCAAGATCATTTCCTGTAAATGGTGGTAACCAGTGTGAAATAGGAGGCGAAGTGCAAGTGTAAAGAAAACCAGTCCTACCCTTAGGGAGAAACATTGGTATGCCTTCTTACTCCTCTTGACAAGCTTTATGAATTAAATTCAATAGTGGTCGGGAAGGTCAATCCGGACGTACGGTATACAAGGTTCATACACATTTGAAATGACAAAATTCAAGAACTTTTTAAGCACTTTTCAAGGACATAATCATGATTTTTCAAGCACCAAAACAAATACACATAGCCTCGTTTTGAAGCCAATATAGAGCATTGAGAAGAAAGATAACTCTGAGTAAATGGAAGTAAACACAAGAAAGACAAGACGAGAATTTACTTATACATCGTAGTCATTTTAACTTCACAACACAATCAATCAATGAAAACACTGAATTTATTTATATATTATTTATATTGAATTCATGTATTGTACAGCTCCATGGTGACTTCTGCCACATAACTGAGCCAGTAACTCCTCTTTTTTCTTATGAATGCAAATAGATGATATTTAAGTACTTTTTAAGCACTCATATTAAGTGCTTTTCAAGGTGAAAATCAAAACCAAGCAACTTTCAAGATACAAGCTGAAATTCAAGTACTAGTACTTTTCAAATCCGTGCAAACCCTAGGTATACCTAGGCCCGGCTTAAGTCAATTATTTCATTTCAATTTATTCCATTATCAAACATTCAAATAAATTATTATGCAGAATGGTTTAATTTTATTTATCGATAGAATAAAACTCAATAAAATCCAAATCCCAGTTATTATTAATTCATTGTTGAACAGAAGAATATGAAATTATGACTTAAGTATTTTTTCAGTTTATGGGGCCAGACCCTAGATGATCACTATTTTTGTTACTTACTGACCATTTCCAGTAATTTTAACTACACATCTTGAAAGAAAGACATCTTTTTAAACTACATGCCAATGGACATTTTAAAATTTGTTGAACATTTAACATATTAATGAACTATCCGAGTTACCTCACATCTGAATTTACCTTTAGACCTAAAAACCCCAATGAGTGATAGTGTAGTAAGGTTTTCATGAATTCCTTAATGTTAAAGGACCTTTAGGAACGACTGTCACCAAGTCTGGTGGTACTAAGATGTGAAAGTCTAAAGCTCTGTTAAAGGTCCTTACGATACAATGGTCACAAAGGAGTTGGTTGGTGTTTTACGTCGCTTTCAACAATTTTTCAGTTATATCGCGACATGGAAGTAGGAGGTAACCAACCTCTTAAACATAGTGGCGCAATCCAGGAATCGAATCTGGATCGTCGGCGCCACAAGCCAAGCGCTTAACCACTACACCAAGCCTGCCCATTACAAAGGGGTAATAGGACGTGAACGTCCACAACTTGACATGTCCCTGCATATGATAAATACATTACTGTTTAATACTGCATTATAAAAGACTTCACCCATAAGGGCGCCGCCCAACAAATAATGGCCACCAGTTTTTGTGTATGCATGTCCTTAGATATGATAACCATCAGCTCAGAACATCGCAAGCTTTCATAGACTATAAATTATTCATTATCAATATCATCTACCATTTATCATGCGTAACCAGAACTCACCTGGGAAGTTCCTACACCTGGTACGGAGAGCATCACCGACTGGAGACATGGCTAGCACCACATGCAGGTTGTTGGCACACTTTGTCACAAAGTATTGCCACACCATCTCCCTGGCATGGGGGTACCCAGCTGCCACAGCTTCTTGGCGTATCTAGCATAAATATAACTCATTAATATTAAACACGAAAAAAAGTTTTGAACTCACTATTTTTTAAAGTGCTAACAGAATGCTGGAGAATTTTGCGTTTTCATGTAATACTAATTGAATTATTCCTCCATTGATAGAAATTACAACTTTTCCTGCTTCAGTATTTCTCTGAGAGATGTTTTAAAATACCGATTTAACTAGTATCACGAGCAAAATAAAAGACTTCCGATTTAACTTGTTACAAAACCTTTGTACAACTTTTAACGTCATTTAGTATGACGTCACAATTCAAAGTTTAATGTAACAATGAAAAATCAGGGAAAGTAGCACCTGTACAACTTCTGACGTCACATATTATGGTGATTAGATACTGAAAAAAAGCTATTGAACTTTTTATTGCTTATTGTATATATCTTGAGATTGGCGTCACGCATGAGCATAACATTTGGTGAGCGACTCTTTTATGTAGATAGGCACACAATATAGAAAAATTGTGATCATTCTAATAGCACTTTAAAATGTTTTATGGTATATGTAGTCTATATATATTGGTGTGCTGTCGTTGAATGCAAAATTTTACATTAAATGTTCGACTAACACATTTAATTAACAAGTCATCTGGTTAAATTTGGATAAGCCCTTATTAATGTTATGAGCATAAAATATCGTTGACATCAATTTGCAATTAATTATATGGAAAGTACATCTGACGTATACAGTGTTTCTACAAGATACTTTCTGTTTTACATATTCTGACAGGATAACTTACTGAGCCAATAATGCCTTCTTTTTCATCATCAGCATACAGTGCTGGTACCATACCAGAAGTCAGCATGTTGTTTATTAACTCAAGGAACCCTGCAACACAAAGATAAATATACCTCAAATCCACCTAAAGTTTATGTAATTATCCAACATTCTATCCTGTTATGATAGTCACCTGTATTATAACAATTACTTGTTTTTAGCAGTCACCTATGTTCCTTGTTAGTACTCTTACAGACCATCAATAAACTACCAATATCATTACAGCTTATTCTTCTCCTTTTTGTTTTTGCTCTTCTTATGACAGAGTTGATCATTTCATAAAATGACAAAGGACCAGAGAAAACAATGGTCAAACTTCTTCATTTGTCTCAATTGGGAATCACAACCAGATTTAACATAGATAAAAAAAAAACTACTGTAACAGTTTAATTCATAAGTGTGCTTTAGACAACTTGGCTTCTGAGTGGCCAATACTTAATGGTGGAGAAGATGAGGAAACAAAAGCCATACAGAAGATACTCTGACTCGTGCATCTACCTGGAATCAATCCCGGACTTCACTGGGGTAAAATCTAGTTACAACACAATGCTTGACTTGGTAGCAAATCTAACCTTGTACAGTCAAGGTAAGCTGTTCATAACTTTACCATATTTACATACCTTCTTCAGCTACATGCTGATCTGTGAAGAGGAAAACCATCTTCTTATTTTCCATTCCCAATTTGTTATATAGTATTTTGAGATCTTCCCTGAAGGACGATTCACCATATCCTCTGCTGAGGGTTATCTCAAACACTTCACATCCTGCAGTGTACGACGCAAGTTTACACAAGCTCTGTTTACCACTACCCCCGACTCCGACCAGGAGAGCATGACCTTGATCCATACGGATCACACGATGGATGCGAGTCAAATGATCCAGTGCATCATCGAACAATACAAGATTCATTGGCGTATGGTTCTCGTTGTAATCCTCCAAGATCTGACAAAATCAATTGTTAATTGATATTAAAATTAGAATTCATACATTGGACAATACAAGATTATCATGTATATAACATGTAAAACCTCTTCTCTTTGATCTCTTCACTATTATTCATCATCATTTCATTAAATCATCTGTAATGTATTGTAATGAAATAAAAGGCAGTTTGGTTTGTTTTGGTTTTTCATCACGTTTGACAATATTTCAGTCACTTCACAACATGAAAGTACCGAGATAACAAACCTCTTAGAATTGGAACAAGTGGTCTTTGATAAAGAAAATAATATTCATAGTTAAAAGGACTACTTTGATGTACTGATAAGACAAATTTTTAAAAGTTCTCAAACTCATCTTCTACTAAATCTTCAAATTACTGGGTTTCTCAGAAAAATAAAAGATACATAAACCTTTAAATGACATTCTGTTATATCTCAGATTAAAAACCCCTGTCCCATTCCAAAGTTAAATATTTGAATTATGTATGTCATGATTATTTTTAAATTCAGATTTGATCTTGTTTGGTTTAGAAGACCAAATAAATGGTCTGATTTCATCATGCTATAAGGTCTTTTCGTAATACAGAGTTATCTATCTTTTGTACCTTTGAGTAGGTGTTTGATGTAGAATAACTGATGTGACCAAATCTATGAAAAGTGATGTGAAACTACAAGAAGTGAATGCATAAATATGACATTTCCATAGGAATTCTTTGACGTCACTGGTTATGACGTGTGGTAACTATTCAAATGGGAAATATCTCTGCTTTACAGAAATCATGAATAGATGCATTCAAAGCAGAAGCTTCTGCCGTTTGTGTACCTCCTGAAACAAAGCTTTAGCAGCCTCAAAGTCCTGAATGTCCTCATACAGACGAGGTTCAGACTCCTCCATTGCAGTACGATAATCTCCGTAGAGTATAGGGTCTCGCATGGCTTTTTCGACATGGTTTTTAAAATTCTCCTCGATCAAGTCCTTCAATTTATTCTGCAATTAAACCCCTTAATTGTTATTTTGAAAAAAAAATCTTTCTTTTAAGATACAGTAAAAAGTAAGAAAGAAAAAAATTTTCATGAACATAACAAAAATGCAATCAAACAGCATAATACTTCAATATGCTTCCACTTTTATTTCTATTTTACTTCTTTTTTTGAAAGCACTCTGTAGCTTTTTTAAACTAGAGTGGGAGGAGAAACATGGATCATTGAAAATAGTGAAAAAAGACTATGGATCATTGAAAATGGAACTTTTTCCAATCTTATAAGATGTAAGGGGCAATACCAGACAAATGAAATTTTGCTGCTCAGAGTTTTGTTATATTACTGCGATACTACAATTCAAGCAGTAACGTCATAATGAAATTCCAGCAAAAACAGTCTGTCTGATATTAAGGCCCTTCCATCACTTGAGACTGGAAAATAGTCTGTAAGAACATAAATTTATAACACAAACAATTATCAACATGCTCTTCTGCCTTTTGTAAAGGAACTTGGCTCATACTTCATCTACATGAGCTAACAAAAACTGAACTAAGGCTTTACTTTAAAAATTTTCGTTTTAAATGTGTGTAAGAACAAATTATCAATGTCACTTACATTTACGAGGATTTTGTCTGTTTCGTTGATCAACCTATCACCAATGACCCTGGTGCACTCATTTCTCCAGACTCTGACAAAGTTTTCGACTTTAGAGAATCTATCAGGAGTGGTGAGACACATTCCTTGGTATATACGGGACAAATCTCGCAGGTTAAAGATGTAGTGGAACTTAGATGGTGTGGGTGGAAGATCAACCACTATACAACTGCAATATACGACAAACATTTTGCATTAAGAGGTGTTTTGTATTCTCATAATTTTACATTAAATACTGAGTAATTCTTTCATGTTTATTCAAAGTTTAATGCCCTTTTCTTAACATTTCACCTATTTAGAGACAGTACCATTTATGCTGTAAGTTTTAAAACAAAGGCGAGTGGAAGAGTTGGCTAAAACAAAGCTCATTATCTTTCTGTGGCCTCTCACGTCATGAAGTCTGAATCAAACCCAACTTGATCCAATTCAAAAGGGTTTGGTTATAAACATGCTGAATGCCAGTCACATTCACAAAACTTGGTTCATCTTACTTTGTAAAACTTACATTTTTAAGCTTGCATACAGGCTGATTTAAGAGTATAAGTCGATTTAAATGGGTGAGTTATCTGCTCGTTTAATTAGGTAGTCGGCGAAAGTGGAAAAGTTAAAAGTTTTATTTTTATACTTGCAAACTGGCTGCTTTAAGAGTATAAATCAACTTAACTGGGTGAGTTATCTACTCTTGTTTAACAAGGTAGTCTTCGAAAATGGAAAGTATTGATATCAAATTTGTGTAAATGACTAGATTCAAGCTACCTGTCTTGTTCGTATGGTCAACTGACCTTGGTGAGATATGGTCAGTCAAGCTGCAGCTGCAGTTTTATACATCATCATGATATGCAGAAAGCAGGAGAGGTTATTTCAAGGGCAGATAAATCATATTACTGAATCCTCCCATAACTTGACATTCATGCAGGTGTTCAAATTATAACCAAGCATGTTCAGATAAATATCAAAATATCCTATATTAGTAGTATTCCATATTACCTGTAGAGTTCCATAATCATTCTTGTGAGAACTGACACCGTATCCTGAATATCCTTAGGGAAGGACTGTGTATGACCAGCAAGGATTGAATTATAGATAAGGAACAGAGATTCATTCGAGGGGAATGTCATATTAAACACACAGAAAAGGGAGACAAATCTGGGATCTGTTTCGTTACGACCACCTCCAGCTTTGCCCATGGCTGCAATGTAGCCAATGTCCTTCATATTCTTCCAGTTAAGATCTTTGCCTCTGTCGTAACAACCTCCACGTTCAAGTAAGAGTTTCAGTAAAGCTATTGGCTGCTGGGTTCCATAAGTGTCAACCTAGAAAGGAAATCATAATTGTAATAAGATGCATTTGTGAAACACGAATGCCCCTGGCAGCACCAAATGAGATAAATTTTGAAATGTAGGTCAAATGTCATGGTCAAGGTCATGAGGTCAATGACCTTGGTGTAATTCTGAAAGGGTTTAAGAACTGGAGTACGCATACAAAAAATAAGGTCTCTATTTCTAAATGTTCAAAAGTTATGGTGAAGGTTAAAATTGACAGACAAACAAACAGACAGGTCAAAAGCAAACAGACAGACAGGTGTAAAACAACATGCTCACTATATATCGATCCATGGGCATAAAAACGTGCGATATATTTCAATAATATATAAAGGTACTATGATTTTGCAGTTAAGTGTTTAGTGCTACATGTGAAGTAGCTTTATCTTTATGAAGAGTTACATGTGTTCTATCTGAAGTTATCCGGGTATTCTAACATACATATCAAGGCATATCATTTTGAAGTGTTCTACCATACAAACATAGAGATAGCAAATCTTCAAGAACTGCTCTTAGCAACAAGTTGTTCAAAAATAAATATGAATGTGTTTTTATTCATAGAATTCCTCATAATTATGTAAAAAGAATTAATATACTGCTCAAAAATGTTCTAAAATGTATGTAATCTGGCTAGTTCACTGAATATCATACATGGTACAAAAAACGTGTTACATCCACCGCAAAAAAAGTTTTGAACATAGATAATTTTACCGCATGCTTAGCATAGATATATGGCTATTTCGACTCCTAGTTCAACTAACCTGTGGCATATTCATATCATCAATAAAGATGATAAGCCTCTTGCCAGGAGGAGGGCCATAGGTATCCTTTGTTCTCTTCTCTACACTGGCCTCTAAATTCCTCTGAACATCTAGAGAGGATGTTCGACTGGAGAAGTTCATGTTCAGCAATAACTGCAATGAATTTATAGAACTTATCAAAATGAGTTATCGAATAAATAAAACTGATTATAGTTTTACTACACCAATAGTACTGAATGAACGAATATGCAGGACTATAAAAATATCTTTATGAAAGTATTGATGGATAATATGTATGCACATGTTTCAAGATTGATCCATAAGAGATACATTTATATTTAAAAATACAAATGTGGTGCATTTATGCAAGAAAGAAATCCATCTATCAGTCTATGTTGAAATCAAATTGTTGTGCATTTTTGATATATTACCATGTACAGTAAAACCTGTTATGCGAGACCACTGCCGTCGGCGACCACCTGTCTTCGGCGGCCATAAAAGTGGTGCACCAATGCATTTTACATTATAAAAGACCTGTCGTCCGCGACCACCTGCAAAACGCGACCGGCGACCACGATTTCTTGTACAGTCTAGACTGCCTTAGCGACCCCTTGTATAAAGCGACTCCCTGTCTTATGCGACTGTGAAAAATCCCGCCGAACGTTATTTTCTACATAATAGGGCTGTATTAAGCGACTCCCTGTCTTACGTGACAAGCGACCGTAATTTTTCAGTCCCGATGGACAATTTGTACTGTATTAAGCGACTTTTGAGATGATCCCCAAGATCCCGCGAGAATATTACCTTGTAGTCATAGTGACGATTGTTTGTTCTCGCACCGACGAGATTTCAGTCAGTTGTTGTAAACAATGGCGTCGACGAAGCAAAAGCGAACGGTGTTAACTTTGGAAGCCAAAGTATCTGCCATAGATCGGTTAGATAAGGGGGAACCGTCATATAAAATAGCAAGTGAGTTAGGAGTGGGTAAGACGCAGATACAATCGTTGCGTAAACGGAAGGCAGACATCTTGAGGGACTATGAGAACAATGTGCCGGGAACCTCAAAAAGACGACGCCATTTAACCGGGAAGGAAGAAATAAACGAGCTAACATATTTTATTAATTTTAACAATGCAATACACATACATGTACATGTACATGTATGTACGTTTTATTAGCATAGTTGTATAATAAATTATTGAATACATGCAATGCATTCATTCTATATAATAAGTGGTAGCATTTCCAATTGGTCATTGCTAAGAGACTGTATTAAGAGACCCCCTGTCTTATGTGACCTTTTTATCTAGGTCCCTTGAAGGGTCACATAAGACAGTCTCGACTGTATTATTAAAGATGAATTGTTTTGTGAATAATATGCTGTTGTGTACAAATTCTTAAAATATACAATCCCATCCAAAATATGAAACAATAAAACATGAAATTTTATTCAGCATTCTTTCTAAAAAATTCTATGATAATTAAAAACAATAAGCACTACATGTACATTTAATACAGACTGTAATATTGTATCCAATCATTATACAAATTTATTTCCCATTTGAGCAAGTTATTTACATCAAACTATTGTGACACCAACCATTTCTATGGAAAGTGATGTAAAATTACAGGAAATGAAACAGAAATTGTATGACATCAAAATGGTTTGATGTCAGATACTTGCTCATATGGGAAATAACTCTGTATAACGGAAAAACCAAAAAATCTGTATGTAAAATATGTAAAAACATACATGGTGTTCTGGATCAAGTTTGCGTAGGAAGTTTGAGGTGGTGGCAGATTTGGAGGTTCCCGTCTCTCCTACCAACACTACCGGATGTTTGATGCCCACCATCAGCTCCAGGAGCCAGGTGGAGCGTACAGTATCCACTGTTGGTACCAAGATTTCGTTATATTTCTTGGCTGGGTCGTGTACATATTTTGGTACTTTCGCAATCCATGGCACCCACTGTTTCAATTCTCCATCATAGAAATATTCATATAAAGTTGGTTGAGCAGATGGCATCTCCCCTATAGTCAAAAGCAAAAGTAAGTACTAAAGAATATACACTTTTTTTATCGTCAAATAAAAAATCATGCTAAATTTACGAACATGAAAGTAAAAAAGGGGGGTTTGAGATAGTTAAGCCACATTTAGTCACACCTCCCTTGAGAGCTGTTTTAGAGAACTTCAATCAGGCCATAAACAAAGCACTAACTGGGTTTTAACAGTTAATTAGGAGGACCCTAAGGACTTTTCAGTTAAAAACTATAAACAGCTTCTCGTGGAGGATCTTGCACAATTTGGTTGAAAATTGGCTTTAATGGATTTAAGTTAAGAAAAAGCTCAAATATGGGTTTCATAGGATAAGCAACAACTGAAAAGTGAATACAATAGATCACCATGTGGCTACTCCTGTTTCTAAAACTTACCAATAGGTGCAAAGTTCTTTGCATCATCATTGGCACTACTCATAGCCGACAGACTTTTGACCTGGGAATCAAACTTGACTCTTCCATCTTCCAACAGGCCTGCACCTATTGACCAGTATAAGGCTTGTAAGAAATATGCCTCGATTTCATCACCCTCCAGATTTTCTCTGACCAACAAAGCGTCCAACATAGCTGCTAACTGGGTTACCTGTTAAAGAATAATAAAGATCCAACAAGGTACAAATTTCCATTCTGGCTTTCTTACGTTGATATCATTTCTTTAATTTGTGAAAAAGAGCATTTCTATATAGTGATGTCAGAAGATATCATAGAGTCAGTGTTTTTTAAATTTTAGTGAGAAGATTCTTAGAAAATCACCATCTGCAATACTTTCTTTCATATGAATGTCTAAGAAAGAAAAACTCTCACAATAAGAAATTACATTGATCCTTGAATAAAAGCAAGTTGTTCCAAGGGAAATACATACTAAATAACCTTTTCCCCAATTTTACATGATGTAAAGGGCAATACCGGACAAATGCAAAATTGCTGCTTAGATTTGCGTCAAATTACTGTGACGTCACATTCCAAGCGTTAACGTCATAGTGAAAATTCTGGCAAAAAGTGGTTTGTCCGGTATATGACCCCTTACATCATTCAAAATTGAAAAAGGTTTATTACATACACATGCACTTTGATTTTTCTTTAACCTTTGGAAGATCAAATAATTAAGTGAACTAAAGTCATACTTCAATGTATGCAAAGAAGTCTTGCATACATTTCACAAATACTCATTTAAAGATAATACCAAACTGTATAATATATATTGTATAACACCAAACTGTATAATATATATTGTATAACACCAAACTGTATGATATTACAATACTGAATACTAACCATATTGAGATTAGTCTGAGGGACGATAGTCTTCATCTTGTCGCCCTGACGACCATCTAACATTCCCTCTACCACCATGTCAATAAGGATGGGCACATACTTGTCATAGAGTCTCTTGAGTTCTTCACGCTCATTCTTGGACTGCCTGGAATTGGTGTACTTAGTCCAGAATGGTTCGTAGCCCAGATTTTTGGGATCTACATAAACCATACCACATCTAGATACAGTGGCAGGAGAGGCGTACTGAAGATCAAACACCTGCAGAGAGAAAAAGTAAACAATATATATTTCAATACCACATTTCTCTGTAACTTTTTTAAATACCTAAAAGGATAACTCTTATTGCGTTTAACAGGATGGTGGCCACTCAAGAATTATTTCACCTACAGGGTGGTGGCCACTCAGGGATTATTTTACCTACAGGGTGGTGGCCACTCAGGGATTATTTCACCTACTGGGTGGCGGCCACTCGGATTATTTCACCTACAGGGTGGTGGCCACTCAGGGATTATTTCACCTACAGGGTGGTGGCCACTCAGGGATTATTTCACCTACAGGGTGGTGGCCACTCAGATTATTTCACCTATAGGGTAGTGGCCACTCAAGGATCATTTCACCAACAGGGAGGTGGCCAATGGTTGATGATAGAGTAAACTGGAGTACATTATAGAGAAAACCACAAATTTTCACTAGGACATTGGCAGAACTTCCCATCTGCCCTGACCAGGACCAATATCCAGGTATGACAAAGGTTAAAACCAACAGAGAGTTTCAGTGCAGTGCTTTAGCTCCAGAGGCCAACAAGGCCTCATATCATAAATTGTGTAAACTACAGATACTCTTGCTTTAGTTCAAAGCAAAAATCAAGTACATTATCACTAGATCAAGAATATGCATTCTCCCATACGAGACTGAAGAATACTACCAAAAAGGGGTTGCCAGATCACTCGACCTAGCACATCGATCTAGCACAGGGCGACCGCTTTCTTGTGTCGTCACACATTTTACTTGTGACGTCACCCTGCTCCATCATGTTTTTTTAACGTTTTATGTTTAGAACAAGATAATAGAGGCATTAATTTAAAGGTTAATTACCGAGAAAAAGAATCACCTCTAGTCCCAGATCGAAAAATATCAATCTCGGGCGACATACTTCGAAATCCCAACTCGATGTGATTCTAGATTCTCATACTATAAGAAGACCCTAGTGATTAGTACGGGACTAATCTAGTATATATATCATCACTAAACTCATCTAGTATATAATCACTAGAACAGTGTAGTACTTTACCACTAGATCAATCTCCTTCCAAAAAGGTATCTACACAAGTTGGTTATAAAGACACTGACAATAAATTTAGAGATTCATATCAAATAAAACATATACCTCAAATAACATAGCACAATGTTTCTGGAGACGAATTCTTTCACCGTTGGCTAAAGTTAAAAGTCTATTGTCGTCCATGACAGAATTCATGTTTTCTACCCACAATGCATCAACGTCACCATCGTACACTATATATTTCCTTTCATTTTTATCTGTGGGTTTATTGATTTCTCTGAAGATGTTGGATAGCAGTCCATCAGTCCAGTCCCTAGTAATAGGGTCCAGGATACCGTACAGTTCTATCACGCTACGGTCCTTTGGATTGATAGTGAACAGCTTAGTTGTCAAGCCAAGTCTGAAATAGACAGTACAACAGATTTTAGACCAGCAAACCACTGAATAAGACAAACAAAGGTAAAAAATTCTCTGACAAAAGTAAAGCAAAGAAAGTGAAATTTCATGTAGTTGCATATAAACAGGGAGTTCTTATGAACAAGAAGATGTATTGATTTAAAAAAGATTTGAGAAAAACAAAAATAGATTTTTATATTGATGAATAAGAGTGAAATATTTGACTGGGGTCTGGCTCCAAAAACCGAGAAAATACTTTTGTCATATTTTCAAATTCTTTTATGTGATGATGACAATTAATGAATAGATCACTAAATTAAGATTTTATAGAGCTTTACATTATTCATATATAAAATCAAGCCATCATGCTTAACAATTTATTTGAATGCTAGATAATGTAATATATTTTTTGACTTCATTTTCTCATTTTATGGCACCAGACCTAGATATTTCTCAGTTTATGGCACCACACCTAGACACTTCTATATTACTAAGAATTCATTCATCACAATCTTATAAAGGTCAAAACTCCAGCAAATACTAACATGTAAAGGAAATTTGGTTTGTGGCAATATAAAACTTCTTACATTTTTTTCTATATCTTTTTTTTTAGATCATTTCCACATTTTACTCGTTTATTCAGACTCTTTGAATCCATACATAGTACCAACGAGACTAACCTGGTTTGAGCTTGAGACAGTGTGTTGATGACGACAGATTTACCTCCCCCTGTGGGACCTACCACCATGGTAGTGTGACGAGTCATCATGGTCTCATATAACTGTACAACCTTGTCAACCTAAAAGTTATAGAAAATAAAATAACAAGTTGATGCCAATATTTAAAAGGAATTATGAATAATTATAGTCATTTGAAATTAATATAAATATTACCAATCCATCAGAGAGATAAGTATCAGAATACTTATATAAATTCAAGTCATAAGAGTATTTTAGATAAGCACCTGAGAATTATTTCACTTATACAATGTTTGGAAGCTGGAGAAAACCTAGGACACCAAGAAAGGTGAAAGACAGCAAAGACACTGGTGGACTTTTCCTTTTTTGCTAAATTGACTTTCAGCAAGGACACTGGTGGACCATTCCACTTGTGTTAACTGGGAACAAAATCCATAGGTGACATTAGCAAGAAGCCGCTGCAAAACCAACTTAAATGTTCTATTTATCTGTCTACCAAGGATCCATATATTCAATTAGACATACCTGTACAGGTAACATTATGTAGCCATTGTCTTCCAGCACAGCTTCTACAGCATCATTGAAGTTGGGGTATCTGACACGTGGACAGTCCAGACCAGGGAAAAGATCACCAATCAATCCCAAGAATAAAGGTACATCCTCGAACACGAACTTGGGTAGATTCATATCACGCAATGCTCTCATCAGCACAACATCCTGTCATGGAGAAAACAAAGGTTTTGAATTTTCATTTTATTAATATTTAATATCTATATTTTAATTATGTCCATTTATAGTCAACTCTCGTTTACTTGAACATCAATAACTCGAATTTCCTGTTAACTCGAACTGATTTTAAATATCCAATTCTGTCTTCTTAATTTAAATATACATTCCTAATATGAACTCTGCTTAAGTCCAACTTTTTTTCACAGTCCCTTCGAGTTAACAAGGGTCGACTCTATAATGTTTTGAAACATTTTTCATAAAATTTTAACCATACATCACAGGTTTCAGTATTTTATTCATAAACTTATCCCTTTTTTGTTAAATTTTACATCCACCTATGCTATGTATAGTGTAGTATTTGTTTTAATAGCTATCATGCACATCTAAAAATAAACATATGTACAAGTAATAAATGTGATTTAAATTATAAAAAGATAATTTCTAACCACTCTTTTCAAATAATTAAATAAATATAATCAATGAAGAAATATTGATCACTTATCAGGTGTCGAAGCTATAAAGGGGATGCTAAATTATGAAATTATTCCATGCAAACCCTGGAATATACAACATTCTGGGGTGAGACCAATATATACAATTATGACCATCTTTAATCATTTTCTTGAAAAGATCTAAATTTTCAAGTTTCAATTTTTACCTCTGCAAGATCAGGTGACCCTCTCTTCAAGTCACCAGCCATGACCAATACAGATTTCAAGGCTCGGAGACCAAAATCATAATGATATTGTTTGGACAACTGTTCTTTAGCCAACTTGTACAACACGGTCATCTTTTTAGCAAGAACCTTGGCTGTCAAGAAACCTTCAGAGAATAACATAATCTCGCAAATCTGCTGCAAGTCCGGCACAATGACCACCACTGGACGGAACAAGGCCTTGACGGATTCAGGAAGCTCAGTACGTCCAGCATAACCAGGATTCATAGTAATGAAGATGCCAACACGTAGATCCATGTTGATTTCCTGACCCTCAAACTGAAAACAGAATCAGATCACATTTAACTACATGTATTAATGACCTGCCTTCAATACAATTTATATTGTTTACTTACAAATGAAATTTCTGAAAGGAAAATGTGTATTACTCGCTGTCCAAGTTTTCAAAAGTGTGAATCAGACCAAGGGACAGACAGGTTGACAGAAAAATGCTTGCCAAAGTGACCCTTATGTGTCATGTTTCTCATAGATCAAACAAAACAAAGCAAAACCTTTACTATTACAGGTTGTTAATGGCAAACAAAACAGAGCGAAACTTTTGCTATCTCAGGTTGTTGATTCAATCACAATAATGGCAAACAAAAAGAAAATATATTTGATTAGTTTGTCCACTTCAAGTTATTGCCATAACATGAATATTTCACCAACATTATGGTGGCCAGTGTCTATCAGTAGAGGTAACAACACTACATGCAGAAAACCACCTACCAATGGCAGGTACATCAGCAGACCTTCCCAGTTCAATTATAAATCACAAATATATTCCAGCAGGTTTATTGCTGCATTAGTAATGCCATATACAGGATGAGTACTTACATGAAATCTCTTAAGCTTGAGTATAAGAGCATTCTGTATGGTTTTGAGCTGCGTGGAGATGACGGACAATACCGACACATCAATACGGTTGAACTCGTCAAAACAACCCCAGGCACCACACTGGCATAATCCGGAGAAGATTTTACCTACAGCCTGCACAAAGAATATCATACATTATATATCTACATGTATCTTATATTTCTTGAACTTATTGAAAGTTTATTAAAACAACAAAAATTCCATATTATTTTACAGATATTTCTGAGTTAGCTCCCTTATGTCAGCTTTGTGAATTAAAACAATTTACATTACAATTTACATTTTGTACTCATAAATCATTGGTCAACGTAGTATTTTAGTGAAACATAAATTGATAAGAAAGATACCATTATAAATTAAAGATTAGAAAAATTTTTATTTTCTTTTGCATTACTTCTTTATATGTATATAGAAAAATTATATTACTAGTACTATCACAACATTTTATACTAGCAACTCATACCTTGAAGTCCATACCCTCTCCACAGTTTGTGACAACACACAGTAATCCCAAAGCCTTTGCCAAATCCTTGACCGTCTCGGTCTTGCCAGTACCAGCAGGACCAGCAGGTGCACCACCGAGATTCATGGACAAAGCCTGCGTCAGCGTCAGGTAGATTCTGTCAGTCAATGGTGTGATAACCAAACGACCGTTCAGACCCATGTATTCGTAACCATACCCAAACTCTCCCGTACACTGTCTAACCAGGAGTTCATCAGGTTCTTTTTCCCAGTAGAATCTCAGTTGACTCTCCCACTCAAACTCCTTGACATCCATAATGCTGAAAAAAAATCAAAACATAATTAATTACTTCAAAAGCCTGAAAATATTTGAAAATTTGACAGGAATTTTTACTGGTGTGCTTGTATATATTTTCTGGTTAGACAGGTTTCTCATCTAATTTTTGGTAAGGCTTAAAATAAATGCTTTTAATTCAAGTCTTTTTTTTGTTTTTTTTTAAACGAAGGCTTGATGTGCTGTAGATACTTATGCTGTTTCTAAAGGATTAGGAAGTACCAGAAAAATCATTGAAAGTTACTTCTTTGAATTCAAACAGGGGTTAAAAACTTTGATGAGGCTGATGAAACTTTTTTGTTCTGATGTATTGTTTAAAAGGAGGACAACGATAAATTCCTATAAATAATTAATAATAACTTCTTTATTGTTTTTCAAGTGCAGAAGTTAGACCACAAAATTCAAAGATGAGAAAATACATGTTTTATAATGGTTAGTACTAACCTGTCTCTGACAAACGAGTCGATGATATCTCTGGCATGTACATCAATAATCAACACAGTATTGAACTTCTTTCGGTCATTGTTAGACAACTGAGACCTGACCTGGACTACAAGGTCATTGATCTGACCATGGAGCTTTTTAGCATAGTCCTTTAAGGCAGTCTTTTGACCTTTCTTGACCTTGCGGAATGTGTCCTCGACCTCCCATGTCCACCAGACCTGGTTACCAGCTAAACAGATCATACCTTGGTAGTCCATCATCCAATTAACTCTGTGGTAGAACAAAAAATCATTAGATTATATTCTTAACTCCCATGAAAAAGTAAAGGAAGGGCAGGCTTTGTATAGTAATTTAAAAGCTTTGCTTGCGGTGCAGATGATCCAGGTCCAATTACCACCCTGCATCACTATGTTAAAGAGGTTGGTTACCACCTGCTTCCATGTCACAATATAGCTGAATATGACTGAAAGTGACAGAAAACACCAAACAACCAACCGACGAAAAAGTACAATTACAGACATAATATAATGAGAATTTCTATTTATTTTGCACATTTTCAGCGCATATTTCCTACAAAGTTACTGTCATTTGCTCGAAATTTTCTGTTTGGTAAATAAAGTTAAAATTATTAAGTTTACATAAAATATGTGTGAAACGGTTTCTAATTAGTTTACTGCCATAATTCTGCTTATCATGATATAAAAAAATTGGGATTTTTTTTTCATATTCTTCACAGTGACTATATAATCAAATTTCTCCGTACTTCCAAACGCCTAATTTCGTAAATCACTGATTTTAGGACATACCTGGTCTTTCCATCAGCACAGTAGTAGAAGAGGGCCTCTTTAGTGATCAACCTGTTGGTTCTCCTCATCTCTGCGAGGACCTCTGTCATCCAGTCCTCTACACGACCTTCAGCAGCCACATGCTCTCTGTACTCCATGATCTCCCCTTCAGCAGATTTCATCGCAGTTGCCATGGTTTCTCCATTGGGTCCTTGTTCAAATCTCAATGATGCAATGTTGTCGTACATCTGAAATAAAAGCAAGAGATTTCGTGTTGAATCGGTAATCACTGAAATCATCTATTTTAATGGCATCATAGTATAAGATATTATTTATTGTAAACATTATAAAATTCTTTCCTTTGAATTAAAAAATTACTCTCTGTTTTTTTAACAGTTTAACACCACACTAGGACTATTTCACCTAGATGTTGGAAATTAGCCATGTGTATACTGCTGAAGCAAAGCTTCTTAATTACTGCTTAATGTCACTCTAGGCATCTGCCTGATGCATTGCTTCCAAATTTATACCTTTGACACAGACCTTCCTGCAGCAGTGAGGGATCTTTATATGCCATGCCTACCATGACATGGGATCTTAGCTTTCACTATCTCATCTAAAAGACAGAACACCGGTGTATCCATGCCGGTAGTCATACCGGTCAGGTATATCCATGGCGGTAGTCATACCTGGGTCTCCCGGTCAGGAACTGAAAAGCCATTGACCGTTGTCAAGTAGTTGTAAGGACCTTTTCACTTGCCATAGTTAGAAGAATCCAAACTTAACTATGGTGAGAGGAGGTCCAGCATACTGATTTAGTCCACTTAGCCACCCAAGCCCATGAAACATACATAAATCATGAGGCATACACTCAAATACTAAACTAAATTATACTAAAACTCTAAATTGACTAACACAAGGAAAATTTTTTTTAATATCTTGCCTTCAATGCAAAAACCACAAGGTTACATACCTTAATCATATGCTCCTGGACACAGTTTGGATCGCTGCTTCCCAGAATGCTCAGCAACTCGTCATCAGAGATGAAGAAGAATCTTGGGAAGGCATTCCTCTTGGAGTCGAGGTAATCATTTAGAGATTTCTGACATCTCTCCAGACCCATGCTGAGTGCCTCGAGATCCTGTAAACGGTTGGGGGCATGACAGGATGTCTTGATGGTTGGAGTTTTGTGGGTGTCAGTCATAATCTGGAAATCATAAGACAAATGAAGTTATAAGATATGAAATGTATAATCATCATGATAGAGGTTTCTTTCTTTTGGTTTTGGGGTTTCCTTCTTTTGGTTTTGTTAAACCAGCTCAATGCCAAAGTCTACATATTCTAAGCTATCAAATATACACTGAATAGTGGTATAAAATGTACAAATTTGAAATTTAGAGTTTTACAATGGAACAGTTCAAAATGTGTAAGAAAGTTTTACATACTGAATCTCATCTTGATAAAGAATCTAAACTTTTGGTTTCAATTGAGTGGTCAGAAAATGAAAACTCCTCGGTGAAGTTTGAACCTCCAAGCCCTACAAACCTTAGTTGAGCAAACCTCTGACTAAAACATGTAGCTCCAAATTCTGATTGCAAGAGATTGATCGATCTTGCATTGTATTAGAGAACATTTCATCTATTCTCACAAAGAAATTGACATAGACATTGAGAGAAATGGACAGATCAGTATACAGGTCACACTGAGAATATTTTCCGCTCCGACATCTTATAACGAGGGATTTATATCTACCGAAATCTATATTGACAGATGTGTTACCTTCTTGAATGTTTTATCGATCTGGTCAAACTTTTTGGCCTCTTCAGGAAGCTGAGACCTAATGTCACCCCCGATGAAGATACCTTCCAGGTACATCCACTTTCTCTGTACTACCATCCATACCTACAAGACAAATCGTCATCACGTCTGTTACAACTCAGCTCTCTACCTAGTTCGACAATAATTAAAATAAATGCACTTGTTAGGAGGTTCAATCAAATCCCTTTTTTTCAATGGCATATCAGTAACAATTCCCCTATGATGGCTGCAAATAAAGAGAGTTTCTGAAAATTACACGACCTGCTCTCTTAAACATAAATATATCAAATAGAATTTTGGTGAAGTTTTTCATAAAAACCAGATACAAAAGCAAAATTGAATGTTCCTTAATTTTTCACAGTTCAGAATAAACATTGCAAGATAACAATTTGACATCAATTATTATATTTTTCATTTTTAGTCACAGCACTTACGTCTAAAACTTCAGAAATATGTGACAAGCTCTTTTCCCAGTTCTGTACAGAGTTGAGGAATGGACCAACAAATCTGGATGCTGACATACTGCCAAGGTTCATGGCACTGTCATCCAAGATCTGCAGGATTTCATCAACTGCCCCCAGAATCCATCCTCTGTTGGATGTTCCTTTCATGTAGGGGTGGACAGTGAATTTCATGTTACTCCATTGCTCTTCAACTTCTTTAACTCCCTGTCAAACATTAGTAATAAATATGATGAAGTATTCCATACAAGTGTCAAGGACTAGTTTCTGGCTAAGGCCAGATCCAAGCTAAGAGGTTATTTTAGCTTTTAACATGTGAATTTATGAGATTTTTTCATATGGTTATATGCAATACATAGGGCACCTATCCACTACATATGAAATTTTTGTAAATTCGTGTTTTGACTACTCCTAAAATGTAGCAGCCAGTAACTGGTCTTAGTTGGGAACTGACCCTCGACCAATATAAGATTCATAAATTGACCTGTTTGACCTAGGAATCCTTGAAATACAAGAACTACACTTAATATTATTCCTTAAAATCAACGTAATTTCCTTTAACATCCATTCATTTGAGCAGGCAGAATGAGGGATAAACCGAAACACTCTAGGAGATCTTAAGTAAGAAATAATATTTACTTAAGCACAAGATTTGCTTGTATTTAATCAACCACTGAACTAAACTCATTCTGTATCTGATGCCAATATCCTTACCAATAATGAATATAAGTCTCCTTGGATACAATACAATATATATTACATAAATAATATTGCCAAAGCTCAAGTGCATGTATTAATACAATCCAGTTTCAAAGAGGACCAAGTCTCAATAGTATGCAAACATATATATGTTTGCAATGAACTTTAAACATACCTTTTCAATACCCATTTCCTTGCTGGCTTTGGTGACAATCTCTCCAATAGCTTCATGGAATCGATGCAGTTCCATTGCAAAAACATTAGCCAAGGTGAAGGTCTCTGGATTAATGTCAAACTTCTGTCCAGTTTTGGTCATCAGTTCCTTCCAATGACTAGATTACACAAATAAATATTTTAAAATAAGTAGAACATTTTAGTGGAGCATAATATTCATTTAAGTCCACAATTCACCAATCATTTTTCCATTTTTCAAAATATAAGATGCGAAAAATTTATGAATTTCTTTTTCCGAAATAAAATTAAAAATAGTAACTCAAACTTTTCCTAAGTCTGATTTATCAAAAATAAATAGTAAATCAACTATTAATTACTGAATTTCTTTTCTCATCAGTCATCTAAACAATTAACTGTTGTCCAGCAAAGAGTAAAATAGAGTCTGGCTCAGTAGAATGGTTAATGCTAATGTATTAATGATCTCAGTAGAATGATAAATGCTAACATATTACTGATTTCAGAAGAATGGTTAATGCTAGCATACTACTGATTTCAGAAGAATGCTTAATGCTAGCATACTACTGATTTCAGAAGAATGGTTAATGCTAGCGTATTACCGATCTCAGTAAAATGGTTAATGATAGTGTTTAACCAATCTCAGTAGAATGGTTAATGGTAGTGTAATACCAATCTCGGTAGAATGGTTCATGCTAGCGTATTACCAACCTCAGTAGAATGGTTTATGATAGCATATTACCAACCTCAGTACAACTGTTAATGCTAGTGTACTACTGATCTCAGTACAATGGTTAATGCTAGCATATTACCAATCTCAGTCGAATGGTTATTGCTAGCGTATTACTTATCTCAGTAGAATGGTTAATGTTAACATATTACCGACCTCAGTAGAATGGTTAATGATAGCATATGACCGGCCTCAGTAGAATGGTAATGCTAGTGTATTACTGATCTCAGTAGAATGATAAATGCTAACATATTACAGGCCTCAGTAGAATGGTTTATGATAGCATATTACCGGCCTCAGTAGAATGGTAATGCTAGTGTATTACTGATCTCAGTAGAATGATAAATGCTAGCATATTACCGATCTCAGTACAATGGTTATTGCTAGTGTATTACTGATCTCAGTAGAATGGTTAATGCTAACATATTACAGGCCTCAGTAGAATGGTTTATGATAGCATATTACCGGCCTCAGTAGAATGGTAATGCTAGTGTATTACTGATCTCAGAAGAATGATAAATGCTAGCATATTACCGATCTCATTACAATGGTTAATGCTAGTGTATTATTGATCTCAGTCGAATGGTTATTGCTAGTGTATTATTGATCTCAGCAGAATGGTTAATGCTAACATATTACAGGCCTCAGTAGAATGGTTTATGATAGCATATTACCGGCCTCAGTAGAATGGTTTATGGTAGCATATTACCGGCCTCAGTAGAATGGTTTATGATAGCATATTACCGGCCTCAGTAAAATGGTAATGCTAGTGTATTACTGAACTCAGTAGAATGATAAATGCTAGCATATTACCGATCTCTGAGGGCATCATGCTTCAAGTCAACAAATAACGGTAGAGAGTCTTTAAATTCCTTCATCTTGGACTCAACAGCACGTGCAGCTTGTAAAGATTTCACTTCTCGTGGCATTTTTCTCAACTGCTTGATAAAGCCATCAATACCATCTTGAAGAACTTGGATGTTCAAATTCGACCATAACGTTTCAGCCCATTGTTCTCTTGTATTCTATAAAACCAACGCTAAGAATTAGATCATTTCACACATAATAATTACACAAATTCATCACACATTTCTATATACATGTATATTGTAATAGTAAACAATTTTTTGAGATGAGCTAACAGGAAAAGGGCCAAGTCAGTAATCTAAGATTTTGTAGCCTTAACAACACGAAGTCATTTTGTTAAATTCCAAGTCTAACATTTCAGATAAGATGTTGTTTCTGTAACTGACATTGTCTAATGCTACTCAAGGATCATTTCACCTAAAGAGTGGCTGGTAGTGTTCAGTGGTGCAGGTAGCCAGAGCAAAACCAGAGAGCTGACCTTCCACAAGTATACCAGAAGAACCTTTTATAGGAGTGAGAAGTTACAGCGAGTTCAAGAGCATCTGTTTAACTCACTGTGGTCCACTTTACTACATCAAAGAACATGCAAGAGGATAAAAACGTTTTTCATTCAGTATCTAGTTTATAATGGAGTTACCAACCAAGCATAGAGTACATCCCTTTGACCATTCCACTACTAACACTATATACCCTCAAACCCCCAATCCCCTCCCTCTCCCGCTCTACTGAAATTATCAACATACCCTCTGCTCTTCATACAGCGCATACACCATCTCCAGACCTTTCATCTGTTTCTGTACCTCCATCAGGTTAGGATACATGGTGATTGGCAGGTCAAATAATTTCTCTGCGTTAGCAAGTTCCTGTCTGTCGGTCTCTAATTGTCCCACCTCCACACGGAATGTTTTCATCAATTCCAAGCCTATGATGATAGATAAATAGTGGAGTAATTTTTAATCTTTTGAGAATCATTTGAATATTCCCCCCAAAACCCCCAGAATTTGCCAGTTCTATCACTGACTGTCATTGAAAATAATTATTTTTAAATTAATAAGCATTTTGAGGTATTCCATGTATCATAAGCATCACAAATAAGAACATGTACACCACAGCAGATTGACCTCTGAACCTTACCCTTTTCAAGGTCAGTTCCCACAGCACCAGGTCCATTATCGTAAAACTTTTCAGAGAAAGATTCCAATTCTTTCTTGAACTCCTGTATTTGACTGAGTGTTATCTGAAATAAACAACAGGACCATAGCAATGCTTTATCAATTCACGGTCAGTACCACTATACACCCAATAGTAGACTATTTATGCAGAAGTGGCACTACCAGTGCATGTATTAAGATATTAAAAAGCAGAGATTTTTCTTACATGGGGCATTGGTAGAATTTTTCCCATTTAAATTCCTGAACTGTGCAAATTACCATGATTAAATCTTTCATCGATTTTTTTCAGAAACAAGATATTTCTCCCTCAACTCTAATATCCCAGAATAATCCCTGAAGAGGTCACAATCATAAAACAAATTTGAAGCTACTTGTCTTTTTTGCAAAATTTGAATTGTATTAATTTAAAATGCGAATGAAATATATTATTTTATATATATATTAAGGTAATTCTAACTTTTTACAAATTGCTTTATGAGACTGAATCTGGTTGTTCACTACCACAAAAAAATTTATTGATACATAATGATAGAAAACCAGAGTCACCAGAAAGGTTCAAGCTAATGAACTTCTGACCCCAAGAACATATATCTTAAATAATTTTTGAAAAAAAGCTAAGTTTACAATAAAAATACTCACTTCTGTAAATTTCTTCTTAACAACCACCAAACTAGCATCAGTATTTTTGGATTTGTACACCAGCTCGTCCCACAACACGGGCAGTTTCTGCTGTAGTTCTTTCTCGTCATCTGTCACCTGGATATCATACATGGCCAGTGTGCGATATCTTTCTCGGATATCTCGTATTCTGTTCTCCACGTCCAGTGACATCATCTTGATATCAGAAATTGTTGTCAAGACAAATTTGAGATCCTCTAACTGATTAGGAGTCTGTTCAAGATCGTCAGACTTATCCTGGAATAAGTGATTATACCATCAAGTTAGTCATTCATAATAATTTAATCATCATCATAAAAGCTTTGATAACTTACCAAATGGGGTATAATATGGAATGATTAGAAGGTTATTAAAATCAATGCACCCTTCAATAAAGCAAGATTTTTCGTGAATATGATGATGTTATGACTGTCATCGATGGTTCAACAAGCGTCCATTAAATGAGGTATTTGTTTACAAAGTCATTAATATAACAATTGAAGACCTCAGAATTCCCACATTACAAATGAAACTATTTATGTACGAATGGATATTTGTAACATCACACTAAAATTATTTCACCTATTTGGTAGGGATGTGCAGTTTTATTGCCAAACCGGTATATTGCAATTTTCCGCTTCGTATTATGTCCTGCAGTATTTTTTTCAAGAACCGCTTCAAGATTGGTATTTCATATATTCATATTTTCATTTTGTTTACTTGCTGGATGGCGAGGGAACAGGAGTTTGTTCATAATAAAAAGCCAAATATGGAATAAATGTGTTGTCTCAAGGGTATGGACAGGAGTCAACTGACTTGAAAATGTTGCCTGTTATTGTCTTAGCATTCCTGTTTTCTTTAGTTGAAGTTGAATTAAAGATTCACTGATAGTGACATGACTTTAAAGGAGAATTTTGTCATCATATAAATATCGCAATTTATTGCAATATTTGTTTGCGTATCGCAGTATATCGCAATACACAATTTGACCAACAATACTCATCCCTACCATTTGGTGGTGGTCGATGTTCATAAAAGGAAAATGGAGTACTCAGAGCACCATCAAATCTTAAGGAGGTACAGTGATAAACCTTTCACTTTCTCACACTTGGTGCTAAATCCAGACTTGACGAACACAAGAGGCTGCAGTGTTTAAGCACAATGCTTTAATACATTCTTAGCCACATCCTACATGTTCTGCGACATCAAAGTATAATTTAATTTGTTTTTAAATTATGAAATAATAACATGCCTTATAGTCACATGTTACATTTACAGGTAAATTTCAACATCTCTATGATGAATACAAAAGAATATCAACTTTAATTTATTAAATAATTACTAATACCAACAATAAGCCACTATTTGACGGACTAGATGATCAAAACTTACGTCAAGCTGATCCCTCAGTTGGTACAGACCCTCTTTGGCAGAGTCGCGGAGTATTTTTCCGAGATGACCGATCCACTGTTTTGCGTGCTCTTTGACAGATGAGGCCAAAGGACCCATATGAAGTCGGATACACTCTTGGTCCTTTACCAAGGGTAGAGTTTCCACCTCGTCTATTGTCTTGTAGTAGTATTGTAGTTTGTCATCGAAAGCCACCACTGATGGACCTTTCTGGTACCACTTCTCTGCAATAGCTTGCTGTAACAAAGACCTTACAATTAAGAAATGACAATAAGTCCTCCGAGGAGAGGTATGAATTAAATAAGTAATAAGAAACACTCAAAGTCCACAAATTGGAGTGTTTCTTGTTATTTATTTAATTTACATTTAGTTCAGAAATATTTTGCAAACAATTAAAGCTGACCATATAAACATAAACTTATCTTTTACTTTAAATTTTGCTGGGAAAAAGCGTATACAAATATATATATATATATATGTATTCATACATATGTATCAATATAAACCTTCATGTTATTATATTCAAAAAGTATTAACAGATTGTAGGAAAAGCAGTACAGGCTGAACATTTAGTGAAAAATATCTTCCTCTTCCAATACAAAGTGTACTCAAAAGTTGAGTGTTATACTTCATGATATGATACAGTAACATCTTATCTGACCATTACTGACCTTGTCCACCTTCCAGATGCTTCTGTACTTCTTCCAGCGGTTCAAGTAACGAGTCATATTGGTCAAGGTGGTCTTAATGTCTGTCTGTATGGTCTGGACATAGTCTATGACTTCTGGGTTCACTGATATGTCGGAGAAAAAGCTGAAGACATACGGCTCATCCTCCCCTTCCTGTTTCTGTGGAGGAGTTTCTATACATGTTCCCTGCATCCATCTCACAAACATTCTTGTCCTGTTAAAAACAAAACACGAATCTCATTTCAATAAAATTCTACAATTCCAAATTCTTATTTATCAGAGTTATTCATTACCATGGTGGTAATAAGAAAAAAAGAGGGGGGGGGGAATGTCAGAGAGTTAATGATGGAATTCATTAAAAAAAAGATTATTATTATAAAACTCTGTTAAGACAGGCATAAAATGCTTATTTAAATACAAAATAGAGGCAGATTTCATAGGAATACTTAAAACTGAATGGCAATTATTACAAAAAGAGTAAAACATATCATTTCACGATTTTCAAGGAAATGCTTATACGCTAAGAGAACTACACTATACAGTTTTACTATTTCATACTTTTCCTTCCTTGTTTTTTTTTTTTTTTTTAAATCCCAAGCAGTGTATCTCACAGTGTTAGACTGGTAAAGATAATATGCAAGAACGTGATTACTGCTTTACCGTTCTGACTAGTGCTTTTATACATAATATTTTTTTGTTCTACAGTGGGGCTGATAACCTGCCCAAGTTTAGAACAGTAGATTTGGTAGGTGACTAAAATACAAAGCATGAGCAGAATGAGTATTTGCGATCTTGTGCATTCAAAGAGAAGGAAAGTATATCATTTATTTACTTCTTATTTGTGTATCATTTATTTATCGATGATATACAGTCAAACCTGCTTTGAAGACCACCTGTACTAAGCAGTCAGCTATCTAAGACAACCATCTTTTCCCATTCCTTGCTACTAATTGTTTATACAAATCTAACCCGTATTAAGAGGCCATCTCCCTTAAGTGGTCACTTTTCCACCTTCCCTTAGTTGGTCACTCAACAGTTTTGACTATATCTAGATATCCTTGATATGGAATTCTTAGTAACACAAATATAGAACTTAAGGTAGCTTACCCTTCCACACAATCTCTCACACACTGCAGTGTCAGCTTGTACACTTCATTAGCCTGAGGATGTAGCACCACATCAGGAGCAGCCAACAATGTCTCTACTTGGAAAAGAGGTTTCTCTGTACGTAAAGCTAACTCAAAGCATCGTAAATTATTGTATATTAACTTTGTCAATGAATCGAACACTTTTCTCTCCCAGTAGCTGTAATATGCATGTAGTTTAGGTGATCTGCCAGAGTTTGTGTGTACCACAAGTCCTTCCATTTTTGTCAATAATGGTCCTATTGCACGATATTTTCTGGCAAGAATTTCAAAATCTTTCACTCTCTCTCTTTCTATGTGTTCAAAGTATTCCTGTAAAGATAAAATATTTTGAATAGTAATATATCAAAATAGAACTAACAATTTTTTTTTCTTTTCTATTTTATAGTTTGAAAATTAATAATGAAATCTAATATTTACCTAATTTAAAACTAATTATAATAAATACGATATATACCACAACTTCTACACATGTAGTGAGGTAATATGATATCATAACTTTACAGAGTAATGTACTTTGAAATGCTTCCCGGTAAAATCTGACTGAACTTGTCGCAACCTACATTTCGAAAACTGCTTAAAAACCTTGTCAACAAAGGGAGCAACATCAGAGGAAAATCACACTTCAATGTGCAGAGAACTTTTCTACTGAACACAACACCCTCAAAATACCGTTGATAATACTGCTGACTCACCTTACAACTTGGAAGTGTGTCTGGGTATTTCTGTGGAGGGGCTTTGAACAGGTTGGCATTCTGTATCATCTGAAGCCTCTGATTAATATCCTTAGCATTCTTCTGAATCTGGTTGACTAGGGACTCGAACTTAGCTATGGCCTGCATTACCAAATATAATCTTTAATGTTACAGCTGGCTGTACGAGAAACGTTCATATACCGACAAACTTACATTAAGGGACCATCAAACTGAGGTGGAAAAGTGGTTAACCACATAAAGTAGGTGGTCTCTTGATAAACTTTTTTCCGGTCTTAAATGGTATAATGGGCCTCATATCAGACAAACCACTTTTTGCTGTAATTTTCATTATAATGTTGGATGCTTGGACTGTGATGCAAATCTGAGTGGCACAACTTCATTTATCTAATACTACTCCAAACATCATGTAAAATCGGAAAAAAAGTTATATATACATGTAGATTTTGTATCTATATATATATACAATAAATGGAGAGGAACAAAGAAAGATGGTCATTAATGACAGATGACTGCCTAATACAGGTGGTCTTTAAAGCAGGTTTGACAGTATATCTATTTGTTTTTATTCCTTTTAAGACTCTTTGTTCATGTCTAGTAAAATTTCTACAAAATCTTCACTATCATAAGTAACACATGTTGATAAAAATTTTCGATGCTTTTTCACGAGGAATTTCATAAACATGTAGATCATTTTATCATGTTACATCGACAAAAAAACCCAAACTAATTGGCTATAAAATACTGTAGGATGATTCACTTACGGCATTGCATTTAACGACAAAGTCGTTGATACCAAGAGAGTTCCAATTAAGTCGTTTCGACCCTGGTCGGATCACTCTCCTCAAGTCACGCATATGATCTTCTAATAAGTTAGACTACAAAAAGAAATAAAAATCTCATATATTGACATTTAAGTATGATCTAAATATTTAACGAAGTAATTATCCCCAAGTTATGAACAGACATATCACATTATATGGGCTTAAATGTCAGGATTCTAACAGAATGAATTTAAAACTTTTTCGCAAGCATGATATTCCAATGATTTCTGACCTTAAAGTTTAGAGTTAATCTTCCAATCTGAAAAACATCTTTTTACAAAAATACGGAATACTGCACCTACAATAACATCAACATACACATGTGCATCGACTAATTGTTTACTATTTGGAGACATAATACCGTGGGAAGACATCCACATAAAAGTTGCCAATGCCAAGAACAATGGGTTTGGTATGTGACTAAATGCAAACCATGACCGATTTTGATCATTGAGAAATTGCACAGTATTGGTCAGCTATCGAAGAAGCTTTGGTGTTAACTGTTTTTCATGGACAATGATAAATTCACATGAAATACGAAATAACCATATTCCCTAGTAATTATCTGGTTTGAGTAAAACCATGTTAGAAGTCAAATTATTGTTTTCTCTGATGTTACCTCAGCCGTGTCCAGCGATGCCAGTAGCGCATGATATCTACTTAACATGAAGCGTAGACCATCTACATACTTGATGTACTTCTCTTCCTAGAAAATAAGTTCATATTTTGAAAATACTCATTGTGTGAAATTGAAGTCAACACTTCATAGAATACCCAAGTCTAAATTAATACTGTTGTTGTAAATGCTAAAGACTTGTGCATAGAAAAACATTTGTGTGACAGACATTAAAGATGGGAGACAAAAGCATCCTAAGCATCACGAGCATCCCTCACAAGCAACACAATATGATCTGTAAGTTTTGTTTACTTTCATTTCATTTTCTGAAAACGGTTTTTAATTTTTCATGGCAGTAACAGTACTTCTAGGCATATCAAATCTGTACTACAGTACCACAGGTAAATGAAGTGAATTTGTTATTGCTAAACTTATTTATAAGTTAAAAAAAAGTAATCTGTCACTATTTATTGGAAACATAGTCAGAAACATAGGTTTGATCTTCTGGAGATATTCCAAATGCACACATAAATTCTGTTTGTTTTGTAACATAGTAGTATTACTCCCAAATTCTGATAGTTTTAGGAAATATCAAGAGTCACCAGATGAAACTAACACATCTTTTGATTGGATATCATTCAAATGAAGCTGGACTTCCAAATCATGAAGTTTGTTAAAAAATAGGCTTAAACCTTTTTCAAAGAAAAAACAAATTCTAAAATGTGATAAAAATACTTTGTCTGACTGAATGTACACAAAATGAGTGAATCTAAATCTAAACCAAAAGCTTTTGTTTAAAAGAGTATTCTATCCAGTATAGAGTATAGCCAACAAATAAAATATTACACAATGGTGACTTTATCAGTACTTATATACCTGTAGAGCTACATTTCTGGCCAGTTCTGGGACGGAAAATCCTAGTTGCTCCATGTATCGGGTTTCCGAGACAATCTCTGCCAGCTGAGGATCAAAATCCACCAAATACTTCAACTCAATGCCTAAAAGCAATAAATTACATATATCAATATCAAGTAGCAAATCATCAGTGTTCCCTTCAAGCTCTACTCTAAATTCAATTAACTGACAATATTTATTGATAAAATAAGCCATGCATTGATTTCCAATCATATTTTTTCCAAATAACATGCTTAGAATAAAAATGAACCAATTGGATGTTTAAAACATTTTGAGAACATAAAATTGAAAGCATTACATTCAATGTATACAACAATACATCAACAATTTAAATCAAACTAAAAAAAAGTTGATACACTATGAATATACAAGACGCAGATTATGTTTTTCTGTTGTAACTTCATTTACATACAAATTTTTAGAATTGAATTTTTATCATGAAAAGATTACCTATATTTTGTCCTCAAAAATTCTTTATTAGAATGAAAGCAGCTATCTATAGCTAATTAACAAATTGGACAGTACGAGGGCATTTTATTTCTATGTCCTGGACAAGTAGAAGGCTAAAGTTATTTCCATGGATACAAGGATGCAGTCCAGAGTGTTTTGTTTTCCCCTTACATTAATCCAATTGTTTTAATAATTCAATCATGTGGTCATTATAAGGGGCTATCAACTGTTTATATTTTAAACTTTGTGGCATCATTGATCACCCACTCATCAAAAGTAAAAAAAGGTCAAAGAAACCCTTGCATTCTCTAAATTTATTCTTTTAAGTGAAAGGAGAATTTTTCTCTACACAGTGGTTTAAAATATGGGCCAGCGGTCAACTGGGGCCAGTTTCACTCAACTTTAATAACTTGTAAAAAATGGTAAATATTTGACAACACATTAAGTATACATATTTTCAATTGTCATTAAAATCACAGTTATTTTAGAATATTCAAGTAGAATTTTCATTAATTCAGGTGTCCAAAATTTAGGATCTGTCAAAAGTATTTTTAGTAAAACAGGTCCCTTATGGTAAAATCTTGAAAACTGCATTAAAGTGGCAGAAATCACAAATTTGCAATATACTGATATTGGCCACAAATTGGTCAGTACAATTCATGAAACAAGAAATATACAAGTTACTCAAGTGTTGTCTACTCCGTGTATTGAATCCAATCCTTCAAATTCTAATCAAAGTGAAGACACAACCTCCTTCAGAAACGTTTGATAAAATTCACTGTATGTATTTTTGAAGTTTTTAATGTTTGAAATATTTAAGGTTTCACATTCCTTATATTAGAAAAGTTATTCTGATAATGATGAAATAACTTAATTCATTCAAGAATTATCATAAAAAAGAATTTCTTTAACAATATGACCCCCCAAAAAAGTACTGAAACTACTAACAATTTGTTTCATGATTATTTGCTTGAAATGAGCATCACTGTTATTTAAAATCATACTTCAATATGCAAATCAGTCAATTTATTTCTTGAAAAATGCATAAGAATGTGTTACTCAAAAACATCTGATCTGATTCACACTTTTCTTGTAGCATGCCATGCAACATTTAGCAAGTTATTTTAAACTAACTCTCCAGATCATATCCTTGTTAACTAATATGGACATGAATTTAAGAACATTTAAGCTTGTATCATGTACCTTTTACTTTAAAATGCCATCACATATGCTAGTGTGTCAATTTCAAAGCTAGTACTTCTTAGTGTAATAATGTTACTTAATATTACGATATATGTAATAAAAATATTATACGGAACAAAATTAATGTCAACAAACAACTCAGTGAATTCCTTACCAATGTCTTTTGTTTTCTGATTAGCTACCATGCAAATAATGAATAAAATAATCAGTTGATTATATTTTTAAAAAAAATCATTTTGTAATACAATACATATTTCATTAATTATTCATTTATTTTATTCTAATTTTTCAGAAAAGGAATATTTAAACTATCAAACTTAAACAAATTTAACATGCAAAGCCATAAACTTTAAAAGATGGCTTAAGGTATCCAATCAAATCTGTGTAAATAAAACTGTGGAGTAAAATAAAACAAAATATGTTTGTGAAATGCTATGCCCCCATGGTCAAGGTCTTTAGGTCACTGACTTTGGGGTAAATTGAAAAAGTTTATTAGTGGAGTAGGCATGCCAAATATGAAGTCTCTATCTCTCACGGTTCAAAAGGCATGGTGGAGGTTAACGCTGACAACAGACAGAGAAGCAAACAAACAGAAAGACAGGACAAAAACAAATGTCCCCGATCTATCGTTCCAGGGGCATAAAAAATTCAAATAACCAATGTGAACATGATTTACAGAAATTATCATAAGAAAATATAACACAAGGAGTTAACTGAAATGTGGAGATGTGCACAGTACAACCCAATTCAATATTTTTCATTAAACAATGTATATCGATCATACAGAGTAAACACATCGATTAAGGCTAACAAAACTGAAGATTTATTTCACAGACTCCATTGCACTTCTGAGTTGGTCACAATTTTTTCACATTTCTTATGAACGTTATACTACAAAGTAGAGATTTTTCAGCATTTTCAGGTATTTTCCCTATTGCTTTCCCTCAGAAAGATCTCTGATAAGATATTTGCTAGTCATAGCTCTTTTTTTTTCTATAGTAGCCCAAGATACTACATAATTATTTATCAGGAGTTACCCCCACCTTTTAGGGTTATTTTTAAACACAAGGAACCATATGCACTTTCTTGAGGACTCCATACAAACACTAACTGCTGCTATTTCAATGGAACATTATTCTGAAACACTCCTCTGCTTTTGTAAAATGCTTCAAATTAATAAATCAATTTTAAAAAGAGTTAAACCTACTGAAATCTAATTAAGGCTCATTATACATGTTATATACACTTTCAAAGAACATTTTAAAATTTTCAGCATAAACATTTTAATAAAATGAAATATGATTTGTGCAAACTATACAAACAAGGAGCATCAGTGCTTTAATTGAACTCTACACTACCTACGGACATGAATATTTATCACTGAAATGTTTTAGAGAGAAGTTTATTGAAAATTTAAATATCACACAGAATGGCTATATAACTAAAACAATTTAATGAAATATTGTATATAATATAATCTAAATGTTAATTTCAAAGAAGACTGTTAATTAATATAATGATTATTATCAATAGGTAAATACATGTAATATGAAATACAGAATAAACAAGTTTTGAAATTTATATTTAGCATGATGAAAGAAAGTGTTATCAAGAAGGTATATATGTCATGGTATTGTATTACAAATTTATTCAGATTAGGTAGAATTAATAATCAGATAACCACAATTTATGGACCTATTTTGTGATACGATTTGATGAGTGAATAACACACACCAATGATCGGATCTCTTCAAGTTGAAATGGTCTGTTCAAGTGCATACTAAACTGGCACTTACAAAATGCTGCCTCTACAGTGCGATTTAATTCTATACTAGTCACTATGTAACGGTAGGAATGCTCCATAAAACGTAATGCCACCTTACCCCCGACAAGGTACATCCATATTGAGCACTTTATTTGTACTTTGGATAGGAACATCGTGTCTGGAGCATTCTAAACTTTATAACTAACTTCATGAAGGTGAAGATAATTCACACTGTTAGCAAGAGACTACATTTATCTCTGCCCTAAACCAGTGTTTTCTCCAAAAAATTTTTCATGGGGGGAAACTCCCTCCTCATCATTATGCTTGAGGGGGACAGTATAAAATCTCTGGAGGATTCAGGACGCTTGACAAGTAGGTACTAGACCTGTACTCTGCTCTGAATCATGGTATTGTATATCAAAGAAAGGAAAAACTTATGAAATTCACAAACAAATCCTTTTTAATTCAAACTGTGAAATTGAAAAAAGCGTCTATTCTTTTTTGTGTCATGTCAGCCTACGATAATCTGTGTAAGGATTACTAATCTGAGTCACTTTGTGCTTAACACAATTACGGAGGCCTGTAACAATCAAACGCTCAAGTGATTGAGTTTGATATTTGTAAAATCTGAACTAGGCTGGAGTAGACAAGTAGCCTAATCCAGAAAATCGGCAATATAAGGTATGCAGGATCTTGCCTGCGGTTTGTGATTTTTAAAGGGGATTAATGTATGTTTAGCGGGGAATCCCGCACCCTAGAGAAAACACTGCTAAACTAGATCACTACAGTGCAGTTTAATTTTACAGTACAAAAGGATCAACATCTGCAGTACAAACATAACGATACATTTCCAGCAATGTGCTTTACACTATTGATTACATTCTATAATAACGGCTGCTCAAGGTGTTTTCACTTCAAAACAATGTGATCACCAAGATCATTTTGTCATGGAATTACTACAATGATATGCTTTTCATGGCAAGTCCCAATTTCAATTTACTTATCCACCCATATCTTACTCCAATAGACCTTTTTCGTATTGATCTTTTATTTCATTCTATGCGAGACATACGATAATTTGCCGTAAAATTTCCGTCATTTTATTCTGATGTCGCTATACTAGTAGCATTAATGTCATAAGGAAATTCCCGGCAAAAAGTAGCATGTCTGGCATAAGACCCCTTACATCATGTTAAACTGGAAAAATGTCTATTCCCTTTAAAAAATGATGAAAGATTCGAAGAAAAAAGATTTTAATAATAAAAAAAATATATATTCTTAATTCCATGACCTTGATCAACCATCTAACTTCACTGCAAAAAAGGGAGGGAAAAGGTGGTGTGAATTTACAGGGAGGGTAAGGGGCTACAAGCATTACCCTGGTGACTCGGTTCATTTGCTTGTTCGGCGTTAGTATTATCACCCTCAGGTTTTTGCTCCTCGTTTTCCGCTTTTTGTTGTTGAGGTTGAGGTTGAGGCGGGGCCTCGGCATGAATATGAACATGATGCTGATGAGCTATATCAATATCAAATAATGTATTAACTCCCACTAACACCTAGATTGCGCAATATTCAGTAATTCATGCATTGTAAGTAAAAATTGATTACATACATATATCATGCTTTTATAAATCATAGGCATAAATAATCTAAAAGAGCATGCAGCGAAAGACAGTAGATATATATATATTCAGATCAGATTAATTTAAAGATATGTAACAAAAAATATATTGGAAATATCAAACACTAGAAATAAAACAAACTGCTTACTTTCTTGAAGAATTCGGTTTAGTTTATGTGCTATATGGTGAATAATAAATTTGGAAAAATAATATTTTGAAGATTAAGTATGTTATAAATGATAACTTTGGTGTTTGGTGAAGAGAGTTTGTTTACTGAAATGAATTTTCTCACTGATTTTTTCCATCTTTAATTTTTACATTTTTGCTTTGAAATAATGATTTTTTTTCATTCAAATTATAAACATTATTTCTAAAATGAGTTACAAATAATTACACTTGTACCAATTAATTTTCATCTGAATTTCATGATTTTCATATGAATTTAGAGTTAGACAATTGACCTTACCTGCTTCATTTGCTTCTTTTTGAGCTGCCTCCCGCATTTCCTCTGCTGCATGTTGAGGTTTCACTAATAAATTCCGCTTCAACAACGTTGGTAAGACTTGCTCAACATGTTCCCTCCAGGCTTCGTACTTAATGTCTTCATATTGCTTCATCTGCCGTGCTACACTCAAGTATTTTGCCCTGGACTATAATTGTACACACAATTTTAGCAAAAAACATATACAATACCGGTCATAAATAATCAAAACTATATTGACTCTATGAAAAACTTGTTCTTTACATGTAAAATACAAAAAGATTCTCTGCTGTATATAAAGTTGGATAAAAGATGTCATTATTGCTACGAATGTATCTGTATTTAACAAACAACTGATCCTAATAGACACCTATTTATTGTAAATATAAATAAGAATGGAAACGAAAAATACCCAAATCCAATTTTTCAAGATAACAATCAGGTACATGTATTTTGACTTTTTGAGTGAATCCAACAAATGTAGAGAAAGCTAAATATAAGTGTACGTACATGTTTTCCCATCTCGCTTTGCATCATATCCTCCATGGTGAGAAAGCGCACTATAGTATGTTTTATCCTGTGGAATAATGACCTCTCCCAGAATATGGCTCCAGAAACAGGGGGGTGGTTCTTGTGTAGGGGAGGATCCTCTTTATTAGCTTGAAATAATTCATCCATGGTGTTGACCTATGTGAATTTGATAGAAATATGGTATGAATGAATTCATTTCTCAGGGTAGTAAAACACCATACTCATAAACATTTTCATACAATGAAGTAGGGCTGTGTGGTTTTACCACCACATTGTTACACCACAATTTCTGCATTTTCAGACTGTTTCGCAATATGTTTTTGAAAAACTCAGTTTGGGTTCGGTATTTCATTATCTCTTTATAACTAGGGCCATCTCTCTTTATTATCGGCATTATAGTGCAAGGAGCACATATAAAAGTGACAACAGAGTATTACAAGTTCAATCTACTTATTAACTTCTTGATTTTTATTATTGTTATGCTTATTCCATACATTCTGTGTAGTGCTAAGGTTTGGCTGTTCATTCCAAAGTCCAGTTCTCCAGGGAAAAACAATGATTTTTGAAAGTGAGTGATACTGCAATAAATTGTAATATATTTTTCAATACTGCAATATTTTGCAATACGACGTATACTATAATACATATTATTTACCCCAACACCCAGCTCTGCAATGAAGTAATTTTCATAACATTTCACTGATAAACAAATTTTGTCTCATCTCTGCTAATGACATTGTTGAACCTAATAGTGTTCACTTCCTGGTTTTATTAAATAAAGCAAATGCAAGACTGCTAGCTTCAGACAGCAGCAGCTGGAACAAATGAAAATGTCTTCTTCCAATAAACACAGACATGAAATATCAAAGCCCTGTCTTAAACAAGTCATAAGTCAATGTTATATTTAAGACATACTGTACAAGTATTCATTTCTGCACATCCAAATTTGAGTGCAAAATGTTGAAAGTAGAAGTTAGCGATAAAGTGACATTGAATACTTTTGTATTAGTGAAGTCATGGATTGGTACACAAGGAACAGCACTAACTCTACTAAAATATAGATTCTGTTAAAATAAGTACATGTATATATACAGTCAACAAGCCAAAAATTATATGCTTCAAATCATCAGTAAAAATGACACATTTCGAATAAGTATTTCCTACTCAGATGTTATATTACTCAAGAACAAGGTACTTACCTCCTTCTTATATTTCCTACTAAGATGTTATATCTAATGAGGACAAGGTACTTACCTCCTTCTTATATTTCTTACCAGGATATCATATCTCACGAGGACAAGGTACTTACCTCCTTCTTATATTTCCTACTATGATGCTATATCTCACAGGACATGATGATATTTACCTCCTCCTCATATTTCCTACTACGATGTTATATCTTACGAGGACAAAGTACTTACCTCCTTATATTTCCTACTACGATGTTATATCTCACGAGGACAAAGTACTTACCTCCTTATATTTCCTACTACGATGTTATATCTCACGAGGACAAAGTACTTACCTCCTTATATTTCCTACTAAGATGTTATATCTCATGAGGACAAGGTACTTTTCTCCTTATATTTACTACTAAGATGTTACATCTCATGAGGACATGATATTTACCTCCTCCTCCTATTAAGATGTTGTATCTCATGAGGACATGATATTTACCTCCTCCTCCTATTAAGATGTTATATCTCACGAGGACATGATATTTACCTTATCTTATTTCCTATAATGATGTTATATTACACAAATACAAGGTACTTACCTCCTTCTCGTACTGAATAAGGATATCCTTAAATTTCTGCATCATCTGAGCATTGATAGCCTCCCTTGATCTGATATGTTTGAAGTTGAGAAGCATATCGAAAGCTCCCTCGGCAGATCTCAGCGACTGGAAGGACTCGTCTATAAACATTTTAGCTTCCCCTTCAATGGATTCAACTTGTTTGTAAAAAGACTCCATGTGACTCTTCCATGGGTTCTTATGATGGATTTCAAAAGGATCAAAGCTGACCTGAAAATTGAGAGTTATACTTGAAAATAGGTACTTTAAGGTTGACTTGGTGCCTTACAGCAAAACACATTTAAATTCTGAGAATTTATAGCAAGTATCAATATAAAAAGGAAAGTTAAAACTAATATCATATTATCCTTATGCTATTTGAAACAAATTTTGCAATACATTTATCAACTAAATTTTACTCTCAAACAGTGAAACTGAAAGTTAGAATCTGATTTATTCCAAGTCCAACCTTAATATGCGCTTTATTTTTTTATCCCAGACATAAGACATTAACTTGGCATGATAATGGGTCATCTGAGATTTGCATCTCTGAACTTTTGCATTACCAGCAGAACTGGATATGAGAGGTTTCTTTTTTGAAAGTGATATCTAAACGACAACTGACCTCTTCCAGTGGTTTCACTAATAAGTCAACCCTTGTTAGCACTTCCTCTATTCTCTTTGGATCTCCTGTTACAGCCTTCAGTTCGGGGCCAAATATGTTGTAAAACTCTTCTAATACCTGGGATATAAAAAAATGATGCAGAGTTTAGGGCAAAAATATGTTGTAAAACTCTTCTAAAACTGTAAACTCAGATATTTTCACTGGTGTAAAAATTTTTTGTTTCGTTTTGGTTTTTTTTTTTTGGTTTCTTTTTTGTAAACACCTCTTTCTCCTCAAAACACAGAGCATTTTACACAATGAGAACATATGAAATGTTTTGTACATTACTCTTAAATGTAAAAAATCATTCACAGCTAGTAGAACTGACACCTTCCAAATAATGATTTTCTCTTTAGGCAAGATGTAATTACTTATCAGTGTTAAATTGTCACTGAATACATGTTCCGATACCTGATATTGACTACTTCAAAGTTAAGTTTAAACACTGCTGCCCTGGTTAAAGGAAGACGAAAAAGAACTGCTCCTGTTAGTACAGTCACTTATCGTTTACTTAGATAAAGGTTGGCTTAAACTCATTTTCAAAGTCATGATTCTATTTCTATAAAAAAATTTAAAATAACCTTAACTCGATCTCTATTCAACTCAATGAGTTCTACATGGACCCTTCAAATTTGAGTCAGCAAGAATCAACAAATGTATATATATTGTAATTTCAGTAGGTAATCAATCAGAATTAAGTCCCTTATCTTGGACAGGTTTCTTACTGCTCGTCATATTTGTCACATTTTGCAATATTTTGTCATAAAATGCGGAGGAATTTTTGAAAACGTGAATCATTCTATACACAAATTTTGAAAATTGGCTTTTTTATTTTCATAGTTTACACAATTTAGAAATCCAGACCACAAAATTTTGTGAACTAATTTCATGGTTCAATATGAGCCCTGTCAGTATCACCACATACTCTCCATTACTAGTCAACTAGTTTTGTGATTCAATTTTTAGTCCAGTCTGATACTCATCAGCGATATCTTGTGTGTATTATACAGCTTAAAACATAATACCTGTGCACAATCGTAGAGATTCTGGCAAATGAAGGCCATATGATCAGTGCGCTCAAACAGTTTCTTTCTGTCAAATTCCCACCTCTGGTCTCTACCTGAAGCTTCAATCTTAGCCCTTACATCAAAATACTGCTCTTTCCAGGTCTCCAGCATTCTTTTGGCTTCTGCTGTCTTTGCTTTGACTTCCTCTGTGCCTTCACTGAACATAAAGTATAAAACTTTATCTCATGCACAATATATGCGTATGTTTATTTTTTCAAACTATGCAATTGCAAGAGAGTTACAGACGAACACAATGCTGAATGCAGTGCGGGATCTTTTATTTGATGAAGTCTGCCATGACAAAGAGATTTAGTTTTCACTGCCTCATCTGAAACACGGGATACCAAATAGTTGACAGTGGGAATCAAACCTCAGACTTCTCAACCACAAACCAAACATGCCACTGAGTGAGCTGCCTAAGCTTTACACATAATTGAAAAGGTATGCAAACCTGTCTCAAAGACTGAAATGATCCTGAAATGGATTAATTATACATACATATATATAAGTACATGTATATGGAACAAATAATTCTGCTCTCTGTTTTCTGCTACATCCAGATAATTTCCAATAAATACCAAAATGCATTACGTTGGCATGTTACAAATTTTGATCTGCAGCTGACTACTGTTACTCTGGCAAATAGAATTCAAGGTAATTGTAGCATATAAACACAGATTTTTGTGGTAAGGCCTAGTTTTCAGACATTAGTCTGACATGATTTTAGGTCTGAAGAGATTCAAATCTCTTAAATTTTAACTCCAGCAAGCTACAACCAAACTTCTTTGGAAAATCTATTTCAAATACATGTACTATTACTTACCTGAAAATAGTCCTGATATTGATTACTTTTCCTACTCTTTCGGCTAATTCCCAAGCAATCCTGCTCATCAGTGGCACCATCCTCTCGTCTTTGTTATAGTGACGTGATATTATCCACACCATTCTCAAAGCATTCATCATGGAAGGCAGTGTTTCTATTACAACTTGGAATGATGAACCATGTGTAATATTTTTAAAATGTCTCTCCAACGTCGACAGGAATCGAACATTGTCTTTCGCTTCTACATAATATTTGTTCAGCTCTGCTTTCAAATCATCAAATTCATTTTCTACTTGATTGTAAATGTCTACCATCTTTACCACTGTTGGGAGTTTCAACTGCTCTGTAAGAGCACTCAGTGACGCATTTCTCTCCCTCCAAAAATCAATTTCTGCTAAAGGTCCTTTACCCTGAGGTACTCTCTTTAATTCGACATCAAGAGCACCCCTGATTTTCTTGGCCCATTCTGAGCATGTATCTCTAATCAGTGTCATTAGATCATTGTTAGCTAGATTTTCTTCTAACACATCACTCAGCTCTATTTCAGGTATATCCAATCTAACTTCACCCTCAATCTGCTGTATTGTTCGATTGATACTGGACGCAAACTTCTGCATATTGATAAGAAATTCATCCCTGAGTAAAGCTTTGGCACGAGATTCAGCTACATTCACTTTTTCTTCCTTCTCTCCTTCTTCTGAACTTTCAGTTACTTTCGTGTCTGCCCTACTTACCGATCGAGCTTCTGATTTACGGCCGTCTGCACCATTTTTGTGCTGGTTGTAGGACAGCAAAGGCATGTATACCTTGTAACAAGAAATGTCAATGAATAATTAAACAAAACAAATCTTTATCTCATTTCTGTGCATTTTAATTCACATCCTTTTAAAACTATTCTTCTATGTATTAAATAAATTTGTTCACACCAACCGCCAACTTGCAGTTAGTTTTATGAAATTATAGCATACAGAGTTTCGGAAAACTACCTGACCGTCTGACATTTCTGGTAAAAATTGGTTCTATCTGATAAAACTTTCACTATCATTTCAATGAAATATGAAGCTTTACCAGACAAATGTCCTGTAGAACCAAACAAATTTGACATACCCTGAGCATATCAGGAATTGATTTTCAGAACCTGAGGATTTTTAAAAGTTCAGAACATGCATTCTATTACAATATATTTTCACATAATGTCTATAATTCATGTAGTTCAACATAGAGGTAAAAATTCAAGTCATTCATATCAGTAAACTTCTTTTAATTTGAATAAGCATAACAGGAAAGGGTCTGCTATCGCATTGAAACGGTTTAAGGAAAAATTTGTTCTGAAGGTCAAACTATTTGAAGGGTTTACTTTAGGCATCGGAAATGAATATGACACACTCTTTATTCATCAAGGGGACAGGGGAAAGATGCTAGGTGTCAGGACAGCCAGGTTTCTGCATAACATTTCATAACAACTCCTTTCATTCAGGACTTTGCCCTATTGAGCCCACCCACATGGGTTTTATCCATAGACCTCAGTGGGAAATCCCATATCTAAATGGCCAAGAGAATACCAGAGAGATCCATGACTAAGCCAGGGATTTCAATAAGATTCAGCAGTCAGCGTAATACCGCTGCTTCAAATGACAGAAATTGCTGTTTCGAATTTCCTCTGATCTTAAATTTACTACTCCCATTCATGCTAGGGCACTCAAAATGATACGCCTAAAATTTCTAGATCACCTCCTCAAATAATTCTTATTGAGTACCCTGCTAAGCTATATTATATAATTTTATCAAAACTTTCAAAGCTGTATCTACCTGAGAAATTATCTGTTCCAGCATGACAAGTGAATGGCCATTAAGGAAACCAATCTCAAAGAACCCTGGCAGTGTTTCGTTGGCTTCGTCCATACTATTGGGAAGCGGTACCATTCCTGGTGTGTTACGAAGGAAGTATACGCAGTCATTGCTGGCATATTCTTCTGGTAGATGCTGATAGCACATATGTAGGTAGGTCCTCATTACCTTCATCTTGATCATTTTCTGATAACAAAATTTACATGTATTGTATATAATGAATAATGAATTGTCTATCTGATTATTTGATGGATATGAAACAAAGAAATCATATTGGATTAAATAAGTAATATCTATTCAAATATCTTCAATCATTATTATAATTTTGTGAGGATTCCATCACCATTTCAGATACCACAAGAAACTGCTAAAGATGGTATGGTTGGATTGCAAAGCAAATTACAAACAAGGTCAAGGTCACAAGGTCAAAAGTCATGGCATCAATTAAAAGCTCTGGTCATAAAGAACCTACATGTGTGTGTGAAATATCAGAGCCCTACTCCTATTGATTCGAAAGACATATAGCCAAAATTAAAGTTATTTAAAAGTAGGTCAGTCAGAAGCCAAGGTCACGAGGTGAAAAGTCTTGGCACAATTTGAAAGTTCTAATCACAAGGAACCTATGTATAAAGTATTATGTTTATACTCCTCTCTTAGTTGCTGAGATTTTGCTTCAACCAGAAACTTAACCAAAATGTTGATGGACTCCCAGACAGACATTGCCGATTTATAGACGGGAATTGCTTTGCAATTGTGCCAAACTTTAATTTCGTTTTCTGAATGAGCTCTTGGGTATGGAGCCTCACCGTTTTAGGAGGTTTATTCTCCTGTTCTTCTTCATTCCCTTCCTCTGCATTTTCCTCTCCTTCCCCTCCTTCTGATTTTGCCACTTCCTCAGGCTGAGGAGTGTCCTCATCCTTTTTCTGCTCCTCGGCACTTTTCTTTCCTTTCCTTCTCCTTGCTATTATCGACAGATAAATAACATTGAATGCACAACCGTATTTATTGGTGATTCATAAGCAAAAGCAGCATTTAAATGAAACTAATGTATAGTTCAAATGTAAATTCTATACAAAATGCAAATGTCAAAGTATAAAACCATCATTTTGATGGAAAATGACTTTAAATGAAAATTATTTAAAAGTTATTTGAATATCAAACTAAACTTTTATAATAGACATTTCAAGTGTTGTCAAACCCTTATGAACTATCCACACATGTATATTCATTATTCACAAATTGTAACACAAAAGTATTAAGAAAACATTGCAAGATTTAAGATGGGAAGTGTTTCTGAAATGCAAATGCCCCGGCAACAATCTAGAGTAATAACCCTTGGAAGGAAAATTCATTAAAGCTGGACATATAGATAGACCTTAGGATTTTCTTTTACCAGAGGCATAGAAAATTAATTCCCTTTTGTAAAACCATGATTTAATCATTAACTATAATTATTATAATAACATACTAATAAGTTTTCATTCTTTTCTCTTTTTGTATTGTATTTAGTGATTTACATGGTGACAGAAGCTGCCTAATGCAGAGAAATTTCTACCTTTGCAATGGACCCATCTAAGTATGGCTGGATCTTTCACAAGCCAACAATTCTACTGTGACACTTGACCTCAATTTTCACTGACATGATAGACACAAGTCACTGCTCTGATTCGAATTCAGAATTTCTCAGTCTCTAGCCAGGCAAGTTACCCACTGATCTACTCTAGCTCAGTTTTACATGAACTACATGTATATTATATTAATTACATGTTAAGTACATTATAATGGTTGTTTGTCTACTTTTTTACGTCACGCTGAGATTACTGCATTTATCTGGTGACCGCAAATTCCAACTCACAGATATTACTAAGATCTTTACAATGGATCCAACCAAAACTGTGAGAGATCTTTACATACTAAATGTTGGACAGAATCCGAGTTTTCACTGTCTCATCTGAAAGACTGGATTTGAACCCACGACCTCAGTCTTGAGCCAAACACTTTACCTGTTGAGCTATTCTGCTTCACATCAGGCCAAAAGAAAGAATATGCATGTTTCCTGTAACCCAAATGATCTTAAGTTTTGGCCCCGACCTTAATCTTTTTTATTGCACATTCAGTAGAAAATTATTCCATTATTGATTATTTGCCTTAAAATGTAGTTTTTGATATCCAGGGGATAATTGTTCGGGCAAAGAATAAGTAATTGTCACTTGAGAGTGGTCCAAATGCATTCTATTTGCCATTGATTCAGTGATAAGAAGAAAAATACTGACCTACCGTCCCTAATTTTTTCCAGCATGTTACAAGAAACATGCATATTTTTTGTTTGGCCTCATTTGAATCATATACCAAGTATGTATGTATAAATAAAATTTATTGGGGTCTGGTTTGAGTGAATCTTTACATTTTATCACAACACAGCTTACAACATTTGGCGTTACACACACAACTTTTTCTCATCTATAATTATTCTTCACATATAGTATAAATATTGAAAGCAAAACTTAAGACAGTTGAAAGAAAAAAAGCTTCTACATGACAAATTATGTATCATATCACTACAAGGGTTGTACTATCAGGATGCTGAAAAGCAAAACTCTACATCAACTCACAACAGTGATATAATTATGGTTAACAAATATTATACATGTATCACAAATCTCTCAAAAAACTACACTTAAAACGTTTTGTTTTTCCTTCAGATTAACATTAGAAAACTTATAAATAGACAAGATAGAATAAAAAGTTTTATATGATGAAAAGAACTATAAAAAAAATTAAACTCATGTGAGTTTATTTATTTATTATTCATGTGTAAAGAATACTTCTTTTAATAACTAAAAAGGTCAAACATAAAGTTATAGAATAAAACCGATTCTTAAAAATTATTTTTGTTGGCCTTAAATATATGAATTATGTGCATAATAAAATAGACATTTATCATAGTTTGGGAGGAATTCCTTCCAATAGTTTTATACAAGTTCAAGCCGAAGCATTATCATAATATAAAAAACCTTATGTGATACATTTGAAGCATATATCATAATAATTTCATTTTTTCATTATTTTGATATCAATTAAAGATTTCAAAGCTCTATAAGGAATCTCTATTAAGGTATACGTAACACACTGCTCTACTGCAAAACAAATCTATTAATAGATTTATATAATCATCAAATTAGAATGCTATTAAACTGCAACAGGTATAACGAATTCAGTAGATTAAGACACTATGATTAATCATGAAATCGTTACAAGGTACAAAACAATGAGTAGATGGCGAGATGCCAGCAGGTTAGGTCTCTACACAGCATTAAGGATTTACTGCATTGACGAGCTTACCTGAAGAAGGGGTTCCTGTAACACATTGCAGGGACCAAATTATATAAATGAATCAGTAAATAAAAATACCCTGTATTGAAGTACTGTGTTGTCCTTTTTTGTTTATATAGATATTAGATGTATCAAAAATGTTAAGTACTCAAATTCTTGCTTACACAGAAGTGTAATACATGTATTGTTCTACCCTTTTGAATATGGCTTTGTTTTAAACGGAGTTTTCTTGTTGATATTGATTATATAATACACTTCTAATATTAACACATTTGTTTCTCATCTTTTAGATTAAATTTTTCTGTGAGAGAAGAATCTTAGGTATAACTTTCAAAATAACTGAACTTCTATATTATACCTACACTACAGTCCAGGTGGAACTTTGAATGTCCACTGTCCACAGTGGGCAGTCCACTTGAAATTTCAGTGGGCATTTGGAGTGGACATTTACCTGAGCTATCAAGCTGTCCACTAACCTATATGTTAATTCCAACTGGCTCTTACAAGAATGTCCACTGTGTCCAGTGGACATTTTTAATGCCCACTCTAAAAATGCCCACTGTGACCAGTGGGCAAATCAAGTTCCACCCGGACTGTACTGTATATACAAAAACGATACTTTAGATTTAGGACGAGAAAAGTACATTACAAATTTCAGGTTAAAAATTCATTAAGTACACATGTACATATATCAAAATGCTTCTGATTAAGTTTGAAAACTGCCTTCAAAGATCTATCTTTGAATCATATATTTGTAAATTAAATTTAGAATCACTGTTATAATATTTTTGGTCACTGATGTTTCTCATGTTTTGGGTTTTTTTAATTATTGATGCCATTGTTATTTAATATATCTTTTCATATTTGAAAGTTGGCATGTTCTTTGCACGCACATAGTACCGTAACTGAAGGAATAGAGGCTAATGTGCGTCCATGATACAAGTATGTCTTTATTATTGCATAGTGTAAGTATTTATATAACATAAAGGGCATTTAAAATTATGTGTAAATCATAAAAAAAAGTTCATGTTAATACCCCACATAAATGAATATATACAATGTTGAAAAAGAGCATTCAAAAACAAGAGTATAAGTGGGAGTCCATATATTTGTATGTTAACATGGTAGGAGTTCAGGAAAGTCAGACGTGCAGATTTCACAGTATTGTACCTGCTAGATTTTTCTTTATTTCTATACCAGATAAAACCAATGACTTGTCTTATACATCTTATATACACATTATCAAAGATTTTAAGCAAAATGCAAATTAACCTGCATTTCTTATTTCTGTTTTGGGGTTTTTTCGGTTTTTTTTTTTTTTTTGGTAACTAGCTACAAAACCTTAATGTACTTTCAATCATTTCATCACTAGCTAAGCTACATCCTCAACAAACATAAATATTGTCATTTACCTCTGAAACATCTTATAGAACATGTCAAATTGATATGAAGAACATTCTTTTAATTTATGATGATTGAACACATTTTTTTTTCTTTTTATATGCCTAAACAAGTGACATGTTGCATCATGTAAATCTATAAGAAACCTCCACACCATTCTAAATTTAGCCCCAAAGTAGCGTTTCTAACCATCTAGAAAGGTACCAACATCTGCACCACTATATACATAACATGGGTGTAACACAAGTGACAGATTATCTGCCCCTTTGTTTTACCTTTTCTGCTTGCTGTAAAATTGATTAAGTTGATAAGGAACCAAATTCATAATGTACTTTTAATCTAATTATTAAAATCATCACATTTATTTATATTTTCAATAAAGAAGGAACAATAATTATAATCATCAGAATAATAAAGAATTAATCATTAACATAAATATCAGTGTTCAACACAATTTACATGAAAAACAAAATGTTCAGAAATTTAACATGAAAACATAATAACAAGTATAAGCATGAACATGCATCACAGATTTGATTACCATTTCAAATAATTTTACCTTTTCTAGACCCTTCCTCTTCTTCCCCAGTTGGAGAAGACACAGGAAGGGCTTGTTCTGGAGGCGATTCCTCAAGTTTGGTCTCCCCTTGTTCCCCTTCTCCTTCTCCCGCTCCTTCCTCTTCTTCTTCAATATCAGGAATCTCAGGTTCTGAAGCATATATGTTTTGAATTGATCAGTGACCAGTTGAAAAATACATCATGGCAATATTATGTGTGGCAGACTTGGATTATGATTAAGTCAAAAAGTTCTGATGTGTATTTGTGGCAGTTGTACCAGAAGGTACTGAACCATCCCTACAGCTTTACCAGTTGTAAAATTTATGGCATTACACAATAGGTCTAGTAATGACAGTTGTGACATCAGATTAAATTATTTCACATGGTACACATTGGGTTCAGGGTTTTAATCCAGACTGACCATCAATTGGCTCTTTTCTTTTTACAGAGTTAATTGTTTCCCATACGAGCAGGTATCTGACGTCAAATCATTGTGATGTCATACAATTTCTATAAATCATTTCCCATAAATTAATTTAATTTAATAATTTTCCACTAGATTACATTAAGAACTGGTTGACATCACAATGGTTTGACATCAGTTATCTGATGATATGGGAAATAACTCTGTATAATGAAAAGACCCAATTTCTCACTCTGCACATAATATATCATACTGATACTTAGAATTGTGCAAAAACTTCTAATTTACAATAATTGGTAACATCACATATGACACATGTACAGTACATTACTGGTCTTATTGATCTGTACAAGTCATAGTCAGTGCTCTGTCAACATTATTTTGAACATATTTCATCTGTGATCTGAAACTCAAAAAATATCCTTAGTGGAATATAATATATAAGTGTGGTCAGTGTGGATCAACCAGTACCAACCAACAATATTAATTTAATATTATTTTCATTAATGTCATTTGATCATGTCACATCAATTCATATTCAAAATCTGCACCTACAAATTTATGAACTGCCAACATATACAGTACATTATGGCATTTCAGTCATCATAATGTTCCATTCCATTACAGTTTTCTACGTGTAGTAAGTTATTTACAACCACCTCCCCCCTTTTTTTCATTCAAACCGTCTAAAAGTAATATTGTTAAGTTTTCATACTGCATTACAAGACTTACCACATTCTACTTCAACATCCTCTTCCTCCTCTTTTATTATCTTATAAAATAATACGGACGTTTCATTCTCCTCTGGAGTGTCATTCAAAAACTTTCCAAGTTGTCTTTCAAAAACTCCATCATCCCGCTCAAGTAATTCTTCAAATACTTCTTGCTCTTTGATGTCTAATGCTAAATATACTTGACGTCCTATCCATTCTACTCTGGGATCATCCATTTTTATTCAGTTTCTGTTTTCTTTTACATCATTTTAAAAAGATTTTTCTATGCGCACCTTACAAGCTTTCGACAACCCAAATATTATTTGATGTTTATTCATCCGCAAAACATAGTTCTAAATTTTCTACGTCAAAGTTTAATAAAATTGGAACTATTTCATAAATGCTCATTTGAATTGGTACAATATAACAATATTGCAATTTATGACCGTACTGATATCTTGTTAAAGAAAAAAGTAACAATTTTTTTCCAGAGTGCGTAGTAATACATTTTCTGAAAAGTACGTTCCAAGGAGATCGCCATATTGTTTGAACGCCAAGATCTTAGCAACGGAACGAGATACTTACCAATTTTTTAATTCGACCATAAAACATAAAAAAAACTTTCTTCAATAAAGCAAGATACTAATTCCATTTGTCATTTTCTTTTCATTAAATGCAGAATAATTCGTGTCATTCCGTCGCCGAACACTGATAAACACGAAAGTGAAAGTAGATTCTACGTTTTCGAGTTCAAATTGAAAGTACAACAGGTGCGTGGCGTCGCTTTCTGTTGAATGATTAAAATGTTGGATATGTCAGTTGTGTTGATTTGTTCCATCTTGATATTTGTATTCATATTCATTGGATACATAACGAAGAGATTTCAAAATAAAGATATAGGAAATACAAAATTTTCTTTGGGGGAAAAGGACATAAATGATTGCACAAATCCAAATTGTGTGAGATGTCAACTATACTCTGAAGTCATCTGCACAGCAAAAGAAAAGTTAGAACATTTTATTGACATAAATGCTAAGAATACAGACATTAAGCGCATAAAGAGTTCTCTCCTGGACAATAATAATGGAGTTCACGATAAACAGTGGCAGAATCCGAATGTGTTTGCATTACCTGATTTGGAATCGCAAGGCTGGTTTGAGCAAAATGTGTATCAAATGGATGTAGATATACTAAAGGAAAACTTTTCAGTAATATTTTCAGACTTTTGTACTATTATGAATGAAAATCACGATAATCTATGGTTAAGGAATAACACGCCGACGGGTTGCTGGAGCGTTTTTCATCTTGTAAATCAGGGGAAAGTAGTGGAGGAAAATACTGACATTTGCAACAACACTTTTGCCATAGTGAACACGTTGCCATCATTGATGTGCAGTAATGTATTCGGCAATGTTTTATTCTCGGTGATAGAACCGGGAACAGTTATAAGTCAACACCATGGCCCTACCAATCTCAGAGTGAGATGCCATCTTGGTATATTTCTTTATAGATATTAATTCTCTCTCTCTCTCTCTCTCTCTCTCTCTCTAACACACACACACATACACAATTCAATTCAATTTTACTCCGGCACTGAGGTAAAAATCAAGGCATATACACATCAGAATGTGACTAATATTTATAAGCTCATTAAGACAATTAGAATTATCACAGATATTAATGACTGATTATGTATCACAGACAATATTTTCATCAACCAGTCATGACTAATGACAAGGAGGATATGACATAATATTCAATACAAAATAATCTCTTGATCTGACATTTCCCCGGACTAGGTCGATCTGTGCGATTTGAAATCGATCTACAACACATCGTGCGATATCTCTCTCTCCGGCTTTCATTGAAAAAAAAATAAATATCTTCAGATGTCAGTCTCCCTCAGCATTTTCTATCAGGGTCTATGCTAGTCCGAAATGTCAGACTGGACAAGTATGAGACTCATGCTTTAATAGGTCTGACATTTCGGACTAGGCCTGTACGTGCGATTTGTTATCGATCTATAGCATATCGTGCGATACGTTTTCATTACTTCATCATGCAGTTTTACGTGTGGTTTCCATTTGAATTATCAATGCAAGATCCTATCTAGGACATGCGCGGATCCAGACATTTTAGTCAAAAGGGGTCCAAACAAAAGAGGTAAATTTTTCTCTTAGACGAGTGGGGATGGGGGGTGGGGGTGTTGTTACAACCCCAAAAATGCCCCCAAATATTTTTTTGGTAAAATTTTCGGATGTCGGGGGGGGGGGGGGTTGTTCCAGACCCCCGGTAACCCCCTCTGTATCCGCGCATGTAGGGCCTGTTTATGGTACTTTTCATCACCAGGTTCACGTTCTTTATCTATTACTACTTGAAGAATGATGAAGAATCGATCATTACCGACCCTGTGTGACTTGCCAGAGGCGGATTTAGAGGGGATGCTCCTTCTTGTCGCACGTTTACAAGGCATATGTAGATAAGGTTAAAAACATTTACATAATACGAGTAAAACTCCAGATCTGGCACTCAAGATGGCTGAGTATTTTCGCTATAATTTGACTTTCACCTGTCCCCCACCCCTTTTAGAAATATTGGATCTGCCGAAGTAGTATAGTTTCACTTAATCATAGGAGGCATTGGTAACCAGTTAACCTGCGCTTATTAAAGCGTCGAGTTGATTCTCGTACATGCAGAGGCGGATCCAGCAAATTTTCAATCGAGGAGTTCCAACTTCAAATCAGCCAAATGCTTTCTATTCCAAAGTCTAATCTTTAAAAGACCCAACTTCTATCACACATCAAACCTATGAATGAAATACAAAATACATTTTGTAAATATTATCTGAAAGGGGAAGGGAATTATCTGACTCGGCTGTATGAAATAGGCCACCACGGACAAGATTGAAAGAGATGCCTCTCTCCAACCCCCCCCCCCCCCCCCTCTCCTCCTTCCCATCTGTTCTTTCGTTTGAAATAAAGAAGGGGGGGGGGAGTATTTCAGGGGGTTCCCTCGCGCTTGGTCTGCATATTGGGTCTTTTCGATATGCAGTTATTACCCATTTGAGCAGGTATCTGACGTCAAACCCTTGTGACGTCATAAAATTTCAATATCACTTCTAGTAATTTTACATCAGTTGCCATAGAACGTGTTGACGTCACAATGTTTTGACGTCAGATACCTGCTCATATGGGAAATAACTCTGTATGACGAAAAGAGTCAATAGCGTAATAGCGTATGTATAGACAGAATTTGGTCGCCGAAAAAAGATACCCTCCTCTATCACTCTCAACGATGTAGAGAAGGCGTCCCCTTTCTGAAGTCCTGAATCCACAACTGTAGAATATACAGTATATCAGAGACATATATACACATATGTATGTTTGATTAATATTACTGCTATCATCAGGCCTTAAAAAATAATTGTGTTTCTTATAACCCGACCGACCCTCTTTTTAACCCCCCCCCCCCCCCCGCCCCAACTCAAGTTTTTTTTTCAAGAAAAATATCAGGATCAACATAACAAAAATTGAGATCGTATTTCACAAATAAGAAAGGCATCAAACTTGCAGCAAGCAATTGTGCTGGCTGTAAAATGTTGTAAACCAGGATACCGGACAATATTAGACAGACATTCCGGCCTGTACAACCTATCTGAGTAGTAAAAAAAAATAAATAAAAAATAAGAAAGTCGACCTATATAGTTGGGGGGGGGGGGGGCGCTCATCATCATGAATGATTTTATCTACACGTGTATCCATTCATTTACTTTGACAGGACTGCAATCTTCCAGATTATGTACCCTTACTGTCGGCGACACATCAAAGACCTGGACAGAGAAAGATTGTATATTGTTTGACGATTCCTACTTGCACGGCGTTCACCACAGAGGAGGCAATGAAGATGGACATCGCGCTGTCCTGATCGTGGACTTGTGGCACATCGGAGTCAAGGAAGAAGAAAAAACAGCTCTAGATTACATTTTTGCGCCTGTAAATTGACCATTTTATCTTATCGATAAAATTTGAAGAGAAACCCAATACATGATGTGTTTTGATATTAAATTTTAAAACAAAATTTAAATCTGTTTTCATTTTAAGTGACCACTTAAGAATATGGGGGGACACTTTAGACAGGTGGTCTCTTAATGCAGGTGGAATTTTTTCATACAACTAGAAGTAAGGTGACTAAAATATTCAATGACTGTAAAACAAACAAACAAGCAAAGAAACAAAACCACCCACAACATTTTATATTCGAACTGATCTTGTCTAGAGGGGTCCACCTCCTATAAATTTACCGAAACGGGGTCCACGAATATTTTTTGTCTGTTAACATAGGGAAAAAAGGAAAAGAAAGAAAAAACTTCGCCGAGTCTCAGGGTGGGTCCAAACCCCCGGTCCACACCTCTGGACCCGACCATCGATTTTATGGATACCTGAGAAACTGACTTGACTTGTCTTTACAAGAGTAGACATACGGAATAGCCGAGCTACGGACACGTACATGGTAACCATGACTTGCAACGACGAGAACGGAGATCGGTGATATAAAGATCCTCTTGGATGTATCCTTACTAATGTAACAAAGCCTTCGAAAACATTTTATTTCAATTGGACTGAGAACAATTGAAATTTAATGTACTACCAATGCACACAATATAGTACCTTAATCATAATAAATGAATGTATCGTAGAAGTCGGAAATGGAAGGTGACACTGTGACGGTGAGAAATTGACAGGTCACAAAAACTTTGTCAGAGGCGAATTCAGGAGTGCGACAAAATATTCCCATCAAACTGGCAAAAAAGGGCGATTGATCGACCACTGTATATGAAACAGATTTCAACGACAGAAATTAGATCTATACGTCGCCGACTTAGAACCACACTGTTCTATTGCCAAATTTTCAAAGTCGAGAAAATCGAATTTGAAGTTTTGAATACGATTATTATATTATAAATGAACACTTAACTTACTCGATCATAGAGATAATTTTTCCAAATAAGGCCTCTGCTAGCTACCGTTTTATCTGCAAACACGACAATATTCTCATTTCGCATATATACTAGTACAATATGACGTCAGATCTTGCAGAACGCGACTTTGCATTCGTGACACTTCTGCAGGCGACACATTTTTGTAAAGAAAAACGCGATCACCCTCGTCACGAATGCAAATTAAGTCGCGTACGGCGAGATCTGACGTCATATGTACTCTATACACAAATGACTAAATGGAGAATCTTGTGTTTTCAGATAAAACGGCAGCTAGTAGAAGTTAGAGATCTTGTTTGGAACAGATATTGCTATTATTAAATGTTCATTTATTGGATTATATGTTGCAAGTTCGCTGGACAAGCGTTTATTTATCGCCAAAGGCTAGTACATTCCAATACCGGCTGGTATCGCGAATTCCCACTTTTTATGAACAAAGTCTCTCTGACCCTCTCCCACAAACCGCAGATATCAAAAGCGGGAGAAGGGCAGAGGATCTCGGACTACCAAAAGTGGGAGAAAGGCAGAGGATCTCGGACTATCAAAAGTGGGAGAAGGGCAGAGGATCTCGGACTATCGGGCGACGACTTGCTTCTTGTATTCATGGACTCTCATAAATATAACGAATGTAAGGAAGTTCTCAAACTTGTTAGAATAAAGACAAAATGGACCACAACTCTCACATGTACCATTTACCAGTCATGCCCATATTGGTTAAAGCTAAAAATGACATATTTAAGGGTATTTCGACCTTAAATCAGTGGCGGATTTGGGGGTGCCCCACTCCCCGGGCAGAGCCATAATTTTACAAAAACAAGAGGCCCAAGTGGGCCTATATCGCTCACCCGAGTACCTAGATGATCAGTCATGCATGAAGGAAGAATTCATTTATTTTTGCATTAATGTGACTAAGTCAACACAGATGTTGAAAATGTCAAATTTTATTTCAGGCTAGAATAAAAAACAACACTTTTTTGCACATCCATTCAGGTGATTTTGATATTAAGCATTTCCTTTGTCTCTGCAAGATGTCATTCAGGGCAACAAGTTAGTCATTTTCTTTAGGTGGGGCCTTTTGTTGAGTGATTTCAAGTCTGGGTCATGAACAACAATTGTTTCAAATATTGTCCAGATCTAACTTAAAATTGCCTAATTTCATATGCTGAGTGTTGAGAAACATCTAAAAACTTATTTAGATGTGTAAAGAAATGAAAAAAAATTTTTTGACCACAGCTGGATTTGAACCGCTACTCTCCATATTTCAATTACCAAGTGGTATATGTATCATTGTGAGACCTACTTTTTAGACATAGTGGCATTATCTGTTAACCAATTTGGATGAAATTTACCAAATTGATAGAGGACTTTTAGTACTTTATGTATTCCATGTTTCATTAAAATCTTTCATGTGGTTTTGTAGAAAAAGTTGAAAATGTGAAAAATGGCCAACCCCCCCCCCCCCTTTTTTTTCTGGAAGTCTTAAAAAATTGATAAAAAATCAAAAAATTGAGATAATGACAAAATTCTTTCACAATAATATTCTTTACCACAATTATGATCAAAATAGTCATTAAGAAATCATCAATATCAATTAACTGAAAAACATGACACTTTTCTTCATTGAAATGACCAAGTCCAGAAACGCGTCCAAAAAGCGTAAATTTCTATTTGACGGATCTTAACCCCAAACACAATTTTTAATAACCCATCTTTATAGATTGTTGAAATGCAATTAGTTTCCCCATTTATGTACCGGTTCTGGAGGAGAAGATGTTTGAAGAGGGGTACCCTTTTGGGCACTTTTGGCCCCGCCCTGGATCCACCCCTGAGGGAATCTGGATCCCGAACACAATTTTAGTAGGGGATCTTGAGTACATCATTTACACAAAGTTTGATCCAAACAGAGTTACTTCCCATTTGGGACGGTATCCGACGTAAAACACTTCTGACGTCATCAAATCCTATTGAGTCTTTTCTATATACAGAGTTATTTCCCATATGAGCAGGTATCCGACGTCAAACCATTATAACGTCATCCAGTTCTATGGCAACTTGTGTAAAATTACGGGAAGTGATACAGAAATTGTATGACGTCACAAGGGTTTGACGTCAGATACCTGCTCAAATTGGAAATAACTCTGCATAACGAAAAGACCCAATAGAAACTGATCTAAAACTCAGGGAAATGATAGCCCACAAATGACGCTTTCATAGGAAATTGACGACGTCAGAATTGTTTTATGTCAGATACTGTCCCCTATGGGAAGTAACTCTGGTTAACGAAAAGACTCAATACTGGCTGATGTTGCCATTTAGTACCATCTGGTTTAAATATTCTGTAGTTATAATTTCTATAGTACAATCGGGTGACACAGCACTTTCCTACTGTCCGCGCCACTCACTCTGGAAACTGGAAAATCTGGATTTTCAGTTATTCATCTTCAGAATAATTTCAAAAAGGCAAAACCATTCCATAGATCTTGTTTAGTCATAACTTCTGGTGTATGCTGTATGTTTGTATGAAGAAGCGTTCATATTATACAGCAAAAATCAAGCTTAGATAGGGCGATTTCCATGTTAAATTTTGATGTGACGTCGCCAAGTTTCCTATAGACTCAATGTTAAACAACGGCGACGTCACATAAAAATTAACATAGAAAACGCCCTAAAATGATTTTTTCCCTATAAAATACGAATGCTTCCTCGTAGAAACATATTACATACACCAAAACTTACGACTAAACAAGATCTGTCGATTGATATTAATTTTGTAAAACTATTTTACGATAAATAAGTGAAAATCCAGATTTTCGGTTTACAATGTGAGTGGCGCGGACATCCTTTTTTTCTGTTACCATCAGAAGATATTTCTCATAAGCTTCATCAAAATTATTACATATATGTCAAAAAAAGTTTCTGAGGAACAAGACATACATAACAACTTAGACTAGAAATCAGGGACAAATAGACAACAAAAAAAAAAAACCCCAGAAGAAAATATTTTGATAATCAATTTAAATTTTTTTTTCATTAATACATGTAATTCTGTTTGAAACATTTATATACATGTATATAATAAAATTGACAGATTTCCATTAAGAAATGGACTGCAGTATTGTTACTGTATCCTTCAAATTCTTTCCTGTATCGTATCATGGCCTCAATATTGTGATATATCACAGTATATCGTTACATCCCTATATATGAGAACAGTTGTATCCCTTTGCACATATGCACAGCTATGTGTAGGACAACATGCAAGTCAACCAGACTATGGGCAAGTTTCGGTTAAAGCCCTTCTATATACCATTTGCTTTCAAATGTTAATTTTCAAGTCTGTCTGATTTTGATAACAGTAAAGACTGATATATTATATATCAAAATATCAGTCTTTCTTTATAGAATATGAATATAACAAAGCAGTAATTCAGAGATAACATGTTCAGACAAAAACTTAGTCTACAGAGTTCTGGTATTGCTTGTATCTTTACACAACATCCATGCAGGCTGCGCTATCATTGAATCTTCACAGAAATAACACATACAAGATCAAAGTCTACTTTCACTTTCAATTCACCCACATGGTTTTGCAAACTGTTTCAACCTGACTTCATGTGTTATTTTTGTAACATATAGGAAGGCCTTAATGATGTGAATAGTGTAGGATAAACAACACTAACAAATAATTGATACAGCCAAATGCTGATACAGACAGATGACAGATTATTACAAGAGCACTGCTGGTCTTGAGTATCATAGCATTAGGAATAAAAGCAAACCAGAACAAGATGAAAGTTTAATGCTTTATGCTTATTTTCAAATGACAAGTTGATACTTTCAACATTCAAATCAACGGTGTTGAGCAAAAATATACTTATCATTAGCCAAACTTTTGTAAAAATAAATTCATAACATGCTAATCCAACATTCAACCAAATCAAATATTTCATACAAAATGCCAATCTTTCTCTATTCAAATTACAACCTGATTTTGTGCTTTCCATGAATGTGAATAAAATGAAAGAAATAAGTCAAGTAAAGATGTTCCAACAGAGGAGTAGAATTTCAACAATCGTTACCTACATTCAAAGATGACTGTAAAAAGATTAAAAAAAAAAAAGAATTCGGCAACAAAACTTTTAAACAGGATTTAAAGCAAGCACAGATTTTTATCAATTTCATCGTAATGACCTTTTCAAACCTTTCTTGACAAATAAAGTGTTTTAAACCATTTTCCATCACTTCAAAACTAAGGAAAATTTTCCAATTTTGTTACACCCAACTGCCTGGGCAGGGATTGAACACCGTCTCCTCATATCTCCAAATAACGAGAAACCAACTACAACATCAATGCTGTCCTTCAACAAATGTCCAGATGAGTTAGATTTTATCTTCCATTATGCATAGAATTTTGCTTGATCAAAATGATAAATCATTAAATGATTGATACAGAACATAGTTAAGACCACATCAAGTTAATCTTCAGACTATTGTCTTGTGAAATATTACAATTAATAAGAATCAAATTGAAACAATGACTACTTAGTAGTCATTATGAATATTTCAATTTCATTCTTATAAATTGCAATATTTCATAGGACACTATTTTTCACCTTTCAAAAGAACGGTAGGAGATTTTAACTCCAATTTTTCACTTATCCAGAACCTAAATCTAACTCGATGTCAGATCTGTACCACTGGATGTCAATTCCCTGACAGATATTGATTCATAATGCAATAATTGTTTGTTTGTGTTGTCAAATCGAGGACAGGAATAAAATAAAACATGCCCTAAAGTTTAAAACATTTCTTTTCAATTCAAATTCTGACAACTTGAAAAACAGGGGGCAGATGGGGATAATTATTAACTTAATGGCCTAAACTAAGCGAAAACACAGACAAATTATACAACTGTTTTTTTTATCAAATACCACTATCATAAATAGTAGATATAGTTATATATATAAAACCTGAAGTTCATCAAATGGTATAAAATTTGGAATACACAGTGATTTTTAGAGAAGAAATCCTGTAACAAATTCCAGCTCATATTTCAATTTTGCTCAAATTCAAGTCATTCCATCTTTCAAAAGATGTTTTCTGAGGGCACTAAATAAGTACCAGGAAGTAAAACTCCCTAAAAGATCTAGGTCATTGTAAATCACAAACAATGGAGGTAGGTAGTGCTAAGCTTGGAATTATATTCATTTTGAATATTCTTGGTGACAAGCATTTTAAATACTGACTAGAAAAAGTACAGAAAAAAACACACAAAATAAAAATTATATACATGCTCTTTGTTGTCTAAATTTTGCTAAAAAATTTACCTTGCTTTAATCATATTTGATTTTTGAGCTCATAAACTTATCATTACAAGTATTTAAAGTCTTCATGACAATTTGTTCTTAAATTTTTACCAACTGTTGACACTATATGGTAAACTTTGATAATTTTAAAAACACAACCAAAAGCAGTGAATAGATCAATTCCTGGCTGCATTTGGTACCTTTGCCAAATTTTTGAACATTTCATAAAAGGAACATGTTTGCTGCAAGAAACCAAAACGAGTTTTATATCACAAGCACATTATAGCATACACCTTAACATCACAAACTCTACAGACCTTGAATATGCCTGAATTCAACTTTTGTTAAGTTCAGTATGTTCAAAATAACTTTGTGTTATACAAAGCAAATATCAAAGTTATTGTGTAGTTCAAGTAACAAAATGGCATCGTACCAATTTGTTGGTGTACTAGTATCAGGGGTTGGTCTTCTTATATCAGTATTTGTGATTCATAAAACATACCTATACATACTTCTTATCTTCCTTTTCTACATTTAATTTCTTCGTACTAATTTACTCCATGCTGTGACTTATCTTTACTAAGTTTTAGTTTAACTCAACTATTTCCTTGTACTTCTAAAACTGAAACAAGATATTTGGCATCTTCAAATATTCAGTATCTTAAATATTTTCTTTCACAATTGGGAAAATAAAGTAGATGGTATTTGATGTTAAAAGGAAAAACATTTCTATGGCTCTACAAATTTTTTTTTTCTTGTGGAGGGGGAACACAAGTGATAAGCAGAAATGTTGAAAAGGGTAAGGTTTTTTGAGTACCAAAAAATGAAAAATACAGTAATATTATGAGTGAGTGTAAAGTCTAAACTCTGTAAGCAATTTAAATACAGAACTAATACATGTTAATGTCAGATCTCGATATATATATACAAATATATATCAAATGATTTCTACTTCACTAGAAGATATGTATGAAACTTTGCAATGTTTAATGCTTTTGAAGTTCTATTTGTAATAATTCTTTATTCAGGTCATCTGCATCGTGCAGTTCCTTTTCTAAACCCACACCAATTAATTTGCTCTTCAAGGCACTCTTTGAAGAAGCATACAACATCTTGTCTTTAATTGAGGATGAATCTGGAGTCCTGTAAATAAAAACGAAAAGTAGGTATTGTCATGATTGATTGATTGATTATTGTTTTATGTCACTTCACAGTTATTTCATGTACATGTTGACGGCATCTGTCTGGTGCATTGCATACACGTACAAATCTAAACCTTTGCATCAGACCCATCCGAAGAAGTGAGGAATTTTTAACGTGCCACACCTACCGTGACGTGGGACCTCGGTTTTTACTGTTTCATCCGAAAAACAGAACACTGATGCGCTAAGGGCGGGGGTCAAACCCGGGACCTTTCAATCACAAGCCGAGCACCCTATCCACTAGGCCACACCGGCTTGGTATTGTCTAAATTTCTCATGAGGATTTCATGTATGCACATATAATACAAAGCACGAAACATCAATGCTTATCTCTTAGGCTTACTTTTGAAATTTGATAAGTTATTACCAATGTTTAAGTTTTCTTGCTACAGACATATGAATCAATCACTAAATCATGCATATGCCCCTGAATTTCCAAATCGCTGGGCATAAAAATGAATGAGTTTTAAAAACTTGAAGTTCAAAATTAAAACATTAAGAAAAATGTTAACCAAGAACAAGATCTTTGTAAATATAATAAAGAAGAAATTCAGTTTATCATTTTAGTTGCTCTTGTTTAAGCTCCCGTCTAAAGCATGGTGCCAGCCTCCTGATTTTGTCCTACAAAGCAGAATCAGAATCAGACGGGTCTTTACGTGCCAACTGAACACCTACCATAACAAAGAGCTTCCATTTATACATTAAACTCATTTTTTATACAGACAGATAAGGTAGAAGACAAGAAATTACTACAAACACTTTCTATTCAACTGGATGAAGAGCAGTTCCCAGATAAGACTATTGTCCGCGCCACTCACTTTGTAAACGGAAAAAATCTGGATTTTCACTTATTTATCTTTAAAATAGTTTTACAAAATTAATATCAATCGACAGATCTTGTTTAGTCGTAACTTTTGGTGTATGTTATATGTTTCTACGAAGAAGCATTCATATTTTATAGGGAAAAATCATTTTAGATAGGGCGTTTTCTATGTTAATTTTGACGTGATGTCGTCGATGTTTAACATTGAGTCTATGGGAAACTTGGCGACATCACGTAAAAATTTAACATGGAAATCACCCTATCTAAAATTGATTTTTTTCTATAAAATATGAACGCTTCTTCATACAAACACATAGCATACACCAAAAGTTGCGACTTAACAAGGTCTATTAAATGGTTTTGCCTTTTTGAAATTATTCTGAAGATGAATAACTGAAAATCCAGATTTTCCAGTTTCCAGAGTGAGTGGCACAGACAGTAGCTCCTGGTTTGTTTGTTATTTTGGCTTTTGAAACTGAATTTTACAAGATTTTTTCATGTGACTGTTTGCAATGAATTGGGCATCTATCAGTACATATGAAAATTTCAAAAATTCCGATTTTGAATGCTCCTATTCCTAATAACATAGTACATAAAGCCACTTAATACTGGTCCTTGACCAGTACAATTATTCAAATTATTGTATTAGATGTAAATCTCATTACACATTTTGTGATAGACAGATATCAACCCATATACCTCGATGGTGACAGCATTGGTCTTAATAGCGCAAGGTTCTGGGTTCGATTCAAGGTTTCAGTCACATCTTTTTCTCTTGCCTGTTACAATACATTTGGGTTATTGCGCGTTTTGAATATCTGGGTTAAAAACTTCTCACAGCGGAGAATTTTGACAGACAGGTACCAACCCGGATACCTCAAGGGTGAGAGCGTCTGCTTTGATAGCAGAAGGTTCTGGGTTTGATTCCCTGGTCCAGCCACATCTTTTTTCTTTAGCCAGTTACCTTTTAAATGCCAAAACGGAGACTGCCAAAATCACAATGAAAAAAGAAATATTTTACCATAGTTAATGAAATAATCTAATTCATTGACAGCATTACCAAAACACGAAATTAACACCCAAGCGCTGAATTTACAAGCATTCCTCCTGGATTCACATCATATGGATATGATACATGTAAGCTTCAACATTTCGCCCTTCCAAATCATTGTTTCTATTGGTTGTTTATGCACCCATACACTACCAATAGAAACAACATAAATATCCAATAGTCTAAACGAGTGGGAAGGGCGAAATAAAATCAGTAAATTGCTTATCAAAACATCGTCATTATATAAACAGTAAGATTGATTGATGTTTTACATCACACCACAAATATTTCACGTATATGGTGACGGCATCTGCCTGCTGCGGGGCATACATATTTTGACCTTTGCAATGGACCCACCCGAAGCAATGAGGGATCTTTAACGAGCCATGCATACCACAACACTGGGCCTCGGTTTTTACTGTCTCTTCCGAAAGACATGACACCGGCATGACCAGAGCGGGACTCGAACCCCGGCCTCCCGATCAGGAGTCCGACGCATTACCACTAGGTCATGCTGGCTTATGTACAGTAAGAGTATGACATATAGATCTGCAGTTTGTAGGACTAGGACTGAATCCAGACACCTCCCTCACACTGATACAACAGTAGCGATACAATGATTTCTTTTATACAAAGCAATACTTCTTAAAATTGTACAAAAGCTTGGTCCAAAAGCTTGATCCAACTTTAACCAGGCCCATTACGTACAAATGAAGTTTCATAGAAACGTCATTGGGACAGGTACATATACATTAACTTTTTTCAAGTCAGCATATATCAATCCTTTTGTATAGAATCAAGGTACATATATTTAATGTATTACATTCTAAAATATAAACAGAAACTTGTAGACCACATTTCATTTATGCTATTACCAGTAAATCACTACCTTATTGTGGATTAGATGCTAAGTTGTTCACGTATTAAAGATAATTTATCTGACATCAGTTGGAATCATATATAGAGAGTTTATAATGATATATTTTGATTTCAAGTTTTAAAGTTCCATTTACATTTCTGAGAGATTGTTTTCTTTTTGTACGCAGAATTTCCTCTGATAAAATTAAAATGTCTCAAATAATATAAATATGCCATCATTGGAGAAGTGTCAAAGAAATTAAAGATATTTGCTTATTTCAAACTGATAGTGATAATGAAAATTACACAGTAAAGATTATTTAAAATGAAATCACTTTAATTTTATCGTATTGCCGAATCAAGGATCATTGTTTACATGTCCTTGGCCGAATCGAATGTAAATTCAGACAAATATATGGAATACGGCAGAATCCAAAGAAAATATGGAGTAGAATCGAAATCGTGATGAACTGTCTCAGCCCTAACAATTTGTCATCTTTTTATCTCAAGACATCAATATTTTTTACTAACCAGTTTAGCTATTTCAAAATCAAATTATAGTTGATCTATTCCAAGTAAATTTTGGTCGCCTTAAGCATTGGGTTAGCGAGTTTTCACAAATACTGGGTCCCCTCTGAGATCGACACAGAAAACTCACGATTATTAATTAACATAAAACTACAATGAAGTATTGGTAATTTGAAGTCTTTTCGGTTCCGCTACTTCCGGTTGCACTTTTATCGTCTTTTAATTAGCAAAGTTTTAATTTGATAGGATTGATATTACTCAAAACTTACTTACCACTGGGTAAGAGATAAAAAGCTTTTCAGTTACCCGACCCCTTTTTTCATTTACCATGGGTAACATGTAATCAGTAATGGTATTTCTAGAACACTGTAATAATAAACCACTTGCCGATCTTGACAATAACTGTTTTTTTGTCAAAACTTATACCTTTTGGACCAAAATTGGCATTGTTTTTCTTTGTGACGTTACAATAAATTTGCCATGTATTATGACGTCACTATGAAAAACAATGCTAAAAGGTGTTAGCTCGGACAAATACAGCCATTACCAAGATCAGCAAGTGGTCTATAGACCTTTTCACTTTAACTGCGGTCTAACAATTTGTATATGCACAATAATAGCCCTTCCGGGAGCACTGTTCAGTATGTTCAAATTTTGTAGCTAACTTCAGTGAACACAAACCTTCATGCCAATTATGGAGTTCCATAGGACATTCGGTCCTATGAGGAGAAACATTTCATAGGACCGTAATTAATTTTTGTTTGACCGAATGAAAATAAAGACACTCAGATCAGAATAGTGTAAGTGCTTTGGAGACTTGGAGTATATATAGTATCAGTTGAACCAACACCAGACAGGACGATCCGGTCCGGCGCGAAACTACATCAATCGGACATTTAAATATTGTCCAACGGGTCCGAAGACTTTATTTGGCAGACACTGTAACCTCCCAGAAGGCTATTGTGCATATACAAATTGTAAGACTACAGTTATCGTGAAAAGCTCTATTGAAATGCCTTCAAATTAACAACGTCATGTTAATAATATCAAATAATAATAGTTAATACCAAAAAAAAAACCCTCTCTTACCACAGGATCAATACAATTTTCTGATTGAAACTTCCATTTACAGTAACGTACTCCATATCATAGAGTGCGTAACGACAAGAGTCTCTTGGAAGTTCGCTCTTGAATAAATCGAAATAGTCGCACTCATCCCCTTCTTTTGGTTTCTCAACCTTTCTAATGACACTTATCGATCTTTTCTTACTATCAGCACTGGCTGGCGGGGGAATGTCCATGATTATATATTTATAGGATTTTCCAGTCTTCATATCTTCGTAAGCTTTCACTACATCGTCTCCAACACTAACTCCTGACATACTCATTTTGACGGTTTTAGGGGGGTTTACCGGCTTCCTCTGTGTTAAGTTACCTCACGCAAGGTTTCTTTCGTCTACACAAGCTTGACCTCGCGAGATATGGATTCCAAGCGAGATTTTCTAGAAAGAACCGAAAGGGAGGAAAAGCCTGATTCCGATTAAATGTAAATGACTGCATATTGTAAAACACGATTGTATATATACCCATTTCTTACTAATCGAAATAAGTCATACTTATTTTTAATATACAGAGAAATATGATAGCAAAATGACATCACAGAAAAATATTGACACTGCGTATCCCCGTCGGACTTTTGAGAACTATGTCTCCGTATTAGGTAATGTGAGTCACAGCCTTTCACGCAAGCAGAACTGTGGAAAACGGAGTGATTTTTCCCGTTTGAATACTGAGTAATTTCCGAAAATTGACATACATTTTTGTTTAATTGATGTTTTACGTTGCTTTTTACATTTTTTCCCAGTCCATTTGTGATATTCATGTTGAATTTTGAAGATGGATGAACAGCTCAACTTCAGTGAAAAACTGCAGTCATTGTTGCAAACATATATACTTAACATTTAAAATTTACTATTAACACATAAATAATTAGATCTAATGTAATTATTTTAAAATCACAATTCCATTGTAGGTCTAGACTCTTTGACGATTATTGCCGGCCGGCGCATTTTAACCGTTGGTAAAATCATCGCTCAGTTCTAGCAAAATGACGTCAAAGACAAATATTTTTTATATGCCCGCATTAAAATGTCGCTGTCGTCTCACTTGAAGTTGTGCACCTTGATTTTAAAGTCTGGCCCTGGGGTAGGGAAAATGAGGGAGTTAAAAAAAAACACACACACACACACAACCAAAAAACAATTAAACAACTGGTCTGCGCTTCCACTTAACCAGAAAGAAGCGGATGATCTGGTGGTGGTATATGAAAGAGTCCATGCCAGATCCAGATTTTTTTGTCAGAGGGGGTCCAACCCAAAAAGGTAAATTTTTCTCTTAGACGAGGGGGGGGGGGGGGGGGTTCCAACCCCAAAAATGCCCAAATGCCCAAATATTACCTTTTTTTTGGTAAAATTTTTGGATTCCAGGGGGGGGGGGGGGGGAGACCCCCCTAACCCCCCCCCTCTGTATCCGCGCATGGAGTCTATCGTAAAGTTCTGTAAATGGGTGATAAACTTATGTCTGGCCCGTGGGCTAGGAAAAAAGGGCGGGTGTAAGAAAAATAATAATAGATAAAATAAAAGGCTTGTCCGCCAGGCTTCTCATACTCGGCACTAAAAAGATGCGGACGATCTTATGGTGGCATAAGAAAGGTCTCACCTGAAGTCTAGCTCCTGGGATGGAGGAAAATGGACAATGAAAATGTCTGTGCGTCCTCTCTTTATAAGTGAAAAGTACATGGCTTTAAAGGGTCTAACACGAAGTTTTGCACTTGATTTTAAACTTTAGTCCGGCCCCTGGGGTAGGAAATTTTCGAATCATTTCAACATGCGATTCCAACGCCTATGTAGGTAACGTGAAAGTCTATACCGTGATGTGGGGAATCGATTTACGTACACTGTCTCGTCCGAAGGACGGATTTGGTTCAGATAAATGAACCTGGGTTTTCGATTTTTTGTGTCAGATTTTACTTTGTACATGTAATTCAACCATATAATTGAATGAATTTAAGATAAAGTACGATCACTCAGTAGATTATTCTTATCAAAATTACATATAAGCAATATTTAAATCATTTTATTAAAAAAAAAATAAACAAACAAACAAACAAACCAAGAGCAACGCCTGGCTTAATATGCCCGTCGCTTTCTTTGGACGGGATCAATGTGAACGTATGGTTTTATTACCCCCATACTTGGGTCTCTGGTAATACTTTTATGGAATATTGAAATCCAAAAAGAAGGATCCAAGTCCCATAACTATGTAACAACAAAACGGAATTTGCTTAAGAGATGGCTTCCCCTACACTATTTAAGCATTCTGTATAAGTTTCATAAAAACAACTCAACTGATGTTTACTTAAGTTATCGCGTTACATAGCCATGGCATCTTATCATAGTAAAAAAAGCCGGCGTGGCCTAGTGGTATCGCGTCGGACTCCTGATCGGGAGGCCGGGGTTCGAGTCCCGCTCTGGTCATTCCGGTGTCATGTCTTTCGAATGAGACAGTAAAAACCGAGGCCCAGTGTCGTGGTATGCATGGCACGTTAAAGATCCCTCACTGCTTCGGGTGGGTCCGTTGCAAAGGTCAAAATTTGTATGCCCCGCATCAGACAGATGCCGTCACCATATACGTGAAATATTCGTGGTGTGACGTAAAACAAAAATCAATCAATCAATTAAATATCATATTAAAAATAAAATCCAAGTTCCATAACTCCGTAACAACAGAACAGAATATGCTCAAAATCGAATAGCCGCTTCCCCTACCCTGTTTGGGCATTCTGTACGGGTTTCATGAAAAACAATTAACGATTACTAAAGTTATTGCGTTCCGTAGCATCTTATTACAGCAAAAATAAAATCCAAGTTTCATAATTCCAGAACGACAAAATGGAATTTGCTCAAAATCGAGGGGCGGCTTCTCCTACATTATCTAAACATTCTGTATGAGTTTCATGAAAAACAGCCGACGTTTACTTAAGTTATCGCGTTCCATGGCAACTTTTCATAGTAAAAAGAAAATCCAAGTCGCATATAAAACTCCGGAACGACAAAACGGAATTTGCTTAAAATTGAAAGGCGCCTTCCCCTACCCTATTTAAAGCATTCTGTATGAGTTTCATGAAAAACAACTGACGTTTACTAAAGTCATGGCGTTCCATAGCGGACAGACGGACATCGCCATACCGTAATACGTCCCGTCTTTTGACGGGCGTATAAAAATGATGAATTGTCAATTGAGCCAATCAAAGCACGTATAACAGGGAAAAAGGAGATAAGTCAGATTAAGAAAAAAACAAAACAAAACAAAACAAAAAAAAAAAAAAAAAAAAACCAACCCCCCAATATTCGTTCATAACACTAGTTGATTTCAAAACACTTCGTAAAACTTGATCCAATTTGCCTAACAATTTAAAAATTTTCGTCACTTCCTCTCCTTTCTAAGAAGTAGACTAATCTGGATTCATTGTTTCAAATATATTATTTCAAGAATAGTAGGTACCCCAAGATCTCTTGGCATGGAAGTTATAGGAGAAAGTGGGATATGAAGGGCTCAGAATAGGAGCACTGCAGGTTATTTCACAAAAAATTTCTTACGAAATTATAAAGGATTTTCTTTTCCTAATTTTAACCCCAAATTTTGCAAATATGGGGAGCCTGAAATGAGAATAAATAAATTAATGATAATATTTTTCATCCCTAAAATAACAAAACATTTCATACACTGCATACTGAAATTTAAAGTAAACTTTTATCTAGGTTAGGAAGTTAGGAAAAACCATTAAAAATTTCGTAAAAATTTTACTCTGAAATGGTCTATTTGTCTTCATTTCTACTACGTCTAGCTCTGGGGTTTTTCCCACGACACAAGATATTGGTTGTCATACTGTCTTGTCCGAAAGACATCGACAAGCCGTCGATGTGATTTGACCACCGGGCCTTGTAGCCAGGGCCAAACACTCTACCGACTAAACTACGCCGGCGCTATCTGTAAGAGAAGAAATCATTGTTCAGCTTATGTCGTTTAATAGCACATACATTAGGATAGTTAACCTATGTGGTGGCGACACCTAGTGGGTACATGACTTAAAAGTGACAAATACCACGGAACACGACAAAAGAATAGCCTTCCACTCTTAGGTCTTAGAATCCTTTGCCAAATTGAGAGAAGTTGAATTTCCATACAGTTCATGAAATATAAACAAATTTGAGAATTAATGACAAGAGCTGACAATTTTATAACAACACTTAAACAGTGGACTGAAAAGCAAAGACGAATAACCGTTAAATTATATATGTCGGCGGCTTTATAGGGTTTTAATGTACCATTTTCCTGTAAATCAGCCAAAAGCGGGAAGGGTAGGGACATCTTGTCCCTTTCCGGTTTCTACGCCTGACAGGATCGGTTGGGTCACAGTAACCAGTTCAAACTATCTTAATTATCAGAGATTAAATGTTAAAACGTCGTATATGTTTGTTGTCAATATTACTTCCATTTATGTACACATCTAAACGATATGTGTATAAATAGAAACTACAACAAAACAAACGTGATGTATTTAAAACTCTATTCATACATAGACATATACTGCATAGTTTCTACCTTATATGGACTGGGTATCACGGTTTTAAACACTGTCCTTATAAGACGAACAAACTTTGGATTTTAATCACCCCTTACCGCTATCATGATTATTTTAGTACCAGGTACAGAGAGGGTCCCGTCCTATTAAAGTTTTACGAGAAGGGTTTCAACCATGTGTATTAAAAATGTACTATGCAAATTTACAAAAAAATACACGTATTATGCAAAGAGTTATTTATGCCATATCTGTTAATCTATTGCTGATAACCATGCATTATGAAATAAAGAGCAAATGTTACGGTTTCTAATAAAGCATTGGGTCAGTGGGGCTAATATATATATATATATATATAAAGCACAAATAGATACAGTGAAACACCCGAGAGTTCAATGGACCCTGGATCTCCGAAGAAATACCTGTAGAAATAAAGACAAATTACACAAACATATAAAGCACAAAGAAACTACAGCTAACAAGGCACCCTATATTTCACTTATATTCGTTCCCCGACGGGGACTCGAACCCTCGACCTATGGTACCGATTTCTTTAAAATGTCATATAAGACTAGCTCATGTAAAGGTCTAGTTTAGGATTGATTATTGGATCAAAAGGTCAATTCTTAAAATCACTTTTACCAGGGACGTATACAATACATATACGTCCCTGCTATTACTAAAAAGACATTTATCACTGCATTTCATTTGCCAGATAATAACTTGATTGATTGATTTCTTTTAAACATATAAGGCTAATTTATGTAACGGTTTAGGGTGAGATTGATTTTGGGGTAAAAAGGTCAATTCTAAGATCACTGTTACTAAAAAAAATCATCTATCACTGCATTCCTGTTGCCAGATAATAATTTGAGTTAAGAATCATTGATTTCGTTTAAATTTCATACAACGCTAGCTTATGTATAGGTCTAGTGTGGGATAGATTTTGGGGTCAAAAGGTAAACTTTAAGGGTCACTGTTACTAAAAATAGATCAGTTGTAGACCTTTTACTGAAAATAGTGATTCATTACTGTTTCAGTCTCCAGATGATGACTATAGATAATGATGCCAGTTATAACTGAAATGATAAATGGGCAATTAAATGCTTCATGGCTTCTTCAATATACTGAATAAAATAAGAAAATAAAACAAAATGTGTGAAAAAGACAAAGTCATTCATTATGTTTGTCAAGAAATTATTTCTGTATTACATTTCTTTTCAATTACATTTAAAATACAATAAAGTCAGTTACATTATAAACACCGATGTATTATATGTAACTCAAAGGAAGGAAATCTAAGACAATACTAGAAACAAGGACTTATAAGTCCTTGTTTTTATACGCCCGTCATTAGACGGGACGTATTATGTTATGGCGCTGTCCGTACGTCCATCCGTCCATCCGGGGTCATGTTTTCCGGACTTTTTTTGCCGTCTTTCAAGATATTGAGTTAGTTTAAACATTTATTTGAAAAGAATCATACAACAATACAAAGAAATTTCATAGTAGCAATACATTAGAGATTTTATAACAAGTATTAAATACTTATATTAATTCATCTCTCTAGTTAACAATACAACATCAAAAATATCAAGTTAGCATACGCAAGGTGAATAAAGAGGGGAAGCATAATGTACAAAAGTAAAGACAACAAGAGTACTAAGAATAGATTATCCATGTTCAAATATGGCATCCATAATGTTATGTGTGATAAAGGGGTGAAAATGTCATTCACTCAAAACACTTGGATAATTTGAAGAAGTCGTGTACCACGCTAAACGTGTATTCATTTTGATATTGTGGACAGAGCGTATTGCCGTACAAGATCGTCCTTTAGTACGAGAACGCGCGTCACTATACAGTGGGCATTGTAAGAGGTAGTGGTTTGTATTTTCGATTCTACTACATGCACAAAGTGGACTTGGAACTATATTTCGTTTATATAAGTGGGAATTTAATGAACTGCATTCAGTTCTTAGCCGTGAATGGATAATTTGGTGTTTTCTTGTGTCGAATAGATAAGATATTGAGTTGAAATTTGGTATAATTATAGCTTTATTTCAAGCCGCGTCAGTACCAGTTCGAGTTTTGTTACGACTGACCTACTTTTGACAGATTTATGGCCCTTGGACTTACAGATTTAAAGATTTTTTTTCAGAAATTCATTGAAAATGTATTTTTTTGTCAAAACATTATGAAATTTCTCATGAAACAAGTAAAATGTACCAACTATCACATATATTACGGGTTTTAATATCTTTTTGTTCATTTTTGAGAAATATCTAATTTTAGGGGGGGGGGGGGGCTACCATATGTCCTAGGTCATGTTTTCTGGCCTTTTTTTTTTGCCGTCTTTCAAGATCTTGAATTGAAATTTGGTATATAGCTTTATATCAAGCGGCGTCAGTACCAGTTCGAGTTTTGTTACGATTGATCTACTTTTGACAGATTTATGGCCCTTGGACTTATAAATTTGAAGATTTTGTTTTGAAAATTCATTAAAAATCTAATTTTTTAAAAAAAAACATTTATCATGAAACGAGTAAAATGTACCAACTTCCACATATTTTACAGGTATTGATATCTTTTTCTTCATTTTTGAGAAATTTATAATTTTTGGAAGGGTGTGTGTGTGTGTTTGGGGGGTGGGGGGGGGGGGGTGGGGGGGCTTGTACTAAAACATTTCAAGTCTTTTTTTGCAGGTCAAGTTCCAAGATGGGTTGGATAGGACCATTTCAGCAGGAGTTATTGCCCTTGGACTTATTCCTTTTATAAAATGCTATGAAACGCAATTAACTTTAGTAAACGTCAGATGTTTTTCACGAAAATCATGCCAAATGCGAATTGATCCCGTCCGAATTAAGCGACGGGCGTATTATGCCACGCTAGGCGTTGCTCTTGTTAGTATTGTCTTAGATTTCCTTCTTTTGAGTTGCATATAATACATTGGTATCTATAATGTAACTGACTTTATGGTATTAAATGTAATTTAATAGAAATGGAATACAGAAATAATTTCTTGAAAAACATAATGAATGACTTTGTCTTTTTCACACATTTTTGTTATTTCTCTTGTTTATAAGTCCTTGCTAGAAATTAGGCTAAAATGACAAAATCTGAACAAACTTAAAGATAAGTCAAAAAATTCTTTTCCAATTCAAATGGAAACACCCCCCCCCCAATTTTGAATTTTACATCCCTTTAGAGCACTCGGATACCATTTGTTTTTCAATCAATGCTTCCCTTCTAAAGAAGATTTTCAAAAGAGGGTACCCTTTTGGGCATACTTTTGCCCATGGTGGTGTCACAATTCGTCAGATCAAGTTAAATAACAACAAGTTTAAAGGGTCATAACTCTGTAAAAATTTTAAGAATGGAATCATATCCCTTCATGAACTGTATGGAATTGAATCAGTCATCGAAATAGCACAAAGAAATAATGGCCCATAACAAGAATTTTGGCTTTGTGTATACTGTGACCTTGACCTGGTAGATATGATCTTGTTTCAAGGTCATGACACATCATTGGGTCATGAATAACAACTGTGTGCAATATTATCAATCTGCAATATTGCATGAAAGAGTTATGGCCCAGACAAGGTTGATGGACAGACAGACGGGATTATTCCTATATGCTCCCCCTTCCCCCTTTCTAAACTTTAATTGCTGGGGAAGGGGGGGGGGGGGTTATAATACACTAGCTTTGTAGAGGTCCACTAGTACTACAAATATGCCAAGTTTGGTCAAAATCTCTCTGAAGAAAATGTAAAAGTTCACAGATGATGAACAATGCATCTTCACAACAGTTCACTTGAGCTTATGTCGCTGACCAGTGTTACCACCTTTTAAATTTGCTGTCACTAATGCCACACAAATGCTCTAGTTGCAAGGAGTATACTTGCTTAAAATGAAAGCACTATCTCTTACTAATATTTACAATGATAAGATCTAATTAAAGTTTTAAAATCTGCTTTATTGTCACAAAGTATGAAAATACAGTAACAATCAAAATGTTCTGATCACAAGGAATAAACATGCTAAATATGAAACTCCTTTCTTACTTTTCAAAAAGAAATCACCGAGGATTGTTTTAAACATTTTTGCTCCACTGTCAAAGTCACAAAAGTAAGAATATATGGTATCACTGAAAAGCTCTAACCAAATGAAATATACATACTTACTATGAAAGCCTTATCTCTTACAATTCAAAAGATACTGCGAAGGTTCAAGTTTTTGAGAATTGACTCTAAGGTCAAGGTCATAGTGCAAAATACAGTAGCAATCAAAACTCCTAGTTACAAACAATATATATGCTTAATATGAAAGCTTTATCTTTCAGTATTCAAAAGATATGGTCAAGATAATATTCTTTAAAAAATTTACTCTTAGATGGTGGTCAGAGGGTAAACGTTTTTTGTACAAATATTAAAGATGAATGCTTTCCTTATAATGTAGAAGAGCTATGCTTATTTTAAAAAAAGAAAAAGAAACTCTTTCACCTGCATTTGGAATAAAAGTATTTACTACTCTTCATTTGGATAGCTGATTTTATTCTGTTAGATGAAACTCAATAAATAACAAGAGATGTTTATAAAACACATCGGCCCCTCTTCTGGTACTATATTGTACAAATGTATAAAGTACTACATGCACTCGGTGACCTTTGACCTTTTAACCTGAGAATCAATGGTGGTCTTTTACTATTCATAACCAACCCACATATGAAATATCATCACTATCAAAGCAAAGGTTTCTCAAGCTATTGGATGGACACCAATTGTACACTGTACTGCATTGCACTCTCTGACCTTTGACCTAAAAATCAACAGGGTTCATCTACTACTCATCACCAACTAACATATGAAATATCATTACTATCAAACAAAGAGTTCTCAAGATATTGGGTGGACAACATGTGGTCTAGGGACCAACAAATTGATCGACAGACCGACATGTGCAAAGCAATATGCACCCTTCTTTGAAGAAGGGGGAAGTGGGGGGGCATAATAAAGACTACAGAACAATGAGTATGAACTAAAGTAATACATTCATGGAAAAAGATTTTATGTAGAAGATGGTCTCTCGATCTTGCATACTGACAGTTCACCAGACACTGAAGAAATCAAAAACGTTGATGTTCCCGGCTTTATTACGACATTCCAAGGTTTAGAAAATAAGCCTAGAGTCTTCGTGTCAATGTTTCTGATTATTGTTGCATTTGGAGATAGAATTAACAAATTGTGGGAATTCATTCCAACAACATATGTGAAACCCAAATGATTAAAATCGATTCCTCTTGCACTTTTTACTGGAAGATTTTCATCCCTGACGTTCTTTGCATCATCGACGATCTTGTTTTCAGAAGTATATCTGCATCTACCACTATTATCAAATTTCACAAACCAGGTGTCTTTTGTATCAATGGTGGAGATCTCTTTCTCTGACACAAAGTCAATGATGGAGATTTTCAGATCATTTGCAATTGCCATTTTTTCTAATTGATAATCTATTCCCCAACACTGAATTGCAGTATCCACAGTTCGAATGCTGGACAAAGTGTTCAGGTTGATTACTAAAATCTTCTTTTCAAGAGGTAAAGAAACAGCGATGGTTTTCAGTGCTACATCAATGCAAGAAATACTTCGTGGACAACCTGGCAATGTCATGCTATTTTGAACCATTCCAGTCGAATCTAGTACATTGAGCAGTTTATTATCAAATTCAGTCACAACAATCTTGTCACCCATAAATATTCCTGTAATTGGAGAAGAGTTTCCTCTGTATGTGAACTTTGTAATCACATCTCCGGCTCTCAAACGGTGTTCCTTTACACCTTGATCAAGGTCAGCATTGATGGGATACTGCTGTTTCATGATTTGCCCAAGCGAGGTCATTTTCTGGACAAAAACACTGGCGCTTTTATCAACTTCAAACTGAATGTCATACAGCTGTATTGAATGTGTCTTTTCTGTAAAATCTTCAGTAAGTTTTTCAGTCAGTTCTTTTACTTTGTTGTACTCCACCAAACACTGAATATCTGACCCATGATCTCTTGAAACCTGGAGCAGGGATTTGCAGTTGTCAAATGTGCTTTTCAAACTGCTTAATTCGGCCTCAAATCTTTCTGTATCACAGATAATATTCTTTTCTTCAACTTCCAAATCCTTGCGCAGTTTTTCCTCCAAACTCTTTAAGTGCTTATCAAATTTTGATCGAAGATTCTCTATTTTTGACTCAATGAGTATTTTTTGAGATTTAATTAATTTTTCGTTATCTGACCTCTTCTTTAACAACGAGGAAATGTTTTCAATCGACTTATTTAATGTGTTCATCATTTTCTGCATGTCAGAAGAAGCACGAAACTGTGTTGATGCTTCCTCAACAGACGTAACGTCATTACATTTTCTATGTTTTATCGTAGCGCAAGTATTACAACATGGTGTTTTGTGATCATTGCAATATATCCTAACTAGTTCAGTGGGATGCTGAGCACAGTACACAGAGGAATTCAACTTGAAATCGTTACCGTCAATATCAGATATTGGGAGGATTTTATGATCACGTGACATCTTGAAGGACTTGTGAATGTCTGTACAATCTGAACAGAAAGCTTCACAGCAAACAGCACACAATGATGATGCTTTGTTACTTTTATTCCTACTTTCACATGACTGACATAATTTTTCGTTTTTTCTGATGAGGCACGTGTCTAACAAACTCTCAAGGAAATGATTTCCTGGAATGTCTTCCGAACATATTTTGGCATCTTTACCAGGTGACAGGACTATCAGTTTTCTACAAACTGGACATGGAATGTTTTCTTCCGATTCTGTCCTCCTTTCTTCATTTTCTGTCTTTCTTCCTTCTTTTTCTTTTTGTGTTAATATATAAGACTGGATACAGGTGTGACAAAAGGAATGCAGACATGGAAGGTACTTTGGGGATTTGTAAGTCTCCAGACAGATTGGACAAGTCAGCAACTCCTCTAGGCTCCCAACTGAAGATGACATAGCCATCTCTGTGTTATAATAAACCTGTGAAAAGTACAAAATGGGAATTATTCTTTGTTAATTTCTGTTATTTTCTAAATTGTCATTTAAGATACATGTACCCAAGTATGATATATTTAAAAATCAATCTTATGAAATGATTTAGTTAACAACGTATTTATTTTCTGGATTTCATGTCATGTCAAATTTATATGGCGATAGCATCTAGCTGATTCATTGGGTGGAAATATAAGACCACAACGCCACTGAAGCAATATGATAAGAAACCTCAGTCTTTTACTTTCTCATCAAAATCACAGGGAATAGATGAGCAACTGACTGGACTTGACCCCAAGACTTCTCGGTCACAAACCAAGCACTTACCAACTAAGCATTATGCTTATCTCTCTTATGGAATATATTCCTTGTTAGTCTTAACATACTGGTATTAAAAATGTTCAAAAGTCTGTCCATTTAATTACAACTAAGGGTGTTACAATTCACCAATGCACGAGTGTGTGGTATTAGTAGGCCAATGATATGATTCATCAATGCATGGGTTGGACTATCAATATAAAACATAAATTTATTTTCTTGATCTAAAAAATATTATCTCCCCTTAAATTTTTGCCGTATCAATGACAAAATAGCATCTTTGTAGAGCTCTTTAATGCTTGTTAACCAAATATCACATTCTAAATTGATCATATGGTCTTATTTCCATAAATAAATAGAACATGAGACAGCCCCTTTATCTTATTCAATACTTTATACTAAGTTGAAAGGACCACCTCAAAGTAATCATATGACTTTTTTAATGAAAACCTGTGCTTAATTAAAGTTCAAAACCTATACACTGTAACAGCTTACATTTATATAAAACATGTTTGAAAATCATAACAATTTTAGATCTTTCAATAAAGTATACAACACCAATTCATTTTTTGATCGTTTGAGGCTAATCTTACCAATGTTATTGGGGTGTTTTCCTTTTGAAAAAAATAAGCTTTATTTTCCACATATTTTCAAATAGATACCCATTAAAAAGAAGACGAATTATAGCTTTGCTCACATTTTTTTGAAATCATAACAAAATATGTGAAATGTTTTCCATTGTAACAGGCAGGAAAAAAAAAGTGAAATGTGGCTGGATCAGGGAATCAAACCCAGAACCTTCCGCTATCAAAGCTGACGCTCTCACCAATGAGCTATCCAGGACGACACCAGCATCCATTAAACTTACCCCACCAGAGGTTTCCAAACCTGGAAATCCAAGAGAGAAATTACCTAAGTACTCCCTCACATGAGGGTCTCTCTCATGGCACCAAATCTGTAACAGGCAGGAGAACAATTGTGGCTGGACCCAGGAATCGAACCCAGAACCTTCTGTTACCAAAGTAGACGCTCTCACCATTGAGCTATCCCGGCCAATACCGACATCCATTAGATCATTATTGGGTCTTTTCGTTATTTCCCACATGAGCGAGTATCTGTCGTCAAACATTGTGACGTCATACAATTTCTACATGTATATCATTTCCCGTAATTTTATGCTGGTTTCCATAGAAATGGTTGATGTCACAATGCTTTGACGTAAAATACTCGTTCAAAAGGGAAATAACTCTGTATGTTGAAAAGAGTTAATACTCGGATGACTACTGAAAAGTTTGAGTAAGATCTCAATAGCAAATATAACTACTTAAATATGCCCAATTTTAGAATAAGATAATATATTTTCTGCAATGAAAATCTCAAGGTGGCTTTTAAAGAAGTGGAAAAAAAAAAATCACTGCAGTGATCAACACAAAAATGAACTTCAGGTACAAACAATGAATCTTAGATCTAAATTTCATCATGATTTTGTATCAAGATATCCATCATTTACACAATTTACCGCATGTTTTTGCAGTGAAATATTGCTATGTCATAAATCAATTTAGGGCATAGGTGACATGGAAAAGAACTGTGTCAAGCCAATGTTTGATAAAATAAACATCTTTAAACAGAGTGTAAACATGTAATAAAAAGAATCTGAAATGAATTTTCATTTCATACGTTATAATGCTCGGGGATATAAAACACACAACTCGTTTCATTTTAATACCTTATGAAATGAAAATTCATTTCAGATCCTATATGTGTATCACATCATGATACGTATCATATTATGATACATATGATATCACAATATGTATCAGATTACTCCTTCCAATACAGTACACACTCCTAGTTTTGACAGATAAAGTTTACCTCAACAATAGAGCATATATCAATTGACCATTCTAAGTCATAATTGTTATTGCTGTGTTTATTTTATAATGAGTCAAAATATTCCGAAGCGAATGCAAGAAATCCTGTTCATGTTGCTCGTGAATGCATTCTTTATAGAATTTACATTAAGTCAAGATGTGAGACATTTTTAAGTTCATGTTTTCTTGATACAAGCCATTGGTTGAAACAGAGCGACACGAACAGAACATGCACAGAAGATGAGCCACTGATGGGACTGATATTTTACATCTCTTTGCCGAAAGTCAGACACACTAGTGATAGTCTGAAATGTCAGACTTAAGCATGAGACTTGGGTCTGAATTCCTCCCATACAGAGAATCGATGGGTTTAGAAAACAAGAGGCCCAAGTGGGCCTATATTGCTCACCTGAGTACCTAGATGATCAGTCATGTATGAAGGAAGAATTCATTTATTTTTGCATTACTGTGACTAAGTCAACACAAATGTTGAAAATATGTCAAATTTTATTTCAGACTAGAATAAAAAACAACACTTTTTTGCACATCCATTCAGGTGATTTTGATATTAAGCATTTCCTTTGTCTCTGCAAGATGTCATTCAGGGCAACAAGTTAGTCATTTTCTTTAGGTGGGGCCTTTTGTTGACTGATTTCAAGTCTGGGTCATGAACAAAAATTGTTTCAAATATTGTCCAGATCTAACTTAAAATTGCCTAATTTCATATGTTGAGTATTAAAAAACATCTAAAAACTTATTTAGATGTGTAAAGAAATGAAAAAAAATTTCTGACCACAGCTGGATTTGAACCGCTACTCTCCATACTTCAATTACCAAGTGGTATATGTGCGTTGTGAGACCTACTTTTTAGACATGGTGGCATTATCTGTTAACCAATTTGGATGAAATTTACCAAATTGATAGAAGACCTTGAGTACTTCATGTATTCCATGTTTCATTAAAATCTTTCATGTGGTTTTGTAGAAAAAGTTGAAAATGTGAAAAGTGGCCTTTGGCTCAGGTGAGCTAAAAAATCATAACGTTTCATTACTCACAATTTGCTTTGTCATTCACTTGTTTATATCCAAACACTAATGCCTTCATATCAGAAAGTTCATTATAAATCCTATAGCAGATGATTTTTAAAATTCTATCACTGAATTTCCTTCAATTTCATTAAAATTGGAATTTACTCTAATCTGAAAATAGAAATCATGGAAAATTTCGGCTAAAGAATATTTAGAATACCGATAGCTTGTTACGAGCCTTTTGTCAAACTTTATGATAAAGAGACATTATGATTTGGATGTAAACAAGTGAATGACAAGATGAATTGTGAGTAATATTCCAATAGCAAATTTTTCGATTTTTTCAGATTTTGTTATTTTTCTTTACAGGAAAAATTCAGACTTAATTCTCATGCTTGGGTCTGACATTTCGCACAAGAAAGTAAATGACCTACATTGGCTCATGATTGCTGGTTAACAGCCATTTTTTTTGGCTTTTTATTCTAGCCGTTGTTTCAGTATTTTGTTTGACCGTCTGCTTCGCCTTTTCCTTTTACCTGTTTTAAAGCTTATGAAAATATCCTGAGAGTCGATGATCCCTCCATTATTTGTCAACTTGATACATTGATGCTGTTGATGTGTAGAGTTTCTGAATGGTTAATTGTGTATCATATATTGTATCTGAAAAAAAAAGGTAATTTCAAGATCATAATGTAACATGATTCTTATTTAACATTACATTAAGATTAATTTATTCATAATTGATCACATCTGCCTTATAGTTATACACTGCACAGAAATTTTGACCTGAGCAACTCACCCACCTAAATAAATTGTGGAAATCCTGTGAAAAAATTTGAGTTTTGGAAACTAGAACACTTAAATTTATCTACTGAAAGTATTTTGGGAAAACAACCTTAGAGTTTTGTGAGGGGTAATCTGGTTTTAAAATGATAATCATGTTACAAGATTATCAAATTACTCGACATAAACTGGTCCTTCCATTTATGCGCAAAACAATTGTTATACTATATACCATTTGCCGATCTTCATAAGTGTTGTCTTTTTGTCCGAGCTAATACCTTTTGGCGTTGTTTTTCGTTATGGCGTTACAATAAATTTATGTCAAGTATTATGACATCACTATGAAAATCAACGCTAAGAGTTGTTAGCTCGGACAAAAAGACAGCCATTATCAAGATCGGCAAGTGATCTATTGTCATACTTGAGATTAGACAAATGTTGAAAATGTATTGTGACGTCACGAAATTCATTAAATATTTCACAAAAGTAGTAGGTCAGTTATGAGACATAGTGGTCAAAAATTGTCTTAGTGACGAATTATCTTGTTAAGAGTTGTCATGGTGACAACTTTTCTTGTAGTCATGTTAATTATGAATGAGCAAACAGAGCTAGAGGGGAGGGGGAGGGAACTATTTCCTGTCTGCCTCCTCAATTTCCTTACAAAATTTTATATGAATATCACAGTACTTTTAATTATTAATTCCAACAAATCCAGTATCATTAATTACCACAAAACGAAACTGATTGAAATCTTAAGATTTTTTTCCAGCAGTCATGTAGTCTACAGTAGATCTAGATCTAAAATGATTTTGCAAATAAAATAATGCAAAACTTTTTGGCAAAATCAATACTGAGCAAAGCACCACATTGAACATACACACTAAGCAACAAGAAGAGTTACATTACATCTTAAAGAGCTGTCATCATTCTTTTTATCTCACTGGCATGTACCATGTACCTCAAGTTTCACTTTCTATATCATTTTTGGAATGCCTGTGCTACGGGAATTAACTCGTGTAAGCCGCTTGTTTTGATGTATCATGTAGCCTTAGAACTCCGCAAGTATTTTGTTTGTATTTTGGTTGTTTTGTTTTGTTTTTTATTTGTTTTGTTTTGTGTGTGTTTTTTTTTTTGGGGGGGGGGGGGCTGAAATGCTTTCCGGGCCTACAAAATCTTCACGTCAGCCTTGCTTTAAATAAATCAAGTAAATTCAAACTTCACAGTACTGTGTCGACAGGGTGTCCTCAGTGACCTTACCCAGGCATATTTCCAAGGTCAAGGTTAAGGCATAACTGTCTCTGGAATACTTGTCCGCTCCATCAGGGACGTATATTGTTGGTTTGTTTATTAGTCTAAAGCAAATCCAGCTTATGGACAAAATACATAATATAAATATAATAATAAATAATAATGGAGAGTGATGAGGAAAATGCCGAATGCAAATGCCGAAAACAAATCTCTCAGAAGGAGTCATCACCAAAATTATACGACTGGGAATGTTTGATGAAGGGGAAAAAGAAAACAAAGACCAGGCCTAGGGTCCGGCGCCATAAACTGAGAAAATACTTAAGTCATTTTAATTTATTCCTTTATCAAACGTAAAAATAAATTGTCAAGCAGAATGATTTAATTCTGTTTATCGATAGAATAAAACTAAATAACATCCAAATCACATCGTCATATGTCCGACATCACACATTTTGACACACATATTCATTATGACGTCACAATTAAATGGCCCGTCAAACGATTTAACTATGACGTCACAATGGAACTACGTAAAGGGCGTGGTTAAAGTTGGATGCGGCGATCCCTCAATTGAGTGATCGTCAAATGCCCGACATCACACATTTTGGCACACTTTTTCATTATGACGTCATAAATAAATGGCCCGTGAATGAATTTAACTATGACGTCACAATGAAAATACGTAAAGGGCATGGTTAAAGCTGGATCTGGCGATCCCTCAATTATTAATTCCTTGCTGAACAGAAGAATTTGAATTTATGACTTAAGTATTTTCTCAGTTTATGGCGCCGGACCTTGGTGGAGTATGCATTGAAATTTGAAATGTACGATAGATGGTGTTCGAACATGTTGAGATGCATGGTGTCTTGGAAGTGACGTCTCGATTTAGCCGGGCTTAGAGCCGAAGGCATAAGCCAAGGCTATAGCCGCCGTGCGCGATTCTCAAAACGAGACAGTCTAATTATAAGTTTTTAGCCCTCTTTGTCACTCATTGTGTTCTTGCACTTCAAAACATAACCTCTGATATAAATCCTAGCATTATAATATTCAGAACGTATTGAATCTTTATTGGATCATTAATTATATGTAACATTGCAAATACAGATATACATGTGTATTTTCGTGTACTGTGTAGACTGAAGTTACCTGAAGTTATCACTGCGCAAAGAGTACACACTGCATGTAGATGTAATTTGTCTGCAGTAGCATACACAACATTATACAGTATTTAATGTAATTTATGAGAGGCGCGTGATGTTTAGCGTCGACAGGTTTATATATATACCTCTCTGGCGTCGGGGATGTAATTAATTGTCAATATTTGTTAATTCTAGGCTAAATGAATAAAACAAAACGAAATCCAGTGATAATAAAATAACCGATAACGCGTCACATGAACCTCAGTCAGTCTCGTTATGGTCACTGTCTAGACATTTTAAGATCTGGAAAGGTATTTCTCCCATATTCACAGAGTTATTCTCATATTTACTGCAAAATGATCAGCCTGTCTCCCACAGGGGGTGGAAGATAAGCTACACGACTTATTTCGCGCTCAATGTTATCATGACGTCATTAGCAAACACAACATACGTCAACGTGAAGCAACCTAAGTTTTGTTCATTTTCCAACATAAACGGAAGGGAAAATGACAAATTTAGGTGCAAATTATTGAATGGGAGAAAAATAATCTACCTCTATTGTCCGGTGGTGACAGAGAAATCAACTAACCCTCGTGTCAAATTTGACACTCGGGTTAGTTGATTTCTCTGTCACCACCGGACAATAACGGTAGATTCTATTAGACATTGCCAACTGGTCTAATATTTGTGTACATGTGTATGTGAGGGGTTTCCCTATGTCTATTTTTTGCCGATAGAAGCGTATGTCTAATTCGAGCGTCAAGCATAAACATTGGTAAAGCGTTGTGTATTGCTGATTACCTTATCTCTTGGCAGAAAGAAAACGGGTATATGTATTGTTCCCTGTGCTGATTAGCATGTCTGACATTATTCTCAGATCGACGTCATTTCCAACGAAGAAGAGATCAAGATGTAGTTTAATCTAATGTCGCCGGTTCATAAATGGAGACAAATAAACCCCAAGTATCATTTCAGGTTTTCTCTTGGATTTGCTCAGTAACATCTAAATTTTTGCAATTTTGACAAAAAAGGCGATTTTTTTTTTCATGCATTACTCTTCGAACCGTCGGTTACTATCAAGATATGTTGGTAGATCTGTAGAACTTTTCAAGGATAAATAGAATATCCTGCTATTTAAACGGCTTTGTTCAGTATGCATTTAAATGCACAGAGAAAATGGTAGATTTCCCGAATATTCAGACGTGTTCGAAGGTCAAGGACATCTTCAAGGAAATACAAAATATGAACAGATAATAAAATATAACATGTTGCTCATTCAATGAGGAATGTTCTGTTTGCAAATACAGAGATGCAGAGAACAAATGAATTTTATCGAATATTCAGACGCGTTCGAATGTCAAGGACATCTTCAAAGGAAATACAAAATCTCAACTGAGGACTGAAATCAGAAATGATATAAATAAACCTCGTGAGTATTGTGCCTAATACTTGACTTTCACATATCGCCCAACCCCCCCCCCCCCCCTTTTTTTTTTTTCTTTTTAGGAAATTCTGGATCCGTCACATTCAAGAGTGAAAGGATCGTCACACCGTCTTCAAATCGATATCAGATCCTCGGAATAAGTTACATTATGACCATGCTGATATAGCGGGTAAGCATATGAACCAATCTGACAGTGGCGGATCCAGGATTTCCGAAAAGGGGGGGGGGTTATGTGAAAGTCAAGTATTAGGAAAAATACCTAGCCATTTTGGATGCCAAATCTGGAGTTTTACTCATATAATTTGAATGTTTTCAACTTTATCATCTATATATGCCTTGTAAATTTGCGGCGAAAATAACGGACGGGACGGGCCCCTCTAAATCCGCCACTGTCTAAGAGCTCTACACGAGGAAGATACTCCTGTATTTTAGAATTTTTTTTACAAAATTATTGAGGTGAAATAACATACCTGAGAAATTTCCTCCTTCTGTCGATGATCTCGTACCTCAAATGAACATATCAATGTGATATATGATATCACGATATGCGATGTACTGATACCGACGAGGATTTGAATAGAATTATCTGCGGTCAGTTTGAGTTATCTATTGCATTCAGTATCTCTCTTTGTTTATGTTTTTTATAAGTCACACCAGGACTGCTTCAGTTCCTTAATAATGGTGGTTGAAATTGTGATGAAGGAAACTGGATTCTAGGTAAAATCCACTGACATCCGACAAGCAGGAGGTATCCACTGAACTTTGACAAGTAAATTGGTAGACCAACCTACTCGGAGAAACTACATAGGTTTGACAGGTTGAAAAAAACCCCCACATACTTTAACATGTTAGCTGGCAGACCTCTCCACTAGGTTGATTGATTGATTAGTGTTTTACGTCGCTTTCAACAATATTTCAGTTATATCGCGACATGGAAGCAGGAGGTTACCAACCTCTTAAACATAGTGGCGCAACCCAGGAATCGAACCCGGATCGTCGGCGCCGCAAGCCAAGGGCTTAACCACTACACCACGCCTGCCCCTCTTCTCTCCACTAGGAGAAAACTACGAATTTTCAATGGGCAGACCTTGTCACTTTGGTAAAGACCAGTGATCATAGACAGGTAAACTGGTAGACATTCCTTTTCTAAGAAAACCACAGTCGTCACAGGCAGATCGATAGACTTGGAGAATACCATCTACTTTCAATAGGTAATCTGGCAGACCGTGAATATTCAACAGGTAGATGTCATTTTGAGAAAACCAATGGCCATCGACAGGTTAACTGGCAGAACTTTTCGCCCGGAAGAAACCACTGACTTTCGGTAGGTACATCGGCAGTCCTTTCCAGTCGGAGTAAATCGCTGACCTTTGACAGGTAAATGGCTAAAATTTTCACTCGGTAAAAGCCATGGACCTTTGACAAGAAAACTGGCAGATCTTTGACACTTAAACTGGCATACCTTTGACAGGTAAACTGACAGATCTTTGACAGGTAAACTGACAGATCTTTGACAGTTAAACTGGCAGACCTTTCACTGGTAAACTGGCCGTCCTTTGTTAGGTAAACTGGCAGACCTTTGACAGGTAAACTGGCTGACCTTTGGCCGGTAAACTGGCAGACCTTTGACAGGGAAACTGGTAGACATTTGACAGGTAAACTGACCGTCCTTTGACAGGTAAAGTGGCAGAACTTTGACAGGTAAACTGGCAGACATTTGACAGGTTAAGTGGCAGAACTTTGAAGGGTAAACTGGCAGACCTTTGACAGGTGAACTGGCAGACCTTCTCACTAAAAACTATTGAACTTTGCCAGTTAAACTGACAGATCTCACTAAGAGAGTACGACGATCTTCGAAAATCCTTATATCAAGATAGGTTATTCTGTTAGAGTTATCTCTCTTATGTCGAGATATTAGTTTGGAAAGTAATCCGCCCTGGCGTTAAATATTTGAAGGGAAGATGGTTCCAAAGCTCCCATTATCTCCCTTTGATTCTAAACAGTATCCATGTGACAAAATCCCAATATCATTAATATAAGTAGAGGGGATAGGTTTTCCCCTATCGTTTGTTCTATCAAGGTATTGCTAATTTTGAGATGTTTTTCTCAACCATCTAACCTATTTGGTTCAGCATCCTAGTCCGCCTCAAGCGAAGCATCTACTCGAGCACTGATGATTTTACATCTCAAGTTAAACCCAGGCACTGTTCAAGCCATTGGTTGACATATAAAATCATGTATCGAAGATAAACATAAAACGACATCATGGCATGTAAAAACAAATATTCTTGTCAAAGTATGATCGAAGAAGAGTTCAATAATGTGATCAATCAATGAGGATCGATGCATCATCCATTAATAGAAAGTAAAAAGTGGTTTTCTTGACTGGTGTTGATCAAACGAAGACAATACTTGTGTTATATCTATTATGACACACCCTTTACCAAGTATTATTAAGAACATAGTACATATATCAATATCTGACTTTATTAATCAACGTAGATATATGTAAGCAAGGTCAATAAGTGTTTATCATATCAGCAGTAACACTACGGTGTTAATCCGCAAAGAGTTCCATTTGTAACCTTCCCCTTTGCACCCGTATTTGCGAACGGAAATGGACGAGTTGTTACAATTGAAAATATTTGTCACAAGAGATGGCAATATACGTGACACGAAGCCGGCGTGGCCTAGTGGTATCGCGCTGGACTCCTGATCGGGAGGGCCGGGGTTCGAGTCCCACTCTGGTCATGCCGGTGTTCTGTCTTTCGGATGAGACAGTAAAAACCGAGGCCCCGTGTCGTTGTGTGCATGACACGTTAAAGATCCCTCACTGCTTCGGGTGGGTCCGTTGCAAAGGTCAAAATTTGTATGCCCCGCATCAAGCAGATGCCGTCACCATATACGTGAAATATTCGTGGTGTGACGTTAAACAAAAATCAATCAATCAATCAATCAATCAATCAATCAATCAATATACGTCACACGATAGAACGTGAACAGGGACGGATCCAGCATTTTAGAAGAATAGAAGAAGAAGGGATATCAACGTTTGTTGGTAAATTTCCGCTTTTGAATAATCATATAACAGTGGTTTAAACTTTTCATGGTTTCTTGGATTTCAGCTCAAGTGATCCTTGTTGACCTGCCCCTCCTGCATTTTATGTGTTCTTCCTGAAGGACACACTCGGATTAGAATAAAGTTATAACAAAGCATTTATTGACTAAGTATGAGGGCAGCATACGATTTGATGCCCCCAAGATAAAATGTTAAACAAACCCTTTGATTGACAAAGCGAATTTTGAGTAATATTTTTCTTCAAATTCCGATCCATTCTTTTCAAGGTTATATTTCAGACCAAAGTTCTCTGTTTTGGTCTGATATGTTGGTCTATTTTCATACGTGACTTCTGCCGTGGGACTGATTGTCATATTATGAACTTAACTTTATTGGAAAAACGAACTTTAGGGAAAAAAAACCCAAAACCGCAAAACAAACAAACAATCCCCCTTTCCCAGATATAATTAAGTCGGTCGAGTTACCCTTCATAGTGATATATTATTTAAGTTAAAGGTAATGATAATTTTACTTCGACGTAAAAAAGCTTTAAAGCAGACCGATTTGCAAGCAATCTTATCATAATAAACCATAAGATAAAAACACACCAATGCTATATAAAGTCATGCACAGAGTTTTATTTTCTCACGCAGGTAGCGTTAATTTATATAGGAATGTTAATAATGGATAATGAGTGACTGTATGACGATGCAGGTACTGCTACACACTTTACCACTGTTTGCGATGCTGCACATCCAGCTTTCCGATGATTCAGTTGAAAATAGTTGATTCAGAGAGTGGAAACTACCCCGTTCCCTTTTCACCAGTAGATTGATCTTTGTTTTCCTTCACACCATGATTATTCTATATATAAACACAGGACATCTGCCTGATGCATTGCGCAGATATTTAGAGTTTTGCGACGAACGGATTGGAAGCACTTTGGGATCCTTTTACATGCCATGTCTACTGTGACATGAGATTTTGTTTTTTAATGTTTATTTGAAATACACGACACCGATGGCATTGGTGGCATTCGGACCCAAGACCTTTCGTTTACGAGCCCAGCTCCTTTCCAGTTAAGCTACAATTGGTCTCCCGTCATCACCAAACTTTATCATAAAACAAAGTTGGTTTTAGTTGATAAGTCATTTGTTTTGGTTTTCAGGTTTAGTGGTGGAAACCATGTATAAAATCCTGAATTAAATAGAGATTCCCTACCTAGAGCCATTGGTTGCATATTCATGAAATGCAAGTCAATGGCGAGCCTTACCATAACAAAGACATGTAAACTGCAGAAGGGGGACTCTCGTAGCATTGAAGTACACGAATCCGGATTTTCCGGATTACAGAAGTCCGGACTAATAGAGTATCACTGAACACGGTTCATGTATGATAAAAATTCCAGGAGACTTCAAACCTTTCAAATCTCTTGCTGAATTGGTTTACCACTCAGTCACGACGTCGCCGACCTACCAAATAAACCTTCTTAACTCTACTATTAACTACAAAGAAGGGTATATTTTACACTTTTTAAAAGTAATAACACTTGATTATCTTATTTTGCCATTTAGGTATAAAATGGTTAAAAACCTCTGTGATAATATTCCTCTAAGTACAAATCACTATTCTCCTCTTTTGTACTGTGTAATATTATAATTTCATTAAATGGCTTTACCAGACATTCAGGAATGTAAGGTCAATATCGTCTTGTCTAGAGGAATGACTAGTCCGACAACAGAAATTTTATGCAATGAAATGTCATCCGAAGCCCGTCGTATATCATCCATTTGGTATTTTCCAGGAGTGAGGCTGTGGCTGTCGCTACAACGTTAAGCTTGATACCATCTGATTTATGATTTAGTTTGAATGAAAGGATATTGTCTATAATTGGTACTTAATCTAAGTCGGATCCTTGCGATGTTCTTGATGCTATGACGTTCATCCTAAATTCCTTGTTATTACTAGTGCTCCTGAATGCCGAATTCCTTTACTGGAGAACCGGGTATGAGGTATGACATGTGGTTGGTCCTTAATTAAATTCGAACACTCCTTTTCCATTTTCAAAATTATTCCGAATGAAATCTTTTAAAGAAGTTAGATTTCCGTATTGAAGGCTGAAAATTAAGATTTCAGTATACATGTATTTTGTTTTGTGTTACTCCGCTTTCGTATTTTTTTTAAGTTGTTGCCCTTATCTTTTTTTTCTAAAGTGGATTAGAGGAGTGGGTGATCTAAACAAATTTCTGGACAATCATTAGAAATAATATTTTATAAAAATTTTGGATACATTGCCAATCCAACAGAGTCCGTTTTCCTTATTGTTTTGTTTTGTTTGTTTGTTTGGGGTTTTTTTTGTTTTGTTTGTTAAATTTGGGGTTCAAATTTAATAGTGGCATCACCATGGTACCATAGTAACAACAAACAGTACAATGCCCGTACAAGTACGTACTGTAATAAGTACACATGTTATTTGTTATTTAACCACCTACTCTTCGGTGACGTTTAACATTCTTCTCTCACATTTAAACAGTCGTAATTGTAAAAGCTATCTAATCACAAAAGCCCTTGAGATGATAGCCATTATCTGTCGGGCTTAGAATTCAATTAAAGAAAGAATCCTAATCGCATGATTCGCATTTACCGTCGCTTAAAATGACGTGGAAAGTATCTTGGTGTATTGAACAACAAATAAAACGATAAGGTTGAATGGTTTGGTGATAACTACATAACAATGTAAATACACATCCAGGTATGACGTATAAAGTATGATCTGACGATGTTTCAGTGGCGCCGTTGTGTTTGAAAAAGTGGAGATACCGCACAACTACATGTATATAAACTCTCTTTTAATTAGTTACGGCGTAGTTTTTAAGAAATCAAAATCTCAGACATCATTTAATACTAGAAAATTGCAATATTATATAGTTCTGTGATAAAAAACATCATTAAATACAAAAATATTGCAACCTTTTATAGTTTTGTGGTAAAAACATATTGTAATTTAATTACCTCGACACACTTGGGTTCCTATTATCATAACGCGACACATCTTCCTTGTCAAACGAAACTGATATTTGGATATTCTGATATCGGTCGAAATAATTCTATTTTTTTTACTTAAACTGTGCTATAGACAATTTTTAAAAGAGGTGGGAAAATTCTATTTTTTTTAACCTTAAATTGTGCTATAGATAATTTTTAATAGTAAATAGAGGTTGGAAGTGGAAGTAGTACTTTAAGCTACAGTCAAACCTGTTTTAAGCCACCACTATGGAAAAAGGTAGAAATGTGGTCGCTTAAGGCGAGTGATCTTTGAACACATGCTGGCTGAGTTTGCGTGGACAGATGTAATACATACATTCCCTGTAACACTCACAACGATGTACTACAGTGGGAGTCATGGACCTCTGAAAGTCAGAGATTGAACCAGATGTCCTGGGGGGATGCCTCCTGCTTGGCTATCCACACCCGCCATGACACCATAGTACTAAATGGACATGTTTTGCAGTTTCACAAGTGTATAGCACTACACACCACGGAAAGAATGATATCCACTAACAGGGTCACTTACTTTTAGTAATGTACCTTACCTTAAAATATACAACTTACCACATTGAAGATTTTTTGTAAAATCACTTTTACAGTGAAGAAGAAGAAGAGTATGATTACCACAATCAGATACTGATTTGTCTTTTTAGGAATGCATGATATCACATATCTCATGTACAAACTGAGTGGAATGAGATATTTTTCTGCGTGGTGTAATGTCCATATTAAAACATAGAAAAATCAATTGGAACCCCCTCCTTTTTCCCCTTTAGATTCGATGGGGAGCTACAATTGTGTAACATGCTTTTTTCTGTAACAATTTTGATGCAATATATTGTTTCAAATGGATTTTCATCGGAATTGAGAAGATTTTGTTTTTGTTTTCCTCCCTGTTTCCCATAAATGTTTTGGCCATTGACATATAATATACTGTGAACTGTATAGAATGTGAAAGGACGCAGTATTTGTAAAAGTCGTCCCCCGCTATGACGAGAACACTAGAGAATAATCCCTCTCACGAACAATAAGGAAAAACCTCGGGGAGAACCTGTGCCGGACACGCCAAGCCTTTCCGCATAATAACCAGCAAGATCAACAATGTGTATTTTGTAATCAGCTTACCTTCAAAGGTTTACTGCGCTAATTGAATGCTCATCTTTAGCTTAATTAAACTCTCCAAATAAGAAGGGGACAAATCTTTCAGATTTCCCAATCTCACAACAAAAGAATTTCCTTTCGGAAAATATTTGACCGGGTGGGGTTTGTATAGTAGGTCACGTAAATGACGTCGGGTGATCTACATTCTGTGTTTTGATTATGCATCTAAACTGTGGTCGATGTACCGATATCTGATTAGCATTCACATTCGTCCAATCAGCTTCCCGTTCGAGTATTTTTCAATAAAACTACCTATGCATCAACAGTTGTGGTTGTTCTATCCTTTTTAAAAATAATTTTATATTATCAAAAATAATCATATTGCTTTAAATCTTCGTATTGTCATAAAAATGAATTACCAACTGCATTATTAAAATCGATTTTGCAATCTAGAATTCGATCGCAGATGTATATGGCCACCGGGAGACGTTTACAAACTCCAGTAATGTGATTTTGGTTATATTTGTCAGATTGCTTGAGTGTAAATCATCTGAATCTTAAAATACATGTAGTTTCAAAAGGTATCAAATTGCGTTACAGATAATCGTGATTTCCGCAGGGAGATAAAATATAATTAAATAGAAGCTCTCTGACATCCTTAAATATGTTAATCTCTTAAAATAAAATTGAAGGAGTTACAGACACAAAATCCAAGTTTTGGAGTTAGGGGCGCAGTCAGGCGAGGGGCGTGAGAATTGCCGAGGTTCCCATCAGGTTCATGGCGGAGCTCTGGTTAGGAATCTCTAGAGAAGAGAGAAGCGAATCAAACCCTCGGCTAGCGAAGATGCGCAAGCTCCTGCAATTTGACGGTTTAAGACAAAAATCCGCAAATTCAACTCCGCAAGGGATTGTAGTCCCTCAGCAGCGGTCCAAATGGACTGTGTACCAAAAGCAGTACAGTCTTTCGGTAGTGGTCTGAAGGCCTTTGTTCCAATAAAGTTACAAAAATCTATGTACCAAAATATGTGCAGTCCCTCAACAGTGTCGATAACGTTGCAGATCCAGGTCCACGACAAAACAAATAGTCCAATAGTCCAAGCGGTGTGTTTGTAAATATGCAGATTTATCGCAGTTAAATTTGTGGAACGATTTTGCTGAACATTGGCTACAACATGAGTATCAGTCAAATATATATTTAATTAATTCATGGAACTGAATAGAAACAATGAAAATACTATTAATTATTCTAATTCATGAAAACAGCGAAACAATAATGATTTACAATAAATAAGTTCAGGTGTTTTACATAATGAATGCAAGGTCATGATAGCTTCGTGTGTTGGCTGATAATTTTCGTCTGTTGTTTACTTCTTTATCTGTCGCACGTCAATAAGTTCTTTGAAGTTTTCCCTTTTATTTTGTCATTTATTGGATTATGCGGTAATATTTTCGGTCATGAATATATCATTCATGCCTATTATTTATGTATTACTTAGTTTACTTATACTTCAAAGTAACTGACATGATATCATGGTCATTGGCATAGGGGGTCTTGGTGAGAGAAGAAGGCGCTGCTTATAAAATAACCGATAACTCTGTCAGATCTGCCTGCAATATTTAGTTTCTTTACTTCAAGTAGTTGATCCGGGTTCAATTCCAATACTGCGCTGTTATATATAACAGCATCATAAAACAACAACAACAACGACGACAACAACTCTTTAAAAAGAAAAGAAAACCCACAGAAACAAAAACCAAACAACAAAACCAACCAACCAAATACTAGTACTTCAAAATAAAATGACGCCATTTTTACTGAATGGAACTCGATGTAGCTTCTGTCAAGTCTGGTCCTGGGGTAGATTCCGAGTCAGAGCAATGGTGGAGGTCTAGTAATGTACCCGCTAGTCACTGGTTACCTAGTCACAGCAATGGTAGAAGTCTAGTAATGTACCCGCTAGTCACTGGTTACCTAGTCACAGCAATGGTGGAGGTCTAGTAATGTACCCGCCCGTCACTAGTTACCTAGTCAAAGCTATGGTGGAAATCTAGTAATTACCCGGCAGTCACTAGTTACCTAGCCAGAGCAAAGGTGGAGGTCTAGTTATGTACCCGCCAGTCACTAGTTATCTAGTCAGAGCAATGAAAGACGTCTAGTAACGTGCCCGCCAGTCACTAGTTACCTAGTCAGAGCAATGGTGGAAGTCTAGAAATAGACCCTACAGTCGTTCACTAGTTATCTAGTCAGAGCTATGGTGGAGGTCTAGTTATGTACTCGGGATTCAATCACTAAGCAACACTGGTTGTCACCATATACAAGAAATACTAATGATCTTTGTGAAAGGTTCAATGGAAGTTCACAAACAAACGGACTTTGACCGAGGTATGGTAAGCTGACACGATCACCAAATTTGTAACCATGTAGCTGTACATAGGATTCTTTCCTTATTTCTATTTATTGAAAATACGGTTATTTAAACATTTGTATACGTATATGATCTTTAATTTTGCTTGATTTTGGATCATCCACAATAGTTCTTGTTTTTGTCATATTTCGGTCACACTTGTTCTTGCAATTTCTTTACGAGTTATAGATATAGATTATAGTTATAGTTATAGATACATATCAAATATTGCGAGTTCGATCCCAAGACTGCGCCAGTATGTTTACAAGGTTACTTACTCCTCCTTATCTGTCGTGATAAGAATTGAAATGACGAAAACTCTAACCAACCAATGATATGACGTATAATAAACCGAAAGAAATATAGATACATATCAGAGACTGCGTGTTCGATTCCCGTATTGCGCCAATATGTATATGAAGTAGCTTGCCACAGCTTCTAGGTCTTGATATAGCTAAAACGTCTGTGAAAGTGGACGTAAAACAGCAACCAAACAACCAATGATATGACGTATAGTAAACCTAAGGAAATGTGGATACATACCAAAGATTGCTGGTTCGAATTCCGGAGTGCGCCACTGAATAAATGAGGTAGCTTACATCAGCTTCTAGACTGTGATATAACTGAAAAATCAGTGAAAGTCGACACAAAACAGGAAACAACCAACCAACCAATGATATGACATAAAGTTAATACCATGAAATGTTATCGACCGCTTAAAAGAATGAATATGTATTGTTTCGTAATAGATAACATTCAAGGGTTCATAGAATTGAAAGTTTTTATAGGGGTTATTTTTCGGACCTAGTATAAAGTGTCCGTCAAAAGCATTCATAATCGTAATTATACAAACAAAAATGTAGATATGCAATGTGGATTCCAATATATATTTAATGAGGACTTCAGTATAAATTCTGATCGTGACTGGACATGGAATATCCGAATTAAGTAGGTAAGAATGAGGAGAGAATTACAGATGGCTGGTGATTAACGGATGAACAATGTCAAAACATGGCTTTACCTGAACTAGAAACCTATAACGAATATAATATATTCCGGCCGCCGTACGTTAGAGTGCAGACCGCGCCGATTGTATATGACTCATTGCATAGGTATGTGCGCCGTATATCATATAATGACTGAAATTATGATAAATGTATATAGACTTTTCTATGCTGTATATATTCTATACGATCCTGGGTTTTCAGGAGTTTACAACGGGGGTGGGGTGAGGGTTGAGAACCAAAGTTAGAAAGGAGAAAATATTGTAGTCTTTTTATATATTGTTTTATGGTAAAAGTCGGGACGGGAAGTCCCTTTCGATTTCCCACATAGCCTCTCAATATATATTTCACACTTCGGGCAGTGAATTACATATTTATTCAGTATGTGTTAATAATATATTTGTCATTCTCTCTACATTTGCTTGACCCATGCAATGAGCGCAGATTGCAAATATATTATTATGAAAAGGTATTATGGAAATACGAATTCATATACGCTAATGATCCATTTTGTTGCTAAGTAACATATGTTCATGACTTTAGAAATAGCTATTTCAGTAATAGAAAAGACAAAAAACAAAACAAAACAAACAAGCCCCAAAACAAACACCCCCCCCCAAAAAAAAACCCCCAAAACAAAGAAACAAACAAAAAACCAAAGACCCCCCCAAAAGCATCAAAGATAAAAAGGTAAAGTTCTAAGCAATTAATGATAAATATATTGATAAACAAGTACACATTTTACTAGATCTGTTTCAATGAAGACTACAGAAAATAATTCAAAATCTTTAGTAAGATGGCATGTAGTGCAAATTTACATTCAAGGTCGAGAAATGTTGCAATAAAGAAGCTAATGATATTATTTATGGACTGTTTTATGGGTTGGTGGAGAATGGAGAATTATACATAAATATTGAAATTAACATCATGAGTATAGACTCGACTGTTTAAAACATGGCAAATCTTTTAATACGCCCGTCAAAGACAGACGTATTATCGTTCGGGACAGTACGTCTGTCCGTCTGTCATACAATGTCCGTCCACACATTGTAAGCAAGATACGAACTGTGACATTGGGGCTAGGGTAATAAATGTTGGCAAAGTTGTTCGGTCATTGGTAATGATCAAGGTTACAGTAAAGTATACATTTTATTTTGGGGAAATCTGGTAGGTAAAATACTAGATGTACTATTGGGATTAGGATAATCAAAATTGACCCATATTTTCCCCATAGGAATGCCTATTGTTTTTCAAGGTCATAGGTAAAGGTCAATGTTACAATGAACAGATTATTGAAAAACATTATAGGCAAGATACGGTATACTACTATACTGTAACGTAGGGGCTGGGAAATCAAAGATAGTACGAATACACATGTTTCCAGTAGTATAAGAGTCATATGGTAAAGGTCAAGTTCAGAATTAACTAAAGAGAAATATTCTTGTCCGACATGTACTTTCCAAGTGCTCCACTATCATATTTGGTAGAAATGTTTTTGTAAGAGGGTAGGGTAGAATATCATGACGTTGACCCTCTTCCGTACATTCATGTTCTACGTCATTGTCCAATCGGAACACCATCACCATTTATTACAAAAAATTGCGTATGGAAATGGACGAGTTGTTACGATTGGGTCATTGTCTTAGAGACCATTTTCTTGTCCGGCCCATAATTTCTTGGCCCTTAAATAGCACATTTTCTTGGTTCACATCTTTGGGTACTTGGGCAAAAATTCTCATAAGAAATAAGAATACAAAGTTTGAAAGTTCTATCCTACAACGTGTGGTCTATCAATTCTTTTTAAGTGTGTCAAGATTTGTTTACAATTTGCATAATGTTGAGAACACGTTTCCGTTTCATTTATTTACTTTTGAATTAATTTAATAATTAAAAAAATAGTTTTTATCAGAAAGGGGAGGCTGCGCCCTTTTATGTGTGTGGGTGGTTTTTTTTTTTAGTATTTCTATTAGTGAATAAATGAATGAATGAATTTACTTATTATTTATTTATTTATTTATTTGGTCTGTATTTAATTACGATGTGCAAACAGACCCACAGACCTACATACACACGACGCCATACCATAATTCGTCCGTCTATTACGGGCGCATAAAGAAGACATGATGCGCCCTTATAAGCTTATGTATAATGTAAACAAGTGACTTATAAAAGAAATGTGATCGTGTGCATAGGCGGATCTAGAAAATTTTGAAAAGGGGGGAGGGAGGGGTTGCAGTCTCCCATGACTTATGTTTTGCACTATTCGGTCTGGAAAGGGGGGAGGGGGTTGCAGCCCTGAAAATGGTCAAAAATGACCTTTTTGGTAAAATTTTCCGACCAAAGTGGGGTTGCAACCCCCCATTCTAAATCCGCCAATGGTGTGAGTAATGAAATTTGATTTCTCCCTCGTCAATTCCTCATTAATTTATGGTCAGATTTCGAACCCAAGTTATATGCTGTGGTCTTTCATAATGCATTGGATCATGGATACTTAAAGATTCGAACCCATAAGCTCCGGATTACGGGACAAACTAGATGTTGAAGTTGGCGAGGATGTCGATGACAATTCCAGTTGCCAGGGGTAAATCCAACAATTTTCAAGGAAAAAAGCGGGCTTCACTGTTTTCTAAAAAAAGGGCAAAAGGGGGTAATTTTTCCTATCTAAAAGGGAACGGGTTGCAACATCAGTAGCTTTCTCTGGATCCACTAATGGCCATAACCACTCTGAACTTTGTTGTTTAAGGTATGCTAAAACGTGCTCATGGTCCTCTAAATAAAAAGTAAAGTATTTTTTTCATGAAGATAATTATGGGTACTAGGTCAATAAGATAATATAAACTTTGTTGATGACAATTCTACAGCGATGTCAACATTGGTGTCAAAATTTTGAATATATGAATACATTATTGTTAACTAATGCTTGACACTGCCTAAATTTGTCAAAACACACCAGGACCTGTAAGTGATTAAAAATGAAGTTTGGAGTGAAGAGGTTCCTATGGATTTATATCATTGAATTTCATGCGCTAATTAAATTTCCACATGCCTTTTTATAAAGTGTATACTTTTGTCTTTTTAATTGCATCTCTCGTGACTGTATTAGATAAGATAATTTCATACTTTTCATCACTAGTTCATATTTTATGATTTCAGGACAAAAGAATACTCTAGTATATTTATTCAAATTCCCATTTTTGTTGTTGCTATTCTTATGTCCTGGAAATAATAGCAGCAGCAGCAGCAACAACAACAACAACAACAACATGAAGAAGAAGAAGAAGAAGAAGAAGAAGAAGAAGAAGAAGAAGATTAATAACAACAACAACAACATGAACAAGAAGAAGAAGAAGAAAAAAAGAAGAAGAATAAGAACAACAACAACATCTATTACGAATAACGGTGTTTCTCTTTGTAGAATATTCAGTAAGGCGCGAAACCGGACGTGAGTACCTCATTAATTGATCAATTGATTATTTTTTGCGTCACTCCACGGTTATTTCACGTATATGGTGACGGCATCTGCCTGATGCAATGCATACAAAGACCTTTGCAACGGACCCACCCGAAGCAGTGAGGTATCTTTTACATGCTACCGTGACGCGGGGCCTCGGTTTTAATTGTCTCATCTGAAAGACGGAACATCGATGTGCCCACGGCGGGTGTCGAATCTGCTTACCTCTCGAACACCTCGTCCACTGATATACCCCGGTTTCAGTTTACGTCGCTTTCAAACAATTTTTTAGTTAAATTGTGACATGGAAGCAGGAGGTAACCAACGTCTTAAACATAGTGGCGCAATCTGGGGACCGTTTGCGCCACAAGCCTGGGGCTTAACCACTACACCAAGCTGCTTCATGTTCGGTATTTGATCATGTTTATTCTCTTATATCCAATTTAGACATGGGAGTTTTTATTCTTTCTTATTTTATACGTAAAGATTGCAGGTTCCCGGAATTAAAATAAAAATAATAACTCCTCCCCCACCTTTTTCAGGCTTTCTTAACTCGTGAAATGAAAGAGTCAAAAAAAGAAAGGGGGGGGGAGGGGTATTATCATTTCATTTGCATTGCAGGGACCTGTGGTAAAGGTCATAGAAACATACATGTCGGATGTGCCTGTGCCACGGGAGACTTTTACTCATCCTCAGAGCCCGATAAATGTTGTTAAAAAAAGGAAAAAAAAATATTTGTTGGTTTATAATTGCTTAACGCAGTATTAAGACCATTGCATCTGACTATATGATACTGGTAGAGTGTATGTAGAAGGGGGAGGGGGGCAAGGAACTTCGACAGATGCAAAAGCAGACCTTCCCGCATGTCCCAACCAGTTGTCGATCCTTCACTGACACGAGTGAGAAGTCATCCCCAGGCCTGTAGGAACCCCCTTTTTTTGCCGATCATGGGCCGAATTACTTTTTTCGTCACGTTACGAAACGAAACATAATTCAGTCTTTGCTCCCCATACTTTTTGGAGTGCGTCCTACGGCCCTGACACCGAGTTTCAGTACAGCACTTTTTATTCACGTGATCAGATATGCTGTTGTACGGAAAACCTTACAGGATGTTTCCTAACGAATCGGTATTAAGGGTGTTATAATAACTTTCATGTTAACGATCCTTAACCGAGCGTAATATTAAGACAGGGACAGATCCAGAAAGATTCGGAAAGGAGGTCCAATCATTAGTTGTAAAAGTATGACAAAGAAAATGGATTGTGCTTAAAAAATAATCCAAGATGACTTTTTTCGGTAAAAGTTTTCTTAGAAAGAGGGGATTCCAGTCCCAGTAACCCCTTCTTGGATCCGCTAATGAAAGATATAGGTCCGTTTTATCATGAAGCACCACTAAGACACAGGCGGGGGAATTCTTACAGGTCCTTGCAAAGTATCCAAAACAAAAACAAACAAATAAATTACTATGACAAAAATATGAAATTCGGTCCATCCCTGTGAGGGCAAAATGAAACTGTTGTCAGGGAGGAATGTTATACAGGGAAAGTAGAACAGGCATGGCAATCTGTGGTTTTGGGGAAGATAAGTTTAACTGGCATTCCGCTTATTATAAATGACTTTTGTAACACATTAACATGCATATACATATTGCTACATAAAATGTCATAAATTTCCCAGTAAAGTATATATCCATATACCACGGAACGATTGACGTCAGAATAAGCCGGCAGTTATTTATTTCAAAATGATCATACTTTAAATTGAACCTCTTTCATCTCTGTCTTTGCCATTAATTTATTACAAGTGTCTGTCGAATTTCTCAAGTCATTTATCTCTGAAAATATGCTTCACTGAACATTCACTGGACAAACATGTGCAATGTTCCATACATCAAAATCTATGTGTTTGTTGTCCGACTCGTGTGAAGAGTTCATACGGGTCTTTTCAAGATTAATGGACAGTGTTAACACGTGACGTTACTTAAGTATTGAAATTAAAAGATGCTTCAGATATCAAAAATGAAAAATAAACAGTTGATAGAAGGGAACAGATTCAATGATTTTCTGTGTCAACGGCCTCTTGGTGTACCTTCTGAACTTTTATAAACAATAAATACCGTTTCATATTCTCTAGTTTTAAAATCTGTTTATAATTAAGCTTATTCATTCATTTATGTATGCATTGATTTATATACATGTACATGCCTTCGCTCGCTTACATGTATTACTAGTTATATTTGTCTGTAAATTTTTGATTGATTTGCTGGTAATTCATGATCATTTGTTTGCTATGCATTAAATCAAAACCTTTCATTCCATAAATAAATATTAAATAAATAAATAAATAAATAAATAAATAAATAAATAAACAGATAGATAGATAGATAGATAGATAGATAGATAGATAGATAGATAGATAGATAGATAGATAAATAAATAAATAAATAACTCTTTCGATTTATAATATTTACATGTATTTATGTTTTTAAGAATGGGTTTTTATCACAAGACTATGGGTATTAGTTTGATGACACACAATCAGTGCCCAGAGTCATTCCACTTGCATTGTCTGCCGCCCTGAAAATCGGAACTCCTCGGTCTTTTCCTAGGAAAAAAGTCCCTCAAGGAAAAAGACAAATCATTATGAATGTTGCTATAAATTTAACTTTGAGCGAATCATGCGACGTTTGATTTCTAAACTTGCAATGAACATCTACTCAAAAACGTCTTACTTTATTGCAATCTCATGTGATATGCCATGAAGATGTATGTAATGGGGCAGCCATTCATTTTTAAGGGGAGGGGGCAGGAAGATTTTTGTGAGCCGAAAATGTTTTTGCCTATTTTCAGAGCCGGAATTTTTTTTTTTACCCTATATTGCGACTCGGAATTTTTTTTATCTATTTTTATTTATTTTTTATTTTATTTATTTATTTATTAATTTTGCAAAGTCTTCTCCCTCCTAAAATCAAAGGTTGCTCTCTTAGCTACTGCTTCTTTTTCGCGAGGCAAAACGATGAGAAACCAGAATAAACCGATCTGTTAATTATCTTGCACTACAATTACACTGTCTATGCGTTGCATAACTTTAGAGAAATTCTCGTCCTGGCTAAGTTTATAATATCACACCTTAAATCTGCCTAAAAGGAGGACAACGCCTACAGACTGACAGGAAAGGCTACCAAGGTCATCATGTCCTTCGTCGGTATACATTCTTTGTCGTACACAATGGCTGAGTATAGAAAACGCATCATTCTTCAAGAATGAAATCAGCAATGGGAGGGGGGAAATGTCCGTCATAAAATTCATTACTCAGTATTGGAAAACATATCAACGCGATGATAAATTACGAAATATCATTATTTTTTAAATTTCTAAACTTTGAGTAAAATATTCATAAATTAATATCTATTTAATGTGAAGCTAAAAGCAGGTCATTGTTCAGGACCCAATCTTATTTTCCCTTTTAGATCTCGGCGTAATCAAAATTGATACATTCATATTGAAAATGCTTCTAGTTTAAGATATCGAAGAGCTTAAGTGCTCAATTTGACATGAATCTGATAGTATTGTCTCGATACTCAACCCTGGGAACGAGATATTTCCCGTATCCCGTCTACGCACAACGCACTATTTTCTTCTGTGTGAATGCAGTGGTCAAAGCCTACTGTAGAATGTTTTTCATAAATACGGTATTTAAGAGTTAAAAATATTTTGATTTTGTTCTGTAAAATTGGGCTATCGTACGTTTATTATTACATTGTGAATTTCTGAATTACATGTGAAGAATGAATATTTATTTTAATATAGTTTGCTGGAAAAATTCATCGTTTTTAAATGCATTACTACCGTTAAACTGTTTACACAGTGCCTTTTTCTAGCTGTCAAATTTTGGCTAATTTGAAAGCTATTAAAATTACTCACGTGCTCACTATAAAATTAGTCAAAATTTGAAATTTAAAAAAAGACTCAAGGATACATTCAATAGTTCCATTTGGCGTGTATATATGTAATACATTGAATATTAAATACGACCTAGAAATTTATAGAAAAAAAAAAGTAAAATGTATCACTTGTATTTGAATTTAACTCTTTGAAAAGTACAAAATGTAAAACTTTTTTCATGATTACATAATTCAATATTTTGTTGTTTACATTTGATATCTTGAATCCTAATAAAACTAAATAAATAAAAAGTTCGGGTCGCAATCGAAGGGAAGAGGGTTTGAATCTCTTTGCATGCTCGGTCAGCACGGATATAAATGCACGATGATTTGAGTCTAAGGCCGGAATGTGTGTCGCCAAGGGATGAGATAGGCACCATAAAGTTCCCTGAAGTTAGCTGTTCGTAAAGGGTGTGTTTTGTCATGTTCTAATTTTTTAATTTACCTGAGGGGCCAAGTAAATTTTAAAAATTTAGAACATGATAGTTTGGAAGATAAAAATGTGAACCTGGTTCTGATAGTACCGCAGTTATGGAAATGAGCATAATTTTGTATAAAAAGAAATATTTTGATGTTTTTGTTCTCTCTTAAGAATTTTTTGTCCATCTGCATGACAAAGCAAAATAAAACTATTTAGATATGCATGTTTTACAACGAAGTTCAACCATTAAAAGTTCTAGATGTTGACCACGTATAAAATATGTAAATATCATTATTTACAATATGTATAAGAAACCAAGAGTATAAAAGGTTAAGATTGTAAGTAGACATAAAAATAGAGGTCATGCAAAGGAGGCATGCATGGTACTCGTGTACCTATTTTGTTGAAAACGTTTTTAAATGTCGTTAAAACTCACTTGAAAGATAAATCCTGTACCTGAAATGAAAGTCACATTACACCCCTCCCCTAAAAAAAATTAGTAAAATAAAATATTTTTTCTAAAACTCCCCCCCCCCTCCCAATCCCCACAATAAAACTCAACACCCTACCCCCATACGCTAACTCCCAATACAACCCCTCCTCCAAAGAGCAATAACAACGACAAAGATACCCCCCCAAACAAACCCCCCCTCAAAAACAAAAACAAACAAAAACAAAACTAAAACCAAGATAACCTTCCATCCCCCTCCAAAACATTCCCACAATACACCCCCAAAATACCCTCAAAACAAAAACAAACAAACAAAAACAAAACTAAAACCAAAATAACCCCCCCCCCCCCAAAAAAAAAAATCCCCACTTTAACTACCACCCCCCCCCCCCAACAAACAAACAATCTATCCCCAAAGAACAACAAACAAACAAATAAAAAAAAAAATCCCCACTTATGTATGGACAATGGTTCATAGGAAATATCACAGTGCATATTGAGACTTTCGTTTCGCCTTGCTGAAGGCTCACTCCATAGTCCTATATAACTGCTAACTGGTTGGTTGATTGATTGGTGTTTTACGTCGCTTTCAGCAATTTTTCAGTTATATCGCGACATGGACGCAGGAGGTAACCAACCTCTTAAACATAGTGGCGCAACCTGGGAATCGAACCCGGATCGTCGGCACCGCAGGCCAAGTGCTTAACCACTACACCACCCCTGCCCTCGATATATATTGAACGAGAAAAGTAACAGTAAGTACATTCGATGTGTAGGCGTTTAACACGATTTTTTTTTCAATTTTCATCCCACTTATTCGAATCTTAGTAAAATCTTTCTGAATTTTCGCCAGAATGGAACAATAAGAAACCCAAAACCGTATGGTAATATACGAGATAGTTTTCTCTTATCCTTTCAATACGTAATTGGAACGGCGAGATCCTGTGAACTGAAGTAAAAAGTAAAACGACACCCTCATGGCATTGATAAGTGAAAAATTGAAAAGAAAGCAGAAAATACAGTCTAAATATACCCTATATATATATACAGACAGACATATAAAGTTCTAATGCTAACATGTGGTATTTACTTTGCGCATTGGTAACTAGCAGATTTCACTTTACGGTCCAAAATATTGACTATTCAAGTCTCTCGTAGTAATATTAGATTTACCGAATTCTTTTCAATGGCATTCCAGAATGGTGAAGTTCTAAAATCGCTAGATAAAAACCTATCACTGAAAGATCTTTAAATCAATATTGACATCGAGCACTACTCTTTCATACGTCAATAGCAACTAGGTAATTATAAAAACTTGACGTAGATATGAAAGAAATATCTACATTTCACCACAGAAAAGCGCTTTATTCTTGAATAACAATAAATCCTTTAAAATCGATTTCATCCATTCAGGTAATCGAGTTAACTTAGCGGCCATTCATGGAATCGCGTGAAATTCCTCGGTTTGTGTACGATCTCTTTCCATTGCGTCATTTACAAAAGGTATATGGAGAGAGTTATCGCCCCTTGATGCCAAAAGACAATAACCCTCGTATGTCTCTCGACCCCACGAGTTCAAACTGACGCTTCCGTAACATTGGGTAATCAAAGCTCTTGATAAGATAATTAGAAAGTTTTGACAAACATCAATTATTATTCGCTCTGCGGTACATAGAAAAAAAGACGCGCAAACAATGTCACGAGTGACTGAATTACTCTAGGGTACATAGCACAAAATAAGACAAAATAACTCAGTGCAGGTGAGATTTGCTCTAAGCAATATAATTATAAAGGCACGTGCATGCTTACGGAAAAGGCAGTGACTTCGTCTCATTTCTTTGTATGAGCATTTTTTGCAAGAAGATTTGTGGTAAGTATTACCGTTTTATATAGTATGTGTTTTAGTGATGTAAACTTCATAACAAGGCAAGATGTAGTTGGTAAGATGGAGGCAATGTTGTACAGTTTATTTGCTGGCTATAATTTTCTGGGGAGTCGTGTTCGATTTCCGCCACTTTGTTTAAGACAAAAAACGGTATGACTGAAAAAAGGTCAAATATATATTTTTGAAAATCTTGAATTAATGATAAAGAGGATTTATACCTTTGTTGTTTTTTTTTTAATTATTCCAATGACCACAAATCATATTAACTCAATGGCGTGCGTAGTACCTCGGGAACTAACCACTACCATGAGTGGTATAAAGTAGAGTAAACGTCCACTGCCGATAATGTTTTGGTTACCGTCTATGCTCGGCATTGACATGCTACAAGTTGAAGATTCTCGACTTCCAGTGTCGGATCCCACTTCAGTAATCATGGAGATTCGCTTAAGTTATCGATTTCTTATTTATATGATATTATTTTGAATTGATTTGAGAGAGAGAGAGAGAGAGAGAGAGAGAGAGAGAGAGAATAATATAAATGCATAAATGACGTGTCGTATTCGTTAATCGGAATCTAGGTTACGAACGCGCATTATACAAAATAGTCTGAAATTTTAAGGCATATAGTTAAGCATTATTTATAGTTCAAAACGATCAAATTAAACTCGAATAAGGACCGCCATCCCCACGGACTAGGAAAAGCGTCACATTTATGACCAAGGGCAAAGCTGGTATCGCGGTCATTTCAATTCAATTCTTTATTCTTGGTATCTTTCGATACATCAGTTACATGCAGTGAAACATACATATACATATATACTATATCTACAATGTCAATAGCATGTGGAGAGTGAGCAAATGCTTAAGTGACATAAATTACTTGTATGCATTTATGAAGATGATTTGCCAATAGCGCTGGGGACCTGGGTTCGATTCTTGGATTATGCCGCTATCATTTTCTTTAGGTTAGTCGGAGAAAATATATCTGTGCGTTTCCTTATCTTAATACATTTCTATGCTTGCGATGTGTCTGAGTGTTGAAGGAGAAAAGAGAAGTTACGATATCATATACGAATGTTTTTTTACTCAGTGTAATTTATTCTCATTTATTAAGGGAGTGGGTGTCCGATTGCAAGTTCGTGGTTTCGAAAATAAATTAAAGCCAACAGTTAAACCAGGCAACCATGTACTTATGACAGCTAATTCCAATATGTACTTTAGTTCTACCAAATATACCTTCGGTATCAACAAAGTAGTTAAGTAAATTTATCCAATTTCCTTTAAAAATCAGTACCTATTATGCCTTTAAATAGATTTCTTCACATGTCTCCAGTGTATTAATCAATTCAAAATAAAAATTACTTTAAACTGCATGGTCAAGTGTACTTTAAGTTATTTTCAATTTTCACTTTTAAATGAAATGAACTGAAGGAGTTTAAATTTCTGATATATTTATCACATTCCTTTCATCGTAGGAACGCCACATGGACGTAATTCTGAACAAAAATTCGAATTAATCAAATGAATTTCAAAAAAAAAACAAACAGATGCAATTTTATTTTGATTGTTATTAAGAGATTGACATTTATTATTCATTATAGTGCGACTAAAGCATTAATGATGTATATATCTTTTATTCAAATTACAGTACATATGGTTTTATATTATGAAAAACAAACATTGGGGAAAAGCCAGCGTAAAGAGGAAGAATGAAGGGGAATACCTTGGTATTTTAGCTGAGATATTTTTCTTGGTTGGTACAACATTATTGTGAGCTGTTTTCCGTTTTCTTCTTTTGATACATGGATTACTTATACCATTCAGTAAAATGAAAACGAGATATAATCAAATCACTGAGTTTACCGATATTGCTAGTTTGACCTGTTAGTAGCCTGGGGCCAGTTGTTCGAAACTTTAACCACTGGTAGTTAAGCTAACCAGTGGTTAAAGTTTGTGAGACAATTATTTTTATTTATCAGATTTTGGTATAAAAATTAAAAATACGTTACAAATCATTTTTCTTTTTTCATATACTACAAATCAGTACACAGACTATGACTTAAATTCTTTTCATCTCAAAGATAGAGCCAGATAAAGTTTAACCATTGGTTACCTTAACCAGTGGTTAAAGTTTCGAACAATTGGCCCCTGTTCGTCTTTCTGTCATAAGGTTTGGGTTCGAACTCCCGCCGGCTCGTTGACACCCTGTCTTTCGAACGGAGGTCCTTCGCCTCTTGTGGTAGGTCCGTTGACATGTGTCGACATTCCAGTACAACACAATAGGGTGATACCGTTATCATACAAGGGGCATAATCTTTTCATGACTTTGAAAAATGTCTACATGTCGTCTTATTACAAGAACAAGTCGATTTAACATGCAATAATTGAACATACTGTTCTGACAAGTCGAATAAACCATAATATTTTGCGAAAAAAAATTAGATCAATTCCTAATAAGTAGGGTGGATAAAATGCCAATACATTGTTATAAAAGAAGCAACAAAAACAACGACAACAGCAAATAAACCTCTACCCCCCAAAAAGAAAAAAACAACAACAACAAAACCACCCCTAAACACCACATCTACAACTGCAACAATCTAATCAACAATAACAATATGTAATATTTTCCCTCTAACTTCTAAGACATGGATGCAATAATAGTGCTAAAATACTTATAGTGGTTGTCGGTAAATATTTCGGTAATTATAAATAGATAAGGCGATTTCTTATGCGGATTTGTCGTAATATAGTAACAGAAACAAAGACGGGATTTGGAGATTACGTAACATGAAAGTGAACAAGCGCCATAGGAAGGGTTCTAAAGATTAGAATAACTTTACGGTATAAACAGCATAGGTGTAGGATAAAAGGCAGCACTGTTGTCGGTAATCTACACGAAAAAAACAAGGGGGAGTGTTTCTTTGGCACGTAAAACGGACAAATAATGGTGTCGATGGCCAACTGAACTGAGGCGATGTGCTGTTATCTCCGCTGTAGGTAATATCAAGTCAGTATTACAAGTATATATATAACAATTTATTGTAAATGGATTATCAAAATGCAAAAAAGAACCCCCCCCCCCAAAAAAAAGAAACCAACAAACACAAACCCAAAAAAAAAACAAAAAAAACAAAAAAAAAAAAAAAAAAACCAAAAAAAAAAAAAAAAAAACTAAAAAAAATACCAAAAAAACCCCCACCCCTACAAACAAACAAAATCTGTATAAGAATGTCGCATCAGTAGAGGCAAGTGGGAAATTTTGCCAGATACCTGTCGAATATCAGTGGTATACCCCGAGTGTTCTAGTTCCCTCTGCCATTCAGTACCGGTGGCCACCATATGGGTAAGTTAACGGTTGTATGGTATTACACACATATGCGCGAACCTATAAGACAATTACTTGACTTTTGAACGAGGTTCGTCGCCATGAAAACCGGGCTCATTGACGCAACATGTTTTTCTTTCGTTCTTGTTTTACACGGCACGAGGATTGTTGCAGTTATATGGCACCTGCCCGATGCAGTGCACAGAATTTTAGACTTTTATAACGGAACTACCCGTTGCAGGGAAGTATCAGTATCGTTTATCGTGACGAGGGGCATCGGTTTTACGGTCTTATCTGAAAGACAGGACACCGGCGAGACTCGAACCCAAAACTTCTCTGTCACGAGCTAAGCACCCAACCTATTGAGCTACGTTGGCTCTACATGGGTCACTTGTGTATTAAATGGATTCGACAATATGCATGTTGGCTTGCGGACATGAAATGGGATCTCATACACCTATCCACTTTTCTGCATAGAAAGCGATTTATAACCGACTTTCAATTATATTAACGTCGTCATAATGTCAAATGTCCGACTTGTCTAATCTTGCGTGACGTCATCATAGTCGTATATTGGGTTATGCCCAAAGTGCTTGACAGTCGACGAAAGAGGATTGGTGTAATTCTCAAAGTCGGATGGGTCACATGACCAAATTTACGCCATATTTGTTGGGCTCCGCTTTCCACGAGGAATCCGATGTTTTGAAACACCATTTTTGCAAACTGCGGTCACGAAGAAGAAAAGGAGGTCAAACGTCGTAAGATTCCTCAATGAATTCCAGAAGTTTTATGACTCATATAGCTCTTTTGCTCATGAAATAATTCAAGTTGCATTACATTCTATGATAAACACCGAGTTTATCCCCCTGATCTTCATCGGAATGTTTCATGGTTATTTAGAACAGTGTTATGTCACGCCGACTTCGAAAATAAGCATGCAAGACGGGTTCATCTGTATGTAACGGAATTCGTCGAGAGGCTGACCAATAAAATGATGCCTACATTTTACTGGACTTTATTTTCAATATGTAAATACAGGTGGTGGACATGTAACAGTAAGGTCTTCCTGGATTTGTATATGATACAAGGGTTATATGATGTCAGAAAGAATCTGCAACAAGTGATATAAGTCCAAGATATAGACTAAGTATAGTGATTTTAAAAGCAGTTTGCTTGCGGTATTAACAACGAACTGATCGGGTTCGATTCCCGGATTGCGCCACTATGGTTGAGAAGATAGCCGTCTACTGATTCAAACAACGCGATATCACAAAAATAAAATCTCTAAAGCGAGGAAAACCAAACTGTGTTAAGTAATGATATGATTCTATCGACATGTCGGTCGGTGCATGTCAGACAATTGCGTCGAAATTAATGTCGTCATAGGGGAGCATGTACAAGTTTTGACCTACAGGAAAATTTCATTGCCATGTCATAAGTTTGTCTTCATAACAAGTAAAAAATCTTCCTCGACAAAGAAGAAGGTACGTCAACATATAGAAAGGGTTCCTTTGATATTCAACACTACATTGTTGACGTGTAAAATTGAACTTCAATTATGAAAGAGCAGTAATTACAGTACAGTGACAGTTCTTTTCACCATGTGACCCGACGACCGAATAGCGTGTGTAGTAAATGAAATTCAAACACCTTTTGTTAATCTTTATGTAAACAAAAGTGCTTGAATTCTATTGTTGCATGTCGTATTACATATTAAATTAATTCTACAAGACTTTACTCGTAGTATTAGATGCAAGTATCTATCGATAGAATCGCTCTGAGGGTAAAGGGTGACTGAGTCTGGTGTAGTGGTCAAGCTCTTGGCTTGCGACACAGGCGATCCGGGTTCGATTCTGGGAATGCGCTACTATGTTGGAGAGGTTAGCTACCTCCTGCTTCCATGTCGCTATATAACTGAAAATTGTTTATGCGACTTAAAATACCAATCAACAAATCAAGAATTGATTTAACAATTTCTGGGGCTTTTACATTACAAAACCATCTATCTCCTAATTCTGAAAGCGGGGAAGGTCGACTGTCCGCTTTTATTAGTCCCGTTGTTTCCGAAATAATTTTCTCCAAGTGATCGGTTTAGTAAATTTTCGTCCAAATGGCCTTGAAATTGGGGAAACATTTCGTATTTACGTACTAGTAATATTTGTTCGTTTTTCGGTGGTTAACCCCGAAGTTGGCATAATGTCTTATCCAATTTATCGAGGCAAGTGTACTTTGTATTAAACTTTCAATGTAGTCTAAATTACTGGCACGAAAATAAGAGAGAAAAGGAGACAATAAAACGCTTCTTACATACATTAAGCTATGACGTCGAGGACGGTAATTGATGAGTGATGATTATCAATCAATTTACATTCCCTGCCAGCTTTTGGTCAGGGTACAATTTCACGCTCTATCTGGCGGTAATTGGACAAGTGAAGTTTGGTGGTGTTTGTTTCCTTTTGTGGGTAACATAAGACATGGGTCTGATGTGTTTGGATTTGTTTGTTTTTACGAAGGTAATTGACTGGACTTTACCGGACACCCAACGTGACAAATTTTGCGGTATAAACAGTTCTGACGATAAACGTAGGTAGGACTTCCGGTGGAAAGTTGACTAAATCACGAGTCGTGATCGGTTGTTCCGGAGATACCAATTGTTTGATAAATTTTCCGTTGTTCGTTTTTCGTTTTTGCTGATCTCTTCATGTAGGACAAAAATGAGCAGAATCTTCCATTTTCCCGGAATGAAAAAAAGCACTTGAATTGCATTGTGCAAAGGATTTGCATGCTCCACGCTATGAAATACAATAATTTACAAAATGCTTTAACTAACACATGAAAACGTATATTAGATAGTTTAATCGTAGTTCGAACGTCAAGTTACGGGCCCCTAACCATGGGACGTAACCCGGGAAGGTCAAGGACACGTTAGCCTATTCCCATTCGACCAAACAGTGCTTGAAAAGACCTTTTCATACATATTGCAAATATCAAAACAACAAGAGCTCCACAGCTACATGTATTAGATCAAACTTTCACAACAAATGTATTCGTACCAACACTTTTGAATTAATTAATTAATGAATATGAAATTGAGGGCCAATCCAAACGCACTGTGGTCAAACTACTTGACCTCATAGATGACCGGAACTGCATACCCACCTGTACGGATTCAATGGAAGGTATTACATCCTGTGTATAGAGTGACTGCATTGATATACATGCTCTGAATACAAAGAGAATGTGGACCTTGTATGAAGCCAACTTCCCGTTCTATGAAATAGAATTCGGTCGAGTATATAGTTCTCCAAACAACACATTTTAGTCATTGATGTGACCGCAAGGTTATACTGGTCGTAGATTGTTGTTTATTTGATAACGATAATCAATATTAATTGTTTACATATATGGTTGCGTTAAGTAAGAACGTAAATTCCTGCAAGGAAAAACCGATTATTAATGGGTAGGCTAGTAGTGTATTCCTCCGCAGTTTTTTGTTGCGTTAATCGATGAATTTCGTAGTCTGAAATTCGATTGTAATAATTATGATAGCTAGATTAATATGAAAGTAGAGTTATTCGTTATATTATTCAATATTAACCTTTAGCCATCCCGCTTACTGGTATTATATAGTACAAAAATAGTTATTCTTTGGAAGTATTGCTTTCAAGAACGTCATGACCACCCGGCTATAAATTCAAATTCTAGGATTGGTATTGTCGTTAATGGGTGTTTTTTTTTTTTAAATTTTATATCATAAGGAAAAATTCATTTTCAAATAAACCATATAAATGAATTATGAATAAATAAATGAATGAATAGATAAATGAATAAATAAATAAATGAATAAGTAAATGAATGAATAATAAATAAACAAATAAATAAATAAATAAATAAATAAATAAATAAACAAAAAACAAACAAACAAATAAATAGATAAATAATTCCTGATCAGGTTGTTTGATATACTTTGTCATGACACATGTTGTTAATTGAAGAGGAGTTCCTAATGAACTCATTGTATACGCATAACGTATTACGGTGCTTAGGGGATGGGTGGGTGTCATGCGTCTAGTAAGGTGTTTTACAGACATGCAAAAGACCCCCACAACCATATGATTAACACATGCACGTGTACATTAGTGCAGATGATGTTATCGCTTGCTTCAGGCTTGTTGCTTTTTATTTATTTGACAAAATATCAATGATGTAACAATGTCTACCGTGCAAGTTTTCGGTCACGTATCGCGCTTATCAAGAAAATAATTGAGGAGTCCTGCACCGAAAGACACTCGCAGTGAGATATCAACACAGGGGGTATTTCACACAAAGTCTTTTATTTAAGATTACGATTGCTCCGTACTTGTAATTTCATACCAAAGTTTTCCTGTATCTGGCGAATCTCATCGATAAAATCTAAACCTGAGCCGGACAAAATTTTACGCTTATGTACCCTCTTAGAGTAAAATCATGTATAATATTTGTATGTTTGTATATGAATATACCCCACAATAATGGCTCTGCCAGGGAAGGGCAGGATGTAGAATTTCCTGTAATCATGTTATATACCCCGAATCTCCTTTGGAAGCTTTTCCCACATTTACTAGTTTCCTAGTCCATTTTTCAATATTTTTACCGATACGTGTATTTTTGTCAGCTCTATATCCTTTTATGAACTTAAGTCATCACTTACTTACAAAATTTCCGTCGAACAAAATTTCGATTATATGGCGCTTCGCTTATTACAAGGAATTACCCAAATTCAAAGGTTCCAAACAATTGTATATAATCTTCGCTAACAATGAATGTTGATTTAACTTTATTGTACTCGATAAATGAATGAATGAATGAATAAATAAATAAACAAACAAACAAATAAATAAATAAATAAATAAATAAATAGATAAAATAAAGGAGAAAGAAAGGAAGAAAAAGGGAAAAAAAGAGAGAAAGAAAGCAGAAAAAGTCCAATCTTCTAAGATGTGAAATCTTAGAGGAACAGCTTCATATTCCGTCAGTCAAGTGGGTAAATGTGCTGACCTAGACCTAATTGTGGCATCTTCCCTATCATATCTGGGTTCGATCCCTGGTCGCAGACAGTGTAAAGCTTTGCCATTGTACCTACCCAAGCCAAGGTCGGTGGTTCTCACTCCATTTTCCTCCACCCCCCTAACAATGACCGCCACCATGTAAGTGAACTGATCCTGGTTTTAAGGTGTAACAATAACGATCAGTGGGTCAATAAATGCTATCCACCGTGTGATATGATACTGAAAGAGGTGTATATACAGAATCATTAGCTACGTATGTCTATCAATTTCTACTAAATTCAGCTTTTGTCAATAAAACGACTCATGTTTGTGATATATGCATGAAAAATTTAAATTTGAGCAAATGATCGATACATATGCAGAAGTTGATTTATAATCAAGGGAACATATAAATTCTGTGTGTGTGTGTGTGTGTGTGTGTGTGTGAGAGAGAGAGAGAGAGAGAGAGAGAGAGAGAGAGACAGACAGACAGACACATTGTAGAAAGTGAGGGGAATGCATTAAGTTAATTTCTTTTTGATGCGTTTAAGTTATTTTTGTTCATTACATATTCTAAAATTAGACGCTAGTTAACATTCAAAATTCATAATTTGAATGCCTATAAAGAAAATAATATCATGTACTTTCATGACTATTCCCAATCTTCGTATTAGGAAGCCTAATATGTAAATTAAAGGTGAAATTTCAGAGAAACGAGAAAAGATAGAGATTTAGTTTTGCATATTATCGTAATTCAGGTTAAAACAAAAGAGTTTGACTGCTTTTTAATCACCAGTCCTTATTGCTGACATCTATATTTGCAGGTGAAAATCCAGCTGCTCCCATGTGTTTCAACATTCCTCGAAACTGATCCGCGTGTAAACCGATTATTAAAAAAGAAAGGAGTTCATTCGGACTATTCGTGCGTAAACTTATAAGGTTTATTCATAAAACTGTATGATAGACGTTTAAGGGGACCGCTTCACTCATTTAAAGAGCCATATCCTGCCGCGGAGCGTCCGACAGGTAATTTAATTGTACGCTAGTCGATATACCTGTCATTGTAACAAACAGACGAGAAGCGTGTAAAGCATTTGTTGTAACACGCGGGGATTTTAACTGTGTGTCGTTTTTGTCAGTTTCTATTTACAACGACTTCTGTGCGAAGATAACGTTTGTGTTTTGTTGACTTTACTAGAAAAGGAAAAAAAACCCAAAATGTCGAGATTTTTTGGAAAAAAGGACAAGGACAAGACTCAGCAGAAATATTATGTGGAATTTCTCGGATGGATTGAATCTCCAGGACTTAGAGGAGAGAAATACACAACACCCGTTGTGAACGATCTGAGAAAAAAGCAAAAGAAGTGGAAACACTCACCGAGGCTCACTCTACAGGTCAGTAAAACAGAGCTTAAAATTTCTCAAGATGTAGAAGAAAAGAAAAAGAAGGAAAAGAAAATACGAACTGTTAAATTTCCTATCATTCCCAGTAGAGACATTACATATGTAACTCAGGCTCGCCATCCTATTACTGGGCAGCCAGACGATATTGTGGCTTGCATCTACCTCGGATATGTTCCACGCACACGTAGATATGTACACGTACATGTCTACAGATTCGACTGCGCTGAAACCGCATCAAAGTATGTTCGATTCCTCAACAACACTATTGCTGAATACAGCGAAAGACTGAATAGAATTGAGATCGAGTTGGCCAACAAAGGTGAAATTGATGACCCCCGTATATCAAACGCAAATATGATTATGCGACAAAATTCCCGCGATCCCGGTATCGGGTCTTCCGATGGAATGAGCGAGCCGCGCACGGATTCCTATCCCGACTCGGGTGCTAGTTCCTACAGCGGTTCATTGCCCTCGGATGAAATGGAACCAGACATGATCAGTCTAAAAGACCAGATGCCGTTCGAGTCTGTAACTGATGAACTAAAACAAAAACTGGGCTTGACAAAGAAAGAAGGTGTCCCTCTTTTGCTTCCTCCGAAAGACTATGATACAATTCGAAGGAAACACGGAAATCTGGAAAACGTTGACGATCGTCGCTGTTTGAATGTGAGCATTGTCGGGGATTCCTTATGGACTCCAAGAATGCGAAATAAGTCAGAGGAAAGCGGGGTCGAACTGCCCTCTCCTTCGGAAGGCTCTGAAGCTAAATTTCCGGAATCTGGATTCAGGGAGGAGGACATTTCTTCTCCAAATTCCCACAAAGAAGACTTCGTGTACCCCCCACAATCTGCCCGAAGTCCTCGAATTTCTAAAATAATGAATGAAAGAGACATAATGAGAGTTCCATCATTTTCATCTGCTTACAGTAGCCATAGTTACCGAAGTGCTACGTCGTCGGTTTCAAATGGCAATCCGGAAGTGGATATGGATGGTATATATATGAGGAGACCGGATTCTGAAATTCCGCCTGCCGATTATGATAATAATGACAATATGTGGGATAACACGAATTTGAATAAAAGCACACCGGCAAAAATGTTCCCCAGAGACATGCCCGAATATGCCGTCGTGAACAAAAAGAGGGCAACCTCGACGAACACTCCTCCCAAATTCATGGATCCTTACGCACCTCATAACCAGGACATCCGTGTTCGCCGAGTGAATTCTATGTACAAATGAAACTTTTAAAACAACCTATCCTAATAACCAACCAAATGGTGTTCATAATTAACAGTACTACGTGTACATAGAACAAATGGCCACGGAAGGAGACGGGAAAAACATGAGCTTTCTGAGTCAGGCTTATAATCAAATTATATACATTGCTAACCGATTGATGTAACCGAATAATGATACGCTGCACAGTGGTGTCATAAACTGCAAGTCACGGCTCGGGTCGATTGCAGGCGATGGATGCAGACGAATGACGGGGAGCAGACGATATTATGCGTGTAGATATTATGGATGCAGACGACATTTTCTTGCCGTTTGTTGGTGCATCAGACAGGACTGTGATATTGTATTTATGTATGTACATAGTACTTATATTTCAATTCATTTATTTATATTTTTGAATGAATATTTTGTAAAGTATGTTGTAATGAATTTCGTATTTATTACATTTTCAGAAATTTCGAAAAAGGGCATTCTTAGCGCTTTTGTCTAAATACGCCCTACAATCATAAGATAAAAAGAAGAAGACAAATTTGATTTTGGGGTTTAAGCTAGAAATTCACTTAGTGAATAATTTTTAAGAAACACGTTATACTACATAAGTAACTTTTTTCTCCCTGCGCATTTATCACTTCAGAGGACATTTTGATTGATAATTTTAATTTTATCGATAATTAATGCAGATCCACGTAAACTTGTACGTGAAAGAAAGAATGTCGACACAGATCGTTTGCGGTTAATCTGCCATTGCCGCTGCTTAAATACAGGCTAATATTTCAATTCATATCACTCATAATGAACTAGACCAAGTTACTGAGGTCTTTAATGGGCATTTAAGATTTTCTCTCACAACTGTTTCTAATCCTTGCCATTTAAGACGGTTTAGTCTACTTTAGTGTAGTGAAATTAAAAAGATCTTGGAGAGCTTTCTGTAAATTGGGTGTTAAAACATTTCATACTTCTTGGATTTTAATGAAAATTATTATTAGAGAAATAGTATTAGAAAGGCAGGTGAAATATGACATATATTAGTTCTCTATTTTTATTATTAACTGGTCGTATTTGGTCAAGCATAATTTACTGGTGATAAATAAAAGTGTTGAATGTTACCCTGGATCAAATTTCGGTCATTGAAAAAGAATCTTATCTCAATATCACGAGATCGGGAGTTTTGCAAAATTAAACCCACACCTTATATTTCGCAAGCTTTGTAATCAGTAGATGGCAATCATTCAAGTATTTAGTTACGACATGTCCTATAGACAAATTGATGAGCACTGATAAGAGAAACGGAGTATTTCATTTTATAAGCATACCGTTTGGTATGTGCGAGGCCCCGCTAGTTTCAATTCTCATACTATGGTTCACCAAGGGGCAATACTAAATATTGAATGCCATCAGCTTAAATGGTGTTTTGGTGCCAAATAATGCATACATATCTTTATCCTCTCAAATCTTTATTTACATACAGTAATAATGTCACATTCATAAAGTACAACATCTATAGGAACCTGTTTGTTTAATGTTTCATCAAACGTTTGAAATTTACTTAAATCTAAGCTGTACTATAGCGATATAGATGTATTCATGTTGAAAATATTCTGGATGCAACAGTTATACCGGATGCAATTTTCACAAGAGATTTGAATGAAATTTTGAAAGGATGAACAAAACAAAATACATTTGTGTGCATCATCAATATCTTTACGATTTTTACATTGGTTAAATGGTCACATTTAATAGTTTGAAGTTTTACCACAAATGCATAATATTATTTATTATTTTAACTATATTTGTGATGTATTGAAGGTGTTAAGATGTGATAGTTAACAGATGTCGCTCTGTTCGTACCTTTTAGGGATACCTTTATAATCTAAACAGAGTAATTGATGATAGATTACGACCAGCAGAAGTGCTGCATGTATTGTAGAAATAACCACTTGTTTGTAATTTATCTTGAATGAATTTAAATTCGTTCATTAATGAATGCAAAAGCAGTCGTCCCCTTTCAGTAACTGTCAGAATTTAACATGAATTTGCATAGGTCAAACTTTTTATGATAATGTTGAATTCCACGTTTACAAAAACAACGTTTCAAATTCATAAATAGATTATTCAAAAGGTTGAAAAAGCCTTTTGGCGGTGACCTAGATGCAAGTTTTTGTTTATATGTTGACATGTTTTGTTACGTATAGGATCTGACAGGTGCGTGAATTATGATGTACTTCAGACATTTGAAGGTATAAAGAAAGCTATCGGTCAAAAGACACCTGAAGATAGGTGTGGCGATTATAGGAAAATAATTATAGCTGTCCATTTATTGATGACCTGGTAACATTGTGACCTCGATAAATTTGAAAAGAACGATTTGCGTGTTACATTCCATCGATCCAATTTTGATACGCATTTGTAGGAATTTTGATGACCATATTCACCTTAATCTCTCCGGACAATGCTCGACTACTTTCAATTCGATAGGAAATGACCAGCGAAGAATTTTTCTTTTACGAACGTGGTGATAATTGGGTAAAATGGATACTAGAGATATCGTTGTTTGTCCTCTGTTAATATTTGAACTATAAATGATGTTTTAAAAGTCCTTTCCTATGAAAGAACTGTATATACCTGTATAAAAATGAAAAGCTATTTGAATAGTATTTGGACCTTACAGAAACTATGTCAAATTCTATAATTATTTCAATATTTTAGATACATCTGTGACTACATTTATCGGACACGGACATATATATATATATATATATATATATATATATATATATATATATATATATATATATATATATATATATATATAGTGATGATAATAATAATATTTAAATATTTATACTGTCATAGGAAATAATGTTCGACGTCATAAATGTTATTGTTGGAGGATTTAAAAATCGCCTAAAGGAACAAAATTACATTTTATTTATCCATTTTTATGTATTCACATCTGTAGAAAATTGTTGAACATTTTTAGAGAAATATTCTGTTGATATTATCAAGTAAAATCAAACGTTTTTATGTCTATATTGCTTGGATTATATTATAAATATTTTGTCGAAAGTCTTGCCATACACTTTTTATGTTTAGGAGATTGAAAATCATGTGTAGTATTCAGACCATTCCGGGTTATTTTTTCCGGATATTGAATTAACACACCCGATATGACAAAGTTTGCAGTAAATGCAAACTTCTGGAAAAGGACCCTGTTTTGTCTTACCTTTCACCGCGTAGTAATTAACAAAACCCAGTATCAAATTGTCTTACGGTCATTCGTGCTTGAACGTTGTACATATATGTAACTTTCATGGGGGTTAAAACCCTTTTGTAAGAAATATTTCACATTCTATCGTGTCTCAAATTTCCATTAGTCCCTATAATCGAGTTTCAACTATACCTCAATATTTACCCGCTGTGTTAATCTGTATAAATTTGTAAATTAAGTTGTACAAATTTGTTGAATGTAAACTATATACTGGTTCAAGCTTCATTTAGCTGGCATTAACCACGTTGTCTATGCAAATAATATGTACAAATGTATCAAATGAACTGTATATGCTGTTATATATACTTGAACATTGTGCTGCAAAAGGCTGTTATTGTTACGTATTAAAGTTTATATTTATAAAACAAAGTCGAGTGTTGATTTTACTTTATTTAAAACTTATATTAAAATCTGACATGGCATATAGAGCGGAATTGGGTTACAGCAACACGATGGGAGGTGCAATATGTGTTCATAGGTCACATGCCAAGAACCCCGCAAAGACGTCACCTAGTGAGTGCTTCGATAGGTCAGTAGGTGAATGAGAAGATCAAATGAGATATATTTTATACTGATTGAAGATCGAGTTCATTGTCTTCCATGAAGGGTATTGGTCGGTTTTACATACTTTTGTGGCATTTTCAGGCCTGTAGGAACCCTGGGTTTTTTTAGACCGATCATGGACCGAATTTTTATCACGTTATGAAACGAAACGAAAGTTTTGGTCCCCCTCTTTTGAAATGCTTCCCACGGTATTTCTTTGGTACACTGTAAACACAACCCTGCTACATGCTATCGTAGTATCCAGCATAGCATGCTTAGCTCATAGCAGAGGGGTCTTGGGTTCGATTCCCACCCGCAGCTCGTCAGAATGCAGTCTTTCAAATGAGACAATAAAAAGAGAGATCTCGAGTCGCGGTACACGTACTACTTTTGTAGCCCGTTTCACTAACAATCGTAGATACGTATTTACAGGATCAACTACGACTTCGTACTTCACATACCATCGATGAATTCTCATCTTAAGTTAACACTTGCACGATTTTAAAACTTTGAGTGAGACATATTTTCATCGCAAGTTATCATCGCTTACGGGTTCAACTACGCTTTCGGATTCACATACGATTGTTCGTGACACGGGCTACTGGTGTTTCTGTTCCTTACGGAGCAACCATTTGATTTTTAAATGGGGGGGGGGGGGGGGGCAGGAAGACTTTGCAAAAAAAAGTCCGGCTCAAATTTTGGGGGAAAATAATCCGGTCCGAAGGGCCGGCAAAAACCCCCCAAAACAATAAATAAAGAAAAAATAATAATCCGGCTCTGAAATTGAGCAAAAACATATTCAGGCCGGTGAAAGTCTTCCTCCCCCCCTAAAAATCAAATGATTGCTCCCTTTATGTAAATCTCTGTGCATTGCATCAGCCAGATGTTGTCACTGCTTACGTGAAATAATCGTTACGAGTCATAAAAGAGACAACTCAGGAACATATAACAAAGAAGAGTACAAATAAGTACATGTAAACAAAGCTGACATAACATGTTCGGAAATTAGACCGAAAGTTAGTGTGTTCGAATCCTACTCGCGGCGGATAGATGTTTTGTCCTTTGTATGGTATTCTTACAGCTGATAAACGTCAGGTTTTTTTCACTTCAGTATCAGCGTAGACGAGAAACGTAAACGTAGATACGGGGAAGGCTGCTCAATTGCAGCGTGCACAGCTTGCGCTGATACAATGCTATAGGGGAAAACCAGAGAACATGACTTAGATGATATATAGAATAATAATAATAATTCTATTGTCATGACTCGGTAGCGGTGGAGGTTAGAACGCCGTGTTGTAATTCAGTTTGGCCTCTTACCACTGAAATCGAGTCCAGATCGGGCCGGTTGTACGGTTTGCCCGTGTACATGTAGATGGTTGATGGGTTTTCTTAAGGTACTATGGTTCCCTCCATTTGACTCTGACTGTCTCTATATAAGTAATCATTATATGTCAACATTTAGAGGACAATGTGTAATGGGCATGTAGAAACAGATATCGGCTCTGTGCCTCGGATCCCCCTTCTTTATGATAAAACTTTTAGAGTATGTAGCAGCATATAATATCTCTTCTTAACATAATACATTCTTTATAAAACACCATCTGCTTATGTGACCTTTTTGAAGACAAAGAATTTCTATCTATTGGATTATCAGAACGGAAAATAGGTCGTGACCCAAAGTTGACACCCTTTTAGAATTGCGACAAGCTAAACCACAGAACCGAATCTGGTACATAGAAACGATTCTTGGCGGAAATACAAGTATTGCTCACAATGTTTAAGGGTTAGAACGGGCCAATCTTCGTCTTTTGAAGATAATAATTTGCTACTAGTCGTATACCCTTTGAAACAAAAGACGTATAGTATATGCAGGGCACCTCCTTTGCTCCCTCGTAACAATCGCCTTGAAAAGATGTATATCTACAACGAAAATAGTAACACATGGTCAAAGTCTATATTGTACGCTTTACAGACTAATTTTTTTGTATTATACATGTACATGTATATGATTGTATGATGATTTAAATAGGTAAACAATTTTAAGGGGGGGGGGTGTTAACCAATGCTAACAATGCTAATTAAGCTTTGTGTTAAAACATGAAACTATCAATTAAAAAGGGAGGGGATTGCGCTCAAACTTTCTGACAAAACTTTAAAATAAAAAAAGGTTTTTTTGGGTCTGTGTTAATTGAGCAATTTCTATATGAAAGGGTTTTTTTAACATCTTCCATATGACATTGTTATAAAAAGTTGCCTATACAGGTAGTACGGGTTACTATAACGATGTAGTGATTCCGAAAGAAAAAAAAAGGCCCAATAATGAGGAAATCCAGATCTGAATTGTATCACAGTTTCACATATTTTTTAAAAGAATTAGTGACCTCTGTCAGTGAAAGAGAAATATCTGTATAGACATTTATGTAGTCAACATTTCCAAACTCTTGGTTCTAAAACCGTTAAAAGCAAGTACACTTTCAATTTTTCAAAACAAAAGTTAGAAATGACACTAACGTAAATTCCAGACAATACACAATTCACGTATTACGTAACAATTTATAATCTGATAAATGCATTTTCGCTTTAACCTAACGACAGAACCGAACTAGTGTTACAGTCTATGTATAATATCAAATATGTTTTTCTCGACTATTTATATATAAAAGTTTCGTAAAATTACCATTTAAAAGGCAGTTTTAATATGGAAAAAGAGATTTTTCACTAATAAGATTCACCGAAGTGCCACATTTCTATCATAAATATTACACTTTTCTCATCAAAACATGACTACCACCATTGTCAACAAAATTAGTCGTCTGCGCCAAAATGGCTTTTGAGTGCAACAGGTTGGCACGAAAATTGATTTGAACCCGAGAAGTGCTTCTATTCGTTGGGTTTCATTAACATGTGTATTCGAGTTATTTACTTTGAGTTTTAGTTAAAATTAGACTGAATCACGTCAACTATCAATAATTCAGTAGCGCGATTACTGATATACCCGTTGTGAAATTATATATGAAATTATATATCGTTTTCTCGTATTAGTTGTGTATGGGGCATGTATACGTAGACTGTCTCGCTCAAGGTCAAGTTATTCATAATATCGAGTCATAACCTTACGAAATTACTAAATAGGAAGAAAATGATTCGTGTATATAATATCGAACTTTCATTATGAAATAACTCGGGTACATTTGTATGAAAACACAAGTACTCGACTATACAGGGGCGTAGGAGGTAGTGGGTGGATAAGTATGTCCCCTTTCAAAAATAGGGGTAACACGTGGGTTTGTGCCCTCATCCCCACTTTTCGCAGGTTATTCACTATAAAATATGATTTGTTTTTGGTTTTTATTTTGGTTTTGTTTATCGAATTTCTTTTGAGAACAGTACAACAGTACTGTCCGTCTCCGAGGAAAGAGGGAAAATAAGATAAAAATTTGTTCAACAAAAAGATAAAGGAGTGCCTTTTACGCATCAATCGGTGAATACAGAGAGAGAGAGAGAGAGAGAGAGAGAGAGAGAGAGAGAGAGAGAGAATCCCAAAAATGATAATCGAATGGTGTTTCAGTTGCTACCGACAATATTTCCGTCAAATTACAACCACGAAGCGGGAGTTAACCAACCTTTTGAACATAGTGGCGTAGTGCGAGCCGGGAATCGAACCCGGATCACATACGCTGCAAGCCAAGCGCTAAACCACCACACCAGATGTGCCGCCACAGAGAGACCAAAATGTTAGTTATTTTCCATGTATATTCAGTTCATTGATTTTATTTAGTCATGGGGGTTTTGACATTATATCACGAGTACCTGACACATATCTACGTGTGTGTTTATTTCCTGAGTTTATAGTCTAAAAAGATAACCGCATATTACAAGTCATTACCTGCCATTATTGCGACGTCTACGCACCCAGAAACGAAATGTGTGAGATCCGAGTTGTCTCTAGGCAATTCAAAAGAAATGCCAAGTAAAACAGGAGTGTCAATTTCACACTTCGCCCATCATTGTGGATGATGCGTTCCGCAGACCTCAGAGATCACCGCGCTGGCAAAGAATCTCACTTACTCGTTCACAGGATTCTCTTTTATCTTTATTATGGAACGTCAGTAGGGTCAATATTCAAATATCGTCTTTTCGGTATATGGTTGTGGGCAATGAAATAAAGTAATATTTTGAGCAGGAACAAGACAATGGCACAGTAACCAAGAAAATATTATCAAAGTGTATTGCTAAATTTCTATGGTATTTTTTATCAACTTTTCGTTCCACTGTGATCAATCTTTCAATCTTCACAATTTTAACTTCTTCGTCATTGTCCGTTCACCCCTTAGGTGTCATGTATTTCCTTTGCTACTATTTCGACCAATCTTGGCCTTACTATGATAGAACGCTTTACTCATATTTGTTATCTCCAGCGTAACTACACGCGATTTTAAATCTGTTGTCATCAGTTTTCATCCTTGTACTTCTTTTGCCCAGTTTTATCATATTATTTATATATTTCTACTTTTGTCATACTGGGGCCTTGGTGACGGCAGTGAGCTATAGCGCTGTACAGGATCTCGCTATTAACTCTACCATCTGTCAAGCCTGGATTCGAACTCCTAACGACAAAAGCCTACGATCTGTTTGTGTGCATGTCGTATGCCGACGGTTTCTCCACACCCTGTCACTGACCAAGATCAAACTGTTGGATCACATTAAAACATTAAGCAATATACAGTAACAATCTTAGAGTAAAAGTAAGAAAAATTTGACCCCAACGGGATTCCGTACTTCTTCGTCATGCCACCTGTATATCGAATTCGACGCATATTACGCATGGATAATGAAAAAGAAGATTCTTCTTTTTTTATCCATTCACAAATTATATACATTACTAACGTTGTATTACTTTTAACTTTGTCATTTTTCCGTTTTTGCTCACGAAATGTGTCTCGAGTTTTTTGTATGTAGCATATTATTAGAATCAAGTGTAAGAGAGAGGTATTTTATTTCGTGCAAAATTTGACATTCTTTCTAAAAATGAGAATAAAAGTCAGGCATTTTGACCTGACATCCATAGGGACACGGTACACTGTTTAACTTTGAAACTAGATAGGTTTATAGCCATGTGAAGTTCGTAAATTCAGAGTTTACAGGTCGGCCTAATATAAAACTTACTATAAAATGTGCACGCAGAATCTGTAATATAGATATATATATATAACCAAAACCGAAATGAATCCAGAAGTATTTGTATTTATCAGTACCTACCAGTGAATTTAGCATTTTAATGTGTAACTTTTGAATACAGCCAAATATATTTAAGCGACTTCCGAAAGAAATGTTGATTGATTGATTGATTGATTTTTTTTTAACGTCACACCAAGAATATTTCACGTATATGGTGACGGCATCTGCCTGATGCGGGGCATACAAATTTTGACCTTTGCAACAGACCCACCCGAAGCAGTTAGGGATCTTAAACGTGCCATGCATACCACGACAAGGGACCTTGGTTTTTACTGTCTCATCTGAAGGACAGGACACCCCGCATGACCAGAGTGGGACTCGAACCCTGGCCTCTCGATCAGGAGTCCAGCGCGATACTACTAGGCCACGCCGGCTTCAAAAGAAATGTTGAAAGGTGGCCACTAATTACATGTTGTCTATTAATACAGATTCCGGCGCCATAGACTGAGAATATACTCAAGTCAAAAATTCATATTCTTCTGTTCATCAATGAATTAATAACTTGGATTTGGATTTTATTTAGTTTTATTCTACTGATAAATAGAATTAAACCATTCTGCATTAAAATTTATTTGAACGTTTGATAATGGAATAAATTAAAATGAAATTTTTGACTTAAGTATATTCTCAGTTTATGGCGTCGGACCCAGGTCATTTATATAAAGGCAATTAGTAGTAAGAAACAGAGAAAGGTGGCTGTTTAAGACAGGCGGTCGTTTGATACAGGTGGTCTTAAAAGCAGGTTCGACTGTATTGCTATTATTTGTAAATTAAGATGAATAACGACATTTGCGTTTTAGCGGAACAAGCTTTGCCCTCTGTTAATAAAAATATGTTTAAAGATAAGAGGGACAGCTATGTAGCTAAGTACCATTAAGGACAAGTTGTTCCGAAAGTTTTTATTCATTAAAAATCTCACTTGCGCATATGGATCTAGAGGAGGGCCGGAGGTTGTTCCCTATAAGATGATTCGTTTATAATTTACCAAAAATTAAATTATCCATTTATGTCAGTATCTAATACAGAATACTAAAGCGAGCCAGAGCCCTTGTTTACTGTAGATAGTTATCATTTCTCATTTATTCCTTTCTTTTTTCGTCGATGATATCAAAATTTACTGTGTCAAAGTCCGCCCTTGAATTTATAGTAAGGACACAGGTTTTATTTCAACCACATGTTCTTTGGCATACCATCGTATCAATCCTTAATGCAAATACACAGATATAACTTAAGAAGTAATTTAATACCCTAGAACCTTGCTCAGAATTTCACAATATTGTCAATTTAACAAAAGCTACAAGGTTAATTATAAATTCTAACGAGCTGTTTAAGGACAGACAATATTGTATTAGGTTCGTCTAGAACGGCTTAGGAGCCAAAATGTCCCTGTTTAAAATGGCTGAACATAAATTTAACATTATTTTTATGATTTGTGCAAATGATTTGCCTAGGTATTGGCATGTCTACATATATTGTGCATGTTTTTATGGGAGTAACGTATGCAGATTGAAAAAAAAAAAGAAAAAGAAAAAGTACAACATGCGCGGATATAGAAGACGGTCGGTTTTAAAACTCTTCGTTTGGTCGATATATTTTACTAGAAATGTAGTTTCGACCAATGTTTCAAAGTGAAACTGCCTTTCCTTACAATGCTACTATCAAAGGGCACCTACCTCCCTTTCTTTGACTAAATTTTATGTACGGAAGGTGGGTCACCCTTTCAAAATTTGATTGAATTTAAACTAAATAAAGACCTCCGCCAAAAAAACAAAACAAAACAAAACAAAACAAACCCAAAAACAAAAAACACACACAAGCAAAAACAAAACATAACAAAACTAATAAAAAAAAATTGTGAATTTTTATTTCTAGCTATGAGATCTTTTTGTTTCCTTTACTTTTACAATATACCTAAATTGTACAATTAAAAATGACAAGAGTATGTTTTACATTTAAAGAAAATACAATATAATAACCAATCGCGGTAGATTTCTCCTTGGCATGCATCACGGAATTTATATCCAAGCTATCAGACGTGCACGTAAGTAACAGGCTCATTGTGTTAGAGATATCCTATTCCGAGACCTTCCGATGACTTGGTAACCGTTCGGTCACACCGGGCTTAATTCAGCTTAAAAAGTAAATGTAATTTAATAATGTTCATTTATGTACTCTGGAATTTGTTATTATACAGAAACTGGGTTGGGAGTATTCTAAATACGTCGTACCTTCGTGACTTCGGCGGCCGAGTTGCCGCACTGCAACTCGTAGCTTGTTTTTAATGTCTAAGTTCGAATCCTTGGAAGATTAACTAGTATAGTTACATAGATTGACTGATTGATTAATTATTGTTTTACGTCACTCTACAATTATTTCACGTACATGTATATGATGACGGCATTTTACCTTTGCGACGGACCCACCCGAAGCAGTGAGGGATAACGTGCCACGCCTTCCGTGACACGGGGCCTCGGTTTTTACTGTCTCCTCCGATAGACAGAATACTGGTGTGCTCACGGCGGGAATCGAACCCCGGACATTTCGGTCATAAGTTGAGCACCTCATCCAATGGGCCACACCAGCTTCAGTATAGTTTCTTGTCTGTATTCGGATTCCCCCCCCCCCCCCCCCCCCCCCCATCATGAAACATAGACAATCTAGGAGAGAATATACTTACCATCTATGGGAAACTATACTAACCATGCAAGGGAAATTGTACTGACCATCTATGGGAAACTATACTGGCCATGCAGGGGAAATTGTACTGACCATGATGGGCAAATTACACTGACCATCTAAGGGGAATTGCCCTGACCAATATGGAGAAATTTAGCTGACCATCTAGGGAAAGTAAAGAAATACTGACCGTTTAGGGGAAATGAAACTAATTATCTAGGGGAGATTATATGGATTATCTAGGAAAATTATACTAAGGGGAATTTCCCTGACCATTAAGGAGAAATTACACTGACCATCAAAGAGAAATAAACAAATACCGATCATCTAGGGAAATAATAGTGGCGTAGACTTAAAAAAATGGATATCCAACACTCAGTGGACCCACCAATTAAAACGGATAAAAACTAAGCAATTTCTTTAATTTCGTTTGAATAGAATGTGTGTATACCCTTACAGGTCGTACCTGTACTCGCGAAACAATATTTCAAAACACATAAAGCAACTTTCATTTTTGGCAGCATAAAGTTATGAAGACCTCCTCAATGAATAAAAGCTGCAAGTGCTTGCGGTAAAAAGCAATAAAGTCTAGAAGCCTTGTTAAAGGCATTCCAGTCTACGTGCGTAACTGACCATCGCCCTCCTGACACAGATAGTTCAGAACAAAAGACCAAGTCTCTCTTTTGTCATCCTGCAATTTAAGCCCATGTAAATATACGGTCAAGTAAAGGCCAGTCACGGAACATACAGGACATTGAAAGAGTAATCTCCCATGAAAACCTCGTGATTTTCTCGCACGAGATGCCAAGTAACGTGTCCGTTGTAAAGCAGTTGTTGGCAGTGGAAATGACACATTCGCATGGTTGTTATAAAACGTGCAGTTGTAAAGAAGACTTTGCATTGAAATTGGCATATGTTCAGTATAAATATAAGAAATATAGATTAAACTAAGATCAATTAAACTATTTACTTATTATTGTTGAACGCCATTCGCTAATACGAATTTCATTTTTTCTTAAAATGTCCTCGTTACAATCATTTATGAATAATTTTTTTTTAAAAAAAGTATTACTACATTAGACCCTCTGTCTTTAAATTAACTCAACTATTATCAAGATTTATGTAAATTGGGTAAATATATTAAAAACTACTTTGAAATTAGACAAATTTATGTATAACAACACTTTTCTCAAACTGACCTTACTGTATTTATTTATTATATTATTTATTATAATATTTATATTATGTATTTTGTCAATAAGCTGTATTTGCTTTTGACTAATAACAATCAAACAATATGATGGAGGCACCAGCCGGGTGTTTTTTTTTATCTATGTATGGGGGTTGTTTTATCATTCGAAGAAAGGGGCACCCACGGGACTTCGAAGGAATTCGAACAAAAATCTAGGGTGATCACTGTTGTCACTGAACAACAAGGGTTCCGTAACTTAAACAGAAATGGTTTTTGATCATCATCATCATCATCATCATCATCATCAATATTTCCGTCGTCGTTGTCATCATCATTATTGAGATTGACGTCATTATCATGTTATCCATTATAGAGAAATGGAATAGTTCAATCTCTCACTTCAAGTGAAATAAAGATATTTTCTAAGATTATCTGTTAATTAGCATAGAGATTATTTCGGTACTATGACAATAATAATCTTGTATACAAACAGTTTGAGTCATTCCCTAACAAATCTCAAGATTTAATGCATCTCTGACCGTATTTAACAAATATCAAACAACATAGAAATTTAAGAAAGCGCATTACATATCATTGCGCAATAATCTATTTATATACAATAACCACGAGGTCACCTGATTGGCGCGTGACAAATGGAACTTTTCGTGTGTCGCCAAAAGAGTACTACAAGAGAAGTGCGTAGTGGTTAAGAATACATCATTCCTCAGATTGCACGCTAAACACGCCACATTTACTCTTTCTCACTAGATTTCGGTGTCCGAGAAATGTTGTTTTTCATAAAATGATACCAGCATTAAAATTGGTATCATTAGTAATTCTAAAATCATAGACATTCATTTTGAAGATATGTCAAATCAAAATGGGAATTCGATAGCAGATTAAAAGGACAAACTTTTTCTGAATACTCATTACATTCTCAATATGGTCGTTCATTGATTGATCGATTGATTAATTTATATACACTGTTAATAACATTTATAAAACAGTGAAAAATTTCGGAATACAGTATAATGTATATTATATATAATAATATATATATATATATATATATATATATATATATATAATATATATATATATATATATATATATATATATATATATATATATATGCTGAACTTTTTGTCGCCACTGTATCTATACAATAACCGTGCGCATGCGCATGTATTTTCGGATTAGTTGGGCACATGATGGTACCAATATCTTAATTAAAGATAAGACGTTTTATCCATTCTTTGTACTTGTTCGGGAGAATCCCGCCATTAACCACAATCTCAAAGATGTTTATAGAGATAAGGATTAGGTTAGGTAAGACAGCCAAATTCTAATCTGGTTGGAGATTTCAAATGACACTTTTTAGGTTTTGATTTCATTCTTTGTATGCTATCGAGCAGTTTCGATCTCGCATGTGGTCCCGTTCCCTTCCTGGGAAGGTTGAGGTTTGAATCTATTTATGACCTCCAGGAATAAACATAAGTTTGTGAATACGAGATTTCGACATCCCATGAAAAGTAAAAAAAGAGACCCCCCCCCAAACCCGAAAATTGTAACATTTTTAATCAAAAGTACGGGAAAGGGGGGGGGGGCTAGGTAAAAGAAACCTCTTTGCAAGAGTTTCAATTCATTTTCTTTTTTTATTTTCAATTTCTCTATGTTTATTTTTATAGGAGTGATTTATTCTTAGTGACCTTGAATATATGATCCATTTGTCACACTGTCATAAGATTCGATAGCAATCATATATACAAATTCATGTATTTTAAGAAATATATAATCACTTCGATAGCCATCTTTACATAGAAATGCAAACGGAAGACAATTCCAAAATGGAAGTATTCCGTGAAACATTAACAGAATTTGCATATTTATGCCAGTTTGTTTATTTTGCATAGTATGTTTTAAAAACTACACCCGGAACGAGAAAACTCCCTTCTCGATAATCACCTGTCAGGATATTTTGCTGTATCTTCACATCTTAAATACGACACCTGATACACATGACTCTCTCCTAACAAATTATTTTTGTGGTCATTCAAATAGTTTGATTATCGCTAAATCTTTCATGTTTTGAATGAATGGTTTCACAATAAATACGAATATAAACAGGTTAAGTTAAGTTTGTGTAAACTATCAGCAAAAGCGATAACAGAGATAAAAACACACAGAATAAATTTTGAACCATGTGGTTATTGAAAGGGGATTTTTACGCCACCCGGACAGATTTGTGAGCAGAAGAAACGCGTAGTATTTTGCGATTACCATAAAACAACTAGATTTTATTGAATTATTTGATATTAATACTGCTGTTCTTATTTTATTATTTTGACATGTCAATAGATTTAAAGTATTTTCAAGAGGGGGGGGGGGTAAAAGTTTATTCCGTCCACGAAAAACAAAATATTTGGAGAAAATAATAAAGAAATATATTCTGAATTTGTCTTTGACACTTTTCTTTGCGAAAGAAAGACCTCTTCCTTAAATTCTTTCCTGGAAAGGTATAGGAAAAGACTGATTGATTGAATGTCTGATTGATTGATTGATTGACTATTGTCACTCCATGATTATTTCATGTATAGTTACAACATTTGCTTGATGCATTGCATAGAAATTTATACCTTTGCAACGGACCCTCCCGAAGTAGTGAAGGATCTTTTACGTGCCACGCCTACCGTGATACGGGGCCTCGGTTTTTAATGTTTCCTCCGAAAGACGGTAGTCGAACCCGCCACCTTTCGAATACGAGCCAAGATCCTCATCCACTGAGCCACACTGGTTCACAGAAAAAGAATTCCGCTCTGAAAAAAAAAAATGAAAGTGAACAATAAAAGGAAACGATAAATCCCCAGAGTCCCTTTCATTTCTGAATTAATTGAGTCTCTGTTCAAACTAGCCTTGATAACTCTTTATCCAAACCCACCACCAAGTTAATTATTTTCCTGCATTTATGAAATAGTCAATAGGGAACAGATCGAAAATCATTATCTTTAAATGTCTTAACCACAGCCACAAACAATTATTTCATTCATGAATACGAACGTTTATTTTCCAGACGATCCGGGAGATGAATATGATGCACGTTATTCTATAAGAAATCAAGTGTGTCACGGGATGGTCGATTAAATGCTGAATCGGCAATTATCAGAGCTTGGTATCTTGCCCTAATATCCTTTTTTGTCTGGGATGACGAAAATTGGATTCATTTGGGAGAGAATTAATTATTTCTTGTGGGGAATTAGATCGCATAACTCCGTTTTGCTCTCTTTCTTCCATGCGATACGTTGTGTTGGACTGAAATACGAAATTTAATTGTTGTATGAATATTTGTTATAGTTGATTGTGAAATTAGATTAGTTTTTAATTTTTGATGTAAGATAATTCCACGGTTCGATGCGTTTGCGTTCCACTCCAGTACGGCTCTTTCTATACCATGTGATATAAGTTCTGCTCCAAAAAATTTAATTGTTTCATCAGGATCAAAAGAAAGTCATAGTTGAATGTGAAATAAAATCATTAAAAAAAAACAAAAACAAAAACAAAAACAAAAAACCAAAACCAAAAAAAAAAAATAAAAAAAAAAACCCAAAAAACCAAAAAAAAAAAAAAAAAAAAAAACAACCCCCCCAACCCCCCCCCCCCCCCCCAAAAAAAAAACAAAACAATACGCTAAGTTTAAGTTACTTCACTCCAAAAAGTAATTGTTTCTTCCAACTTTTGAGAGTTAAAACTGAGTTTAGAATAGAAATATCTAAATGTTTAATGTGTCTTTTTATAGCTTTTGATACTAATGATCAAAAGTGATCATATGACTTCTTTTAATCATTAGTATTAAACGTTATTAAAGAGAAAACAGAAGACATCTGACAAAGCTGTATGACACAAATTACCAATATCGAATATATAAAAGAGAAGACAGTAGACATCTGACAAAGCTGTATGACACAAATCACTAAGGACATGCACACAAAACATGATAGTAGTAGAATATACAAGAAAAAACGACATTACAAAAATATTCGATTGTACTGCGGTAACGATACCGACTTAGGACGGTCAATTGAAGTAACAAACGTCACTGAATTGGTATGGTTAACCGGTATACGGGCGCCCACCTTCCCATTCATCGCAAAACAGCACAATCAATTCAAAAATTGCACATTCAAAAATTTAAAAGACAAATGTTACACATTTTTTTTTTGATTATGATATTTGTTTCTTTGGTTATTGTCTCACGTCACTCCAAATTATTGATGCCCTCTGCTTTGTATAATGCATTAGACTAATTTCAAACAGCAAGGGAACTTTTACGTGTTACACCTACCGTGACACGGGGCCTCGGCGTTTTTGACTGTCTCATCCGAAAGACAGGACACATATGAGCCACCGATGAGGCTCGAACCCGAGACCTCTTGGTCACGAACCATGCGCCCAACCATTTGAGCTATGTACATTCTATAACTATATCTGATATAGATAAGTCATATTTTTTTTGTTATATTAGATGTGACTTGTAAAGTAAAACGTATCTAAATGTTAAAGTAAGTCCGGGTGTGTCGTAAGTTCCGAGTTTCACGACGGTTTTTATACGAAACAAAGGGATTCATGTTGTGAAGAAATATATTGGAAAACGCGTAAGTTTTGTCAGAATTGCTTTTATTGTTTTATTCTGCCGCCTTCTTAAAAAAAAGATTTTTCTTGAATTGGATATCGTGCACTATTGTAAATACCTATACATGTATATTGTCCATGCAGTGATAAAAATAACCCCCCCCCCCCTCAAAAAAAAAAAACAAAACAAAACAAAACAAAACAAAAAAACAAAAAAACAAAAAAACAAAAAAAAAAAAAACAAAACAAAACAAAACAAAAAACCCAGCAACACGGAAATCGAAAGATGTGGCATTTTAGTGATTATTTTTCCCAAGATAGTTTCAATATGAACACCTTTTACAAATAAATTAAACAGGTAAGCATGAATAAAAAAGATATGAAAATAATAATAAGTGATAAACAAATAATAATAATAAATAATAATAGTTGATAAATAAATGAGTCAATAAATGTTGATAAATAGATAAACAAACACATGAAAAATATTATAGTAAACATTATACTCTCGAAGTTTGATAACTTTTTCTTCATCGCAAGCTTTTCAAGAGGGACGCAATGTGCCAAAAAAGAAGATGTTAATAAGAAAATCTTATCAACAATGTCTCGATGCCTTTATACAAAAGAGAGACATAGATATAGGTCAAAGAATTCGTCAGTGGCACGAGTTGATCTGCTAGTTATGCAGTGCCTATTGGTCAGAGATTATTCGGTCTGTAATCTCTGACTTTTACTGAGGATAATGCTGTGGTAATTCCCGTAATCCCTAAAGCTTCAGGATCTGTTGCCAAACCGTTCTTGTTGTCATAGATCCGACCTTGATTTATTTTTCAACGAAAATCCTGTGATTAATTGGTCACCGCAAAAATGAAAATCCGAATAGTTGAATTCCTTATTTCTTGTATCGTAACATTCTTTCTTTCTTTTGAACTCTGTTTTCTTTCTTTCTTTCTTTTCGAACTCAGAATTTCTTTCTTATTGGATTCTTTCTTTCTTTTTGAACTCTTTCTTTCTTTTCGAATTCAGAATTTCTTTCTTTCGTTTCGTACCGAGAATTTTCGTTCTTTCTTTCTTTTTCGACCTCAGAATTTATATTCAGACCTTGGATTTTGACTAGGTTTGATGTACATCACAGACCAATTTCCGCCATATTAGTGACGGATTTAGAAGCCAAGGTGCGGATCCGGAAATTATCGGAAGAGAGTGCGTTTGTGTGTATGTGTGTGTGTGTTTGATGAAAAAGTTTTGCTATGGAAACTGGCGGGATGATTATACCTTCAGAAATAGTAGAAATGATTGTTGTCAAATTGCAACCACACGAACATCGCTCTAGATCGGCTAATGAATCCCGAGCCCCATTTTTTATCCAAAGTTTCAATACTGTCCTTTTTTCATTACACTCACTGAGTTGAAAGCTCAGTAACCTAAATCCTTATTGCTATTTAGTACTAACTTCTGAGGTCAATTCGAGGAGATGCAAAGACCTTGAGCCAAAAACTCAATTCATCCTTTAACAAGATTTTGATTACCATTGTATGTCCATTATGGGAAATCGCCAATACATTTTCCTTCATTGTACGAATTTTTAATGAATATGTTTGTAAAATAGCAATTCGAATTCAGCCATACATCCATTGAAATGAATAATGCTATACTCTTATGTGAATCTCTTTGAATACAATGTAAAACAGCCATTAAAAAGAACAATACTTTATTTTGTATAGATCTATAAGATGAATAGTGATAAAAACAACGTTTTGGTTAACCATTGTAATTATCATAGTTCAAAAACATTTTTATTGTGACAAAGTAAACTTGAATTGACTTTATCTTACATTCTTCCATACTTATGAAAATATATTCAGTCGTTTTCTTTATTCGATTTACATATCAAATACATATACCCATCAGGATGAATGAATTTTGGTATATCTTCCGGAACTATTTTCTTTTGGTTCTGTTTTATTATCAAAAGAGAAGTACGATTAGGCTCTCTTTTGAATTTTTTATAACCGATATATTTTCTAATACAAACAGGTCGTTTGGGGATTAAGGTACATTACTTAAATGGATCAAACACTCCTGTCGACAAACACGTTCCCCAAATGCCTATACAATTTAAATCGCACGAGATTTTTGTGGTTTTATGAATGAAAATGTTTTTTAAAAATGTCGCAATCGGCAGCAAGTGACCTCTTTCTCCACGCATAAAACAACCTTCAAAGAGAATTAAGGTCAGGTCTTCATAATATATGTGATTTACAGTCACATGACGTTATCATTGACGTATATAAGTTTTATACAACGCCAGTTATAAAATGCCTTACATGTATATTACATATATATGATTTATCAGGTCGTGTGTATCTAGTTAATTAAAAGATTTTGAGATTTTAGGACCCCGTGCCAAAATTAACGTACAAAGGCAAATTGTTTTTTGTTCGTGAATCCGTTTTCTCTCTATTTTGAGTAGTGGAAGATTTAGTTATAGTTCTAGAGGCTGTAAGTTCGAATCTTGTTGAAGTCTTAATCATTTGACCAAGCGTTAGTCCCAAATTCTCTATATCGAAATCTACTTTTCATTCCGCGTTTTTACCAGCAAAGTTACTCCTAGTTTTACTCCACAGATGGATTCAGCAATTTTTCAAACTGGGAAAGGGGGGGGGGGGTTCGTTGACGGTTCCATATTGACATCAGGTAATGCTGTATAGCATAGGCCACCACAGACAAGACTGAAAGAATTACGGTCTGTTGAATCCGGAATTTTTATTCCTCCCTGTCCCTTATTACTTTTTGAAGAATACAGGAGGAGGTAGTCTGGTTCCCGGGACCCTCCGGATTTTTTGTTGTGCCCTCTAACACAAAAAAAAAAAATCCAGAGGGGTCCCGGGAACCAGACTAAGGAGGAGGTTCCAATCCCCGGAGCCCCGATTCCGCTTTGAATCCACACAGCAACGTAAAAACGAAGTTAGGTTAGGCATCATGGTAAATATACACTCTATGTTTGTTGCACCGCAAAGATATATATATATATATATATATATATATATATATATATATATATATATATATATATATATATATATATATATATATATATATATATATATATATTGCACTTTAATTCCCTTAATTCAGGCTAAGTTACTGTTCTAATTTATTCATTGTTACATCAAAACGATTTGGATACATCTGTAACCGAGGCATTTTTGAGCTACTAATTAAGGATTAACTTTGACAATTTTGCAATGTATTGAGATATAATATGGTTTGAGGTGGTGCACACTATCTATTTATATCGAATTTCATGATGGGTCAAGACCTCCCCCCCCTACCCAGGTCCACCCCTCTGGATCCGCGCATGATTTGGGTGTGCGTTTGATAAAGAAGCGCAGATTTCGTTCATTTACAACTTTTATTTATATAAAAATATGTCTTGTGTTATAACATGCTAAATATTTACCCAATATATTCAACAAAAGTAAAAAGAGAAATTCCTTTAATTGTCAAACAAGAAATGATTTAACTGAATAGTGACGATTGAATTAAGTCTTTAATGGTTACATCAAAAGATTTATTATTTCTTTTGATATCATTTCTTAAAATATGACCAAGTAAATGACACGATATTGAATTTCAATAGGTCTACAGTAGTAAAATTAATAAAATCTGACAATATTTTTACTGCCGTTTTGTGATTTATCGAGTTTGTTAAATTTCTCAGGTGAAAACTTTCACTTGATTTCGATGTTGTTAGTTCTTCATTTTTCTTTTGTGCTTCTTGAAAATCTTTCTATTGTGTGTAAATATTTCCCAAATGCGTTTAAAGCACTTAACCCCAAGAGAGGAATATTTCTTAGGTCGTTAACTTTAGTACGCATAGATATAAAAGTAACTATAAGCAATTGATTTCAAATAAAACATTCAAAGTCATCTGCTCGCATATGACATGAATCTCAAAAAGATTTTCCTATACTATAATATTTAATTTTAATTTCGTACACTCCAATATTGATGCATGTATTTCTGAAATATCTGCAGCATAATTGGTTATTGTTGTTCAACTTTCTTCACATAGCTTTGTATTTGAATGTGTGTTTGTTTTATGTTTGTTTGGGGGTATGGGTGTATATATGTGTGTGAATTAGCACATTTGTTATTCGTGTCGAGGTTATGTTGCGCCTTATTGTCGCTCGAGTTAATGTAATTTCAAATATTAGTGAATTCATGAATTAGCGCCCTTGGAGCAACTCTAATGCCGCTAAAATATGAACCTCGCTAAAATAAGTTCACGTACGGTACCCAATGTTTTTGCATGGGATAAGCGCTCATGCATCATCATCATCATCATCATCATCATCATCATCATCATCATCACCACCACCACCACCACCACCACCATCATCATCATCATCATCATCATCATCATCACCACCACCACCACCACAATCATCATCATCATCATCATCATCATCATCATCAGTTATATCAAAAACATAATCAACTGCAGCAGCAGCAGCAGCAGCTACAACGACAAGTCAACAACAAAATTAGCAACACGAACCAAAATAAGACAACCATCAACAATAACAACAGCTACAACACAACAATATATAGACAAAAAGTGCACAAAAGTCACTACCGTTGTGTTTCAGAACTAGAAACGTTAACCTAAATTAAATACGTTCCCATTAACCTATAATTAATAATCTTTAAATATAAAAATAAATGGCTCACTATTCTGGTCGCCTCTCCCAGAGAATGTTAATAGAAATCGAAAGTAGATGGCTTATCTATACATTCTCATGTCACATAATATTATTATTATGGTCACGATACTATATTTATCATTATCTTGATGCGCTGTCTATATTTATTCAATAATTTTGTAATTAATGATCACATTCAGTGCTATTTTTATCATTAATAGCTTCACGATCATGATCAGCTCTATGAATACGTGGGCAATACGTCACAATGATGTGTGGAGTCCGTCGGTAAATTAACTTCGTCATGGTACTGGCCAGTGTATTGCAACGATATGTATTGGGCAAATTTATTGAAATATCGTATTATTAGTTATTATTTACAGTTCTAAACGGAACTTTTTGAAATCGCGAATTGATATATGTGTGAATATATTTAGAGTCTCGTAGATAATAACTATTATATTACTAGGACTGGTATTTCAACGGCGGATCCAGGATTTCCAAAAAAGGGGGATGTATGTGTAATAGTCAAACTACTTAGCCATTTATTGTACTAAAATCTGAGTTTTTACTCGCAAATATGAGAGGAAAAGGGAGGGAGGTGGCGCTCTAAATCCGCCACTAGATTTCATGTAATTGCAATACAAAATGAAAGCATGCAACTTAACTAATACATCTCGAAAAGAATCGAACATTTTGATTCGAAGTAGTCTTCCATAGGGAAGTCCGGTGCATAAAAAGTAAAGGAACACAAACACTCTATATTGCAAATTTTCGGCCTCACGATCTTTATCAAGCCATTTAAGAGATGTCATCTATTAAACTGTTTGACAAAGGTCGTGAGGCCGAAAATTTGCAATATAGAGTGTTCGTGCTCCTTTACCTTTTACGAACATTTTGAGACTGCGCATAAGAGACACCGCGGAATGATATTGATATCGCATGAGTAATAGGTGATCAGTCCAAATATATTGATAGACTTAATTGCATTTGCAATATAAAATGAATCATATATCTTAACATGATCATGCATGAATATTTCGAAATTTTAACGACAAATATTTCCATATTTATTAAGTTTAATTTTGCACATTCCATATGTGTTTTGACTCATTATTGACGTTTCTCTTAATTACTCGAAATCGTGCTTTTTCAACTAATAATTTACGTCATTCCAAAAATTAAGAGTGGATATTTTCATTTAAAAAACGAACATACAGGTTATAAAATACCCAAAACGTAGATAAAAAGGTGTGATGTATTGTAGTCAATGAGTTAATCAGTCACTCAAGATACTGAACGGGGTTTCGAATCATAAACTAACGTATGTATGTTCACAAATCATTACTCATTAATCGCTTTAATTATGACGAAGGATGATCGATGGCTCAGAAATCCATGTTTAATAAGTATAAATTATATTAGATGACAATAAGATCGATATGAAGCCTGAGTCAGAGGACTAGAAACTCCAAAAAAAAAAAAAAATACCATGAGTAAAACCATCGCTTTATGTACATTCGATGTATTCAGCGGTTGGTCAAAGCTAAACTTAAAAAAAAAAAAACACTTACTGCCTGAGCGCGATCCGCCCCGTCAACGATTTTACTCGAATAAATCTTAAAATAAGAATTCAAGTTAGGATGTCCTTTGCTTTATTTTCGTAAGTGTAGTATCAGATGATAACATAGAATATATTTAGAAAGGAACTTCTTAATGATAAAACAATGAGCTATATTTGGCGGGTAACAAAGTCAAATTCGTTGGCGGGAGGCACCACTCCCAGACAGTAACAGTATTTTGCTTTGTTTTTGCCTTTGTCTGGTTTTGTTTTGTTTTACACCACTACAATGGCAGTTTTTCCACCTATGCGATGACTGCAGGTGTATGGTCGTGGAGCAATCTATGGTAACTAAGGAAAGCCAACGAACTTTGACCTATTTACTTACAGCTCACCTTTCAAATTTTGTAACGACTGATCAGGGAAGCTAGACCTTTGATTTCACAAAGGTGAGATTAATCGCCAAAGTATGAAATTTTGTGCTGCCGTCATTTGTTTCACCAAACTTCGTCTTATCTTTTACACCTTAAATGTTCTCTTATGATTTTAATTGTTTCTCCAAATACAATGTGAAGTATTGAACTGATTAAGCCAATGGCAAAGAGATGACTTGTCTCATTTTGGAAGCAAAAAGCATAGGGAGATTTGAAATTAATGAGGTGGATTAACCTGCATTAGATACTACGGCGGGTGTAACTGGTCAGCGGGAGATGTTTACTCTTCTATCACACCCATCTCACTTGTGGAGTAGTGGTTAAGCGCTTGGCTTGCAGGCGCCGACGATCCGGGTTCGATTCCCGGGTTGCGCCACTATGTTTAAGATGTTGGTTACCTCCTGCTTCCATATCGCGATATAACTGAAAAAAAATTGTTGAAAGCGACGTAAAACACCAATCAACCAAACAACCAACCAGCCAACTGCTTCTTTCAAATGTCTGTACTTGGCCTTGGTCTTCTTGGGTTTTGCCATCGATCTTAGTTTCAAATCTTATAGGCATATTTATATGTCTTCCATGTGAGGCTAATTAATATAAATCAAAATATGCTTACATCTGCAATTTTGTATTTCATGTAGTTGAGGCTTCTTATTACCTTATTTGATATAATTTTAATCATACCAATCATAACCAATTCAATTTATTAAGATCCTCAACGATTTTGTCACCTGTACATGCTGGATAATTACCCAATTAACGCTGTATTAATTAATCAGTATTGATGTATCAGTTATATCTTCTCAGACGTTTTCGATTTTTTTTCTTAAGAAAAAGTTATGTGTTTTGTTTTTTGAATTCAAGAAAATTCGAAATATTCATAATTTTGAAACATTCTTTAATGTTAGGTTTTTGTATTCAAAAGAACCGACATTAAACCTTGGCAGTAAGTTATGTTAGTTTTTATAAATAATTCATCATGATTGAGCCGATTCCTTATAGATCTAATACGTAACAGCAATCAGACTAAATGTGAATGTCAGGCGCGGATTCAGAAATTCTGTCTGGAAGGGGGAGGGGGGGGGGTAGTCCACTCCCAATGAATTTTCCGGGAGGGGGTCCACCCATATTTTTTGTGTAAAAATACTTATTTTACATAGAAAATAACAAGAAAGGTAAGTTTCGCCGAATTTCAGATTGGGTCCACACCCCAGGTCCACCTCTCTAGATCCGCGCATGAATAGTTCAGCACGGAGGAAGGAAAGTGATTTCACATGACTGTAATTGATAAATTATACTGAATGATAAATACGGAATTCTGTTGTTTAATCAAAATAACCATGTGTACTATTATTATAAACAATCGATGTCATTATTTAGTGACTGCTGTTACATAGCAGAAATCCGGATATGGAGTGGTCCGGGTTTGGTTTGATCCCGGTAATGTACATGCATAATGCTCACGTCCGGGTTTGGTTTATCCTGATGATGCGGATAATTTATGCTATATTAATATTATATAATAGTGCAACTATTGTCTTTATTTGAGATACATTATGAATTACATATGCTTAATATTGGAAGTAAAATCTTAATTTAAATTCTTGGCCAACCTGCAGTAAATCATTTTATCCTGGTCTGTTTTGGTCTTGATTTATTGAACAAATGAAGCATTAATTACTATTAAACACTTCACCAGAAATATTTGGCATATAATATGGCAGTTCCTGTGTAGTTCCCCGATTAATATAGTCTGACCTAGGAAACAGGAAGCCCAAGGAAATTAATAGTTCTTTATGTAAAAGTCTACCGTAAAATTGTGCATAGTTATTAAGTTTTAAATTTTAAATCATTTAGATCCGAGAACATCACTATGAATTTGATCGGATTCGAACACACGACACGAGCCTACATCTTAAGCTCGACACTTTTTTGGGATTAATTTTGACAATTTTGCAATTTATTGCGATATAATATGGTTTGAGTCAGTGCACACTTTATTATCCGCGAAGCGGATTATAAAAAAGTGTGCACCGCCTCAAACCATATTATATCTCAATAAATTGCAAACTTGTTAAAGTTAATCCTTATAATTTAATTAAAGACCAGAATAATTCGAATAATTTGTGTCATCAACATTAGATTCTTTTTTAAACTGCAAATGAAAATGTGAGAACAAGAGCGGACGAAAATATCCGCATAACTGGTTTCTTCTAGCAACCGACCAAACCAATTTATGAAGCTATAATATGCTTTCAACATCCAATTAAATTTCTTGTTTCATACGAAATTAAATTATACTGAATTAAAAAAATCAGACGTCAGAGATCTGTTTGTTAAACAAAGGATTTTAAAATTGATATAAAATTTAATTTAAAAATTTTTTTTTGAAAGAATTAAAAAAAGAACAAGATGTGATTGTGAAACACGAATGCCCTCCGGCAGCAACAAAGTCCAAAGAAGGGCAAAGTTTGCAATGTCTTATATCCTGATTAAACTCTAACCATGGGAATAGCTTGTGAAATATGAAAGCCCTACCTCTTACGATTCAAAAATTATAACCAATGTTTAAATTTTGAAATGTAGATCAAAGCTCATGGTCAAGGTGTAAAAAGCTATTGTAAGGACGGACAGTATTTGTCACAAGGAATATACATGTGAAACATGAAAGCCCTACCTCTTAGGATTAAAATGTTATTAACAATGTTAAAGTATTTGAAATGTAGGTTAAAGGTCACGAAGTCATAACTTATTGTACCGACGGAAAGGTCTTGTCACAAAGAATACGCATGATTCAAAAGTTATAACCAATGTTAAAGTATTAGAAAGGTAGGTCAAAGGGCACAATCAAGGTCGCGAGATCAAAAATTATTGTACCAACGGAAAGGTCTTTCACAGGAAATACACATGAAAAATATGAAAGCCCTACTTTTAGCGTTTCAAAAGTTATAACCAATGTTAAAGTTTTCGAAATGTGGGTCAAAGGTCACGGTCAAGGTAATGAGGTAAAAAATTATTGTTCCTACGGAAATGTCTTGCCACAAGAAATAGACATGTAAAATATGAAAGTTCTATTTGGTACAGTTGAAAAGTTAAGTGGAATGTTAAAATTTTGTGTGTGTGTGTGTGTGTGTGTGTGTGTGTGTGTGTGTGTTTGTTGGCCGCAGACAAATGGACAAACAGACAAATGGACAAACAGAAAACAAAAAGACGGCCAAATACTTGATGCTCCGATTCTTTGATTCCGGGGGCACGAAAAAACAAACATATTTTTACTTATTTATACACAAAATATAATCACATTTTCGTATGCATTTCTGCATCACATTTAATTTTGCAATAGTGTTTTGTTATTTTATACGGAGCACCTACACTGCTTCATTTACATTAAGCTATCATTTTGTGATTCCTTTTATAGATATGTAACCGGTGTCATCTGTTTATGTAAATAAGATCAATGAAGGTCAACGATAGAGACATCTATTTTGCTGAAATGGATTACACAAATACTTCACCTGATTTTATTGTTTTCCAAATGATGGAGCCACTGGCGACCTGAGTAATTAACTTATGATAAATCTACTTTGTTAAGTGAAGTGTGTCTCCTTGCCTCATTCTGATACGAGGTTTGTTTTTGTTTTATGGGGACCTCGTTTTAGTCGATGAAATCTACAATTTTAATCTAAATCTTCATCTACAAGCACGGGCTAATGGTGAATGAAAAAGTGTTCGTCTCATTGAAATGTAGCACGCCACAATCTGTTTCATCTTGTAAATGTTTCTTTCATGAATAATATTTTGTTATCTTCGTTCAGGTCATTGCGAATGTAAGTAGTTTAAAAACATTAAGAAATTTATCTTTTAGAGTAGGAAAATGCGGTTGATTATGTCATTTTATGAATGGAGAAACAACTTATGTAAAACCAAAGGTGTGTTTAACAGTTTATGTGTTTTGTCCGAAGTGAACAAGAGAAGTCTTGTTAGAGAAGGTTTAAGTTAATACATTGCCAAACTATGTCAGTGGGTCGGGTAGCTCAGGTATACATCGGGTAAATACTCATATTCAGGGTATGTCAAAAATGCTGATAGGTTAGAAGCGTACAGTGACACCATCTGCTCAATGTTTTTGTTTTTGTTTTAGAAATAGAAAGTTCTATTCTTCAAATTTTAAGCAAAACGAGGAAGGAAATAATGAAATATCGCTCAAGCGTTTTAGAAATCGAAATTCTTGTGTTCGGCATTTTAAGTAAATTGAAAGAAACTTTATGAAAGATCGCACAACCATGCATGTGTGCTTTTTGTGCGTTTTACTTTAGTATAAATATGTTTTATGCTTGAATATTTAAGCAAATTGAAAAGAAAATTATAGAAGATTGTCCAACCGTAATTTTTAGAATATTTTTAATCTTTAGAAACAAAAAAAAAAGTTTCAAATTTAAAAGCAAACTGAAAGGAAACTCATGAAAAATTGCCCAACCACAATACCATCTGTTGTATGTTTTGTTTTATCTATAGAAATGAAAAGTTTAACATCGTTAAGCAACTTATGGGAAAATTATGAAATATTATCTTTGTTCAACAGAGCAGCAACATCTGCATCAAAATTACATTGTTTTAAAAACGAGCAGTGTTAATTGTGAAATTTCAAAATAAAAAAAAAGAATTCTGGATGAATGCACAAGATGTCAAAAACAGTGTACATTTAGAAAGTCATGGATAATTTTACTTTTAAGATATTAAGATAAGTAGCGGCATAATAAAGATTGCATGTAATACAATGTAAATTTTCCTCCGAAATTGTTCTTGAATTACAATGCTATATCAAGTTTGCGTTTTATCTGCATTTCTAAATGCTTAAAATTTTCGAAAAAAATTCAGTGCTTTTGTTCATTGTTGTTTTCATTGGCATTCATTTTCGTAACACATTATATAAAACTAATCAAATGTAACAATGAGATCAAATTTTAATTTTGTTATCGGCTATTTGAAATTACCTTTTTAAGGTGTACTTTATTGTTTCATTTTGTGTTTAATTTTAGAATAACCATTTAAATTAATTCTAGCTATTTCTGTTTGAATCTTTTCAAAGTTATGAATACACCTTATGTTTATAATTGTACTTAAAGCTATTTTTCATTGTCGTGAAGAAAAACAAATTATTCAAAATATCGTTCTATTATCCTAAAATTCCATTTTTCTTTTTTTTATAACTTGCTTTTATAACATTTGTAGTTTCCTACAAATAACTATATTATTTTCATTTTCCTGCATTTAGCATAGAAAATGAAAAAAAAAAAAATAACAAGCACAGAAAGGTTACTTTAAAAGTCTTCCTTTAAGTAATACTTGTTGCGGAGTAATACACAGATTTTACAGAAAATCATTCTCTGCATCAGGGAAACGTTTTATTTCTTCGTTTAATATATGCTTTAACATAAAACGCTCTGTTAACAAAGCGATACAATCTATTATGTATTCAGGTAAGGCGCCGTGCTCCCAAAGAAGCAGATTTCATATCAGACTAAATCGAGGCAGATGTCATATAATTTGCTGTAATTATCATATCAACACATGCTTCCAAAACATGAAATAACACATCGGTTCTCGGATCGAGTCAAACTTACCCGGATTTAAGTGAAATACCGAGATAAGTCATTTGCATCAGAAGGAGTCGATTCTATACACAATGGACCTATGCAGGTGTTTTTTTTTCAGTAAGAAATTATCCATTCAAAGAATGATATTCATTTGAGAATAGCTAAGTTAATATTTCCCAATAAATAAATTATAAATATTTGAATATATATATACGTGTATACATTTTGGTGCACCATATGCCCATTTCGACAACTTATGTCCCTTCAGTGATGCTCAAGACCAAAATTGTGGAAATCGAAAATATAGATATAAATCGGTAGCATATTTCTTTCATCTTAATTCTAATCTGCATTATTTCTTTTTCTTCCAATTCATATAGATATTGTATCAATGGTTGCAGACTATTTCACAAAAGTTCTTTTGAAAATTTTAAGGATTTTTCATAACTTTTACCTAGAAAGAATATGACTTTAAAGTTCGGTATGCAGAATTTAAAATATTTTGTTGTATCTGGGATGAAAAATATCATCATAAACTTGGTATTTTTCCTTTCAGATTTCTCCTGTTTGCAAAATCTGGGGTTGAAAACGAATTTTTGCGACATAAACTGCTGGTTCCTTGATAAATAATGAATTGGTAAGTTTTTGTAAGAAATTTAATATACATGTAAATTTATGTTTGAAATGCCTACCCATCTTATTCGATGTATAATCACACATTTTGCAACTTTTAAAAATTTTGAACAACAAAAATGTAGGTACATAAATTTTATGGCTTTATATGATCATAAGATATTTTGTAATGTACTTTTAAAACGCAATGATGATATCTCAACTTGTTTTTCACTTTAAAAAACATCAAAGAATTTGAATACCTGACAGGTGGATATGATCAGGGGTAGATGTATCAAGAGAGATGATGTATGTACTATTAAAAATCTAGAATGACGAAAGCATCCCCCTATCTTAAGGAGGTAAGCAAAACTCCAAACGACAAACAAACACAATGTTCAACACATGTTTCAGAGTTTTACTACGTTCCAACTTTATGTTAATTATGAGTAAAGTCCTAAGATGCCAAAAGCTAGTAGTATCGACTGACTGAATTACTGAATGTTGTTTTACGTCACTCCACGATTATTTCACATACATGGTGACGGTATTTGCCTGATGCATTGCATACAAATTTAGACCTTTGCAACGGACCCAGTGAGGGATTTTTTACGTGCCACGCCCTCGGATCTCGGTTGTTACTGTCTCATCCGAAACACAGAGCACCGGTGCGGCCAGGGGGAGTCGAACCCGGGACTTCTCGATCACGAACCGACCACCTCATCCACTAGGCCACACCGGTTGATAGTAGTATTCAAAAAGTATAATGTAAAATAGGGTAAAGGGTAAACTTGGACCCTAAAAGAACCAAAGTGTAATCATGTGTGTTGGAGGAGTAAGCATTCCCTGGCGATTAGTAACTCTCGCTCGCCATAGCTTAATCAGGACTTGAAAACCGTTTAGATTTACAGACTGTTTAAGATTATTTCTTGTGATAGGTAGCTCGGAACATTTTGAAATAATTAGAATCTAATGGTTGAGAGCTTTACGTGGCATGTATTAACAGCATGGCGGGTATTCTAACCCACGACTATTCAGTTACATGCTGGGTGTGATATTACTAATCCACGCTTAAAATATACATGACAGGTCTTGATCTTATATTTGAATTTTAGCTTCACACCGGTGTGGCTCAGTGTTTGATGTGTTCGGCTTCTGACAGATAAGTCCGAGGTTCGATGCCCATCGTGGGCACACCGGTGTCCTGTCCTGTATTTCGGATGGGTCCGTAAAAACCGAGGTCACAATAGGCGTGGCAGGTATAAGATCCCTCTCTGCTGCAGGTGGGTCCGTTGCAAAGTACGTCAAGTAATGTCGTAGAGTTACATAAAACAATAAAATTGAATTTTAGCATCTGGGTGAATTTTAAGATCCTGTAAGCACGACCGCCCGTTGGGTTTTCTCAAAAAGAACCAAGACGTACAGACGCCCATTTGTTCCTAATCGATATTGCGCTCATTCACTTCTTCGCTCTATTTCGGTGAATCGCGTAACAGTTTCAGTATTACCGTGATCCGGGTTCGAATCCAGGATTGCGCCTCTTTGTTAAAGAAGTAGGATACCTCCTGATTCTGTATTGTGAAAAGTTGTTAAAAGTGCAAAACCCCAATCAACTCACCAAACATCCGTTGAGGCGAGATTGCACCCATACGGAAGGACGTATCTTTCGCACTTTTAAGAAAGAAAAAAAACTTTGAATGACAGATCTAGATGAGATAATATTTGAAGTTGAATGAGTTTTTTTTCATGTTAAAAGTGCACATTTTGTTCAGAACATTAACTCTTTTCACACCATTCATTAAACGCATCTTAAAAGATTATACATGTATATGGCACTGTGGGAAAGTTTGTTATGTGGGATTGTCCAAAAAGAAAACACTTTCTGCAAATGTAAGCAAAGAATGAAGGATTACTTTCAACAATGCTTCACGTTAAGGAAAAAGTGAAACATAACCGTCCATTTGTGCCCATAATCTCTTGTACAAACCCAGAGGAATATAGACTACCAATAAGTATATAAATTTACCTCGGAGGAAACTGTTTACATAAACTTTTCATTCAAATCCAGGTTTATATTAAAGCATGTTAGATTATCAGTGCCCTTTTTTCTTAAACGTCTTATGTATGTGTATTCCAACTGGACCATAGGATGAGTGCTTGTTTAGCAATAATGTAAACAATATGTATGTGAGCACTTTAAAATTTATTAAATTCATGTTGTTTCTTTTAAGTCTTTTCTTAATATTTTGAGGGCTTGAATACAACAGTGTTTTATATGTCTAAAAGACACCTGTTCCTTTTGGATTTTGGAAATTTTTGGTATTAGCAAAGGACTTTAGAGCAGTTTTTACTGTTCACCACGACAGACCGAATTATTTAAGCGGATATACATTGTGGAGTACTATCGGGTATGGCTGGATAGCAGGGGGTGCTTATTTCTCAGTAATGTTTCTCCATATGTTGGCAATGAACTGTTCCTTCTAATGTTCGGTTTTCTTTCTCAATGTTTTTTTCCAAGATAGTCCTGTTTCTTATTATCAAACAATAGTCGCAATAATTATTTTAGTTTTTAAATTTATCATTGGGGGATGTTTGTTTGTTTGTTTATTTTGGATTTTTTCTGTTATCTATTTTTTTTGGGGGGGGGGGGGTTATTATCTTTTGGGGTGGGTGTTTAATTTCATATTTCTCTTTTTACTTCTTAAGCTTGAAGATTAATTTCATTTTTAATAATATTTCTTATGTTTCACACACCGATTTTATACATTATAAATTGCAAATTATAAACCTATTAAATGGATAAGTAGATATTTTGAGAACCTAATTTACCAAACATGATACTAGGGCAGGCTTGGTGTAGTGCTTAAGCGCTTGGCTTGCAGCGCCGACGATCCGAGTTCAATTCCTGGGTTGCGCCACTATGTTCAGAATGTTAGTTACCTTCTGCTTCCATGTCGCGATATAACTGAAAAATTATTGAAAGCGGCGTAAAACACCAATCAACCAACCAACTAAACATGATACTACCATTTTACCATTTAAGGTTTATTTCAACGTCTGTAGATATGAATTATAATTTTGCATTAGGTATGCTAATGATATTCTAGGGATTTATATAACAGATAGAAGTATAGATAAAATAAATGTTATCTATCATAGAAAGAAGGTTTTATATGTAATTTCACACTCTGTATAGCAGTAATGAATTGCTGTACTAAAATTAGATAACACCTGATGTAAAAATTATCGTTAGATTCCATCATAAACTTTCAAGATTTTGTTCTATATGAATATTAAATTCAAATTTTCTTTCCACTAAAGTCCTCTGCTTGATTTCATTCGTGTTTTCTAAATTTGAATACGCTTTATAACCCCCGAAGATTGACTCTTTTCGATAAACAGAGTTACTTCCCATTTGGGACGGTATCTGACGTAAAACAATTATGACGTCATCAAATTCCTATGAAAATGTCATTTGTGGACTATCTTTTTCCTGAGTTTTATGTCATTTTCCATAGAATTCGATAATGTCATAATTTTTTTTTACGTCAGATACCGTCCCAAACGGGAAGTAACTCTGTATTACGAAAAGACCGAATATGAATACCTAGATGGTAAGTCACAATTCTGAAAAATATGGAAATTCATATACATATGTACTTGCAGATTTCAAAATCACAATTATCCTGAACGAATCTAACAATTCATTTAAGAAGGTTGCCATTTACATACAGCGGAGTGTAACCAGAAAATAACCAGTGAAAGGGGGTTTAGTAAGGTTTGTGTTAATCATTTCTAGAGAGTTTTTTCACTCCACTATCCCACCTCAGACATGAATACAGCAGCCCAGTCTCTGATTTGGATTCTCTGTTTTTTGCCAATAAATTTTGATGCCACCGTCAGGCTTTAATAATCCAAAGTTTAGCATAAAAGAAATAATTGTAAAAAATAATTTTCTGCGTAACATAAGAGCTGGAAGGCATCGCACTGTAAAAACCGACCACTTTTTAACAAGCACTATTAGCTAAAACGAAAATGATACATTTACAAAACCCAAGATTCATTTCAGTTTATTATTTTACAACTGCCCCTTTCAAATTACTTACATTTAAGAAGGGGAAATATATCCGGGGTAAATCAATACAATAACCTATTTACAGGGAGAGGTAATCGCGTCTTCATGTGGTAAATATTGACATATTGATAACATATTTTATTATCATGATATATATTTCCCATACCTTTTCACTTTATACATGCATAGGTGGCTACATGTATTCTAAAGCTTTGGCGGGCTTTCTGTTGTGGTCAAGCGCTGGCTTGTGGTACATGTGATCTCAGGTTCGATCACCGGATTGCGCCACTATGTTGAAGAGGTTGGTTCAATTCTGTTTCCATATCACGATATGACTGAAGAATTGTTAAAAGCGACGTAAAACATAAATCAACCAACTGTAGAATGTTGGAAGGAAATATTATAGCTGTGTTAGACAGGATAATCTAAAAACTGAATATAGTAAATTGCGTAGCTGTGTTTTGTGTTGATTTACTCTTTCGCAAAGCAACAAAACTTTAACAACAGAAATAAATATTTACGAGTAACAAACAAAAAAGCACGATACTTTTGTCTTGTATTTGGTTACACCAAAACCACAACCATAACCAAATAGACAAATACCGCTATTCAAATAGATTAAGTGGGTCCTCTAGCAATAAAGAGATCAAACGTTCATAAACAGTAAGCGTCTCCTGTCAGCCAGACATGTCTGTCTTTATTTGTCCTTACGTTTTACATGATAAATTTAAAGGATAAGGCAAAGGAATGGAAGTTTTTCATGAATTTCCTGCTGTCCGTTACCAAGCAAAAATATGACAATATGAAGTCAAAATCATGTTATAAATTTCAGGCATATTAAAAACATTCTCCCTTAGATTATTTGTGGGTGAAGTTTATTGAAAATATCTTGCATAATTATTTTCAAGAACTGAAAGAAAACGGTTAATTGAAGATAGGACTGACCAGAAAGTAGTCTATGTCTCTGGACTGACGGATGAAGAGAGCAAAATTACAGAATAAAGGAAGAATGAGGACATAAGATAAACTCGAATAACGATAATAAAGTTATACCTATATACTTTGCAAAGCGCATAAACACATAAAGATTAGAATTTGGTAAATACATAGATGTATGTACATGTACTTAATCATGATATATATTCTCCTTTATCATGAACTTCCCATCTTAAAAATAAAAATGAAGTGTTTAATACGTGTATAACACGAGGTAGAATTTCACATTCAACTCGTTGAAAATCTATACTTGAAAAATATACTTGCGCTTTTAATTTATGGGAAGCATTTAAGGTATCGAGTATCGAAAATTCTTGAGCATGGATTGCTTACTACAAGTTTAATTGTAACATTAATTAGAGATTTGGAGCATAGGCGGATCTAGAAATTTTTGAAAGGAAAAAAGGCGGTGTTGTTACAGCCTCACTATTCGGGCCGGAAAGGGGGTTGCTACATTAAAATTGGTCGAAAATGACCTTTTTTTGCTAAAATTTTCTGACCAAAGAGGGGGGAGGGCTTGCACCCTCCTTTTTAAAACCGTCAATGTGGAATAAGCTTTTGCAAATGAAGACCCTCCATTGGCGGATTTAGAGGGGGGTTGCAATCCCCCCTTTTATGGTCGGAAAATTTTACCAGAAAGGTAATTTTCGACCATTTTAGGGCTGCATCCCCTCTCCCTTTTCCAGGCCGAATAGTACAAAAGACTGCAATCCCAAAACTTTATAGATCCGCCTATGCCCCCCCCCCCTTCTCTCGGCTCTCTCTCTGCGTGCTGTAAACGCTCTACACCTACACGCGCCCTTGGATTTTTTTTCTCCTCGCCACGTGACAAAATGAATACATGTTGTACTACGTAAGTTTCATTCATAAATCGCCAGAGTCACGTGAATCTATTACCTGTGTTTGTAACAGCACTAGGCCATTATCCTTTAGAAATACAGTCGGTCGATAATGACGGGTCAAGAGAGGGATTATAGCAGCAGATAAAGCAGGTTAATTAGACGTCCAACCTGGAAACCTATCCTAAACTCTGACCGATATTAACGTGTAAAGATTTCATCATTAATCGGTCAGCGTGCGGAATAAAACAATTTATTTTTTACTGTAGAGTTAAATCTAATAGTTTCATACGTTCAAAATCATGAAAGATCGAATGCAAATGTAGTTTCCCGTTTTCTCTCTTTTCATTTGAAAGTGTTATGTCTCTCTGATTCTATCATAGTTATGACGTCATCTATCAGAGTTGTGATATCTTCTCAAGAAAACTTAATGGCTTTTTGTTTTGTTTTGTTGTTTTTGTTTTTCTTATTTTTTGTTGTTGTTTTTTGGGGTTTTTTTTAAGGGGGTGGGGAGTTGGTTGGTACCATACTCGGAAAGTAGACTGTCCGTACCTGTGACTAGGCTGTAAAGGTAGCTATGAAGATCGCATTTCAATGTGAAAATACCCGACCTATATTCCAATAGGTTATAGATTTACATATTGGTCTTCATGAGCAAGAAAATTACGTTTTGGAAAAGTATGCATTCAGTTAATACGTCGTCTTTTCTAAGTGGGTTACAGGGCATGAATTATGGATATACATGCACTGTATGCAGATGTTTTATTGCATTCTCATGTGCTCAGGTCCATTTTGGTTCAAAGAGCAACTGGGACATAACAAAAACAATAACTTAAAAGAAATTATCCCGTAACCCCACTCAATCAAACAAATAAAACATACAAAGAATAATCCCCCTCTTCCAAGACCCCCCATATATATATAATATAATATAATATAATATAATATAATATAATATAATATAATATAATATAATATAATATAATATAATATAATATAATATAATATAATATAATATAATATAATATAATATAATATAATAATATGAAGCGATGGAAAAGTGATCCTTAAGAATGTCGTGAACATTCTATTTTATACAGGTTTTCTGATTAAAAATCCCTTCATAAACCGTCTAAACAGTCGTCAAATGGTGGGATATTTGGTCAGATAGTACCGACTGTACGTTTAGGAAATTAGATAACTATTTGTTTAATATCATAAATGATTAAACAAATGTTGAAAGTTCTGTAAAACACCAACCAACCTTCGGATTCTGATGCAGTGTTTTGAAAAACTAGCAGAACCAATGGGGTGTCTCTTCCAATAGATACCCATACATAAGAAAATAAAATTTATGGCACTATAAGTGTAGCTATTTTTTCAAATATCGAGGTAATTCCCTATCTCTTTCCCGGGAAAAAATAGAAATTATTCCTATCCTCATAAGCAATATCAGTGGCGGATTTAGAGGGGGACCCCCCTCATTTTCTTTCCACTAAACGTTTTGGCGTCATAATAAAAAATTGATTGTCTCCCACGTCATTTTACGGGAACAGTTTTGGTTTTGCCAACCAAAACGTCAATCTTGCAGTAATAGCGATAGGGTATATATACCTTTTTACAACAGACCCTTTCACTGTTACTGCGGGACTAACATTTTGGTTGGCAAATGATAACGTTTCCTCTTAAATTTTGGACGTCATAATAAAAAAAATAAAATATTGATTGTCTCTGACATTGCTAATCGAAATGTTAGTCCCGCAGTAACATTGAAAAGGTCTATAATCGCGGGACTGACGTTTTTTGGGGGAAGAAATGATCACTGTTCCTGTGAAATGACGTGGGAAAAACAATATCTGATTATGACGTCAAAATTTTTACGAGAAATGTAATTATTTTTCTCCCAAAAAGTGAGTCCAGTAGTTAATGTGAAAGGGTCTGTTGTGGTAATATAAAACAGCTAAATCAATTTTGCCACAAATCTTACACCATGGAACTATGCAATATCGAGAGGACTTATACCTGAACCAAGAAAGATAACTGGAATAAATGTTTCATGTTAACATTCTTTTGAGAGTTATTTCGCTTAACTCAACTGTACAGCTATAGATTTACATACAAATATAAGTTAAATCCAGGTAATACTTTGATATATATAAATTATCGTAAACTTTAGTAAGTCCTCGGTAGTATAGTGGTAAGTATCCCCGCCTGTCACGCGGGAGACCGGGGTTCGATTCCCCGCCGGGGAGGCATTTTTTCCCCTTATTTTTTGTCTACACAGATACATGTTATAAAAGGTATTTATTTAATAAATAGTGTGTAATCATTTCCCCCCAATTTTCTCTGTATATACATGTATGCACTGCAAATTTTTGCAAAGAGCTTACTTTATTCGACTCCACTCTCCGAGTCTAATGGCAGATCATGTGTGAAGTGCGAAAGGGAGGGGGGTTCTTTCTGAGATTGCAATTCCCTCTCAATTTTCAGGGAGAAGTCGAGTTTTCATCTTAGGGATAGGAAATCACGATTTTGCCTATTTCATGGATTCGAACCCACAACCTGACGCTTCCTGGTCGTATGCTGTTGAGAATATCATCTATATGTATAAGATACTTTCAATGAAACATTTTAAGGAAGATTGAATCACAATCTTCGCGCAGGTAACTACAAACTTACAGAGAAAAATAAAATATATAATGAGGAAATTGTCGTGGGTGGTGGACATCTATATTTTTAGATGCACTCATTTAAAGATATAAACTTAAAATGTCTTCATGTCTCGTCTTTTAAACATTCGGAGAAAAACAAGACCACCATCGCATATTTACTGTCACAACATTCCAGATGTTCTTCTTAAAGCAAGTGAATCCGATACTGAATACCTAATGTTTTAGGATTTTTGACATTTGGACCTACTGGCTACATTTTGTGTCACAGCCATATCACAAAGGAGTAGGAAGAAAATATAAACACCAGCTTTATGTCATCTATTTTCTGTGTCTAGAGGCTGATTTTTTTTTGGTGTGTGTAACATTATTTCGAAAGTCCATCATCCCCGCCCACCCCCTTCCCTTTTCCCCTGTTCTTGTGTCATGTTTCAAATTAAGGATTTACTTGTGGTGGTACTAAATAAAAGATTTAAAATCATGTTCTAAATTTTGAAATCCCCCCTCCCCCCACCCGAAAAAAGTTCAAAATTCAAAACATGACACCTGTACCAATTTTCAGTTATTTCCAGTTATTTCTGTAGACGATCCTTATTGAAGGTAATTTGCAAAAGTTTTCGTGCATTTAATTCAAACTCTGGCAACTTTAGTACCGTCACTTAGGTTTCCAATAAACAAAAAAAAAAAAAAAAAATAGAATAAAATACAGATTTACCAGTTACATTGAAACCGAGTTGGCTCAGTGGATAAGGTGCTCGACTCGTGACCTAGGGGTCCTGGGTTTGACTCCCATCCTTGGCACACCGGTTTTCTCTCTATCGGATGATAGAGTACAAACCAAGATCCCGTGTCATGGTAGGCGTGGCACGTAAATGATCACTCACTGCTTCGGGTGGGTCCGTTGTAAATATATAAATTTCTATGCAATACATTAGGAAGATGCCGCCTCTATGTATGTGAATTAATCGTGGAGTGACGCAAACTGGTGTTATGTTATCCATAGACATCATGATGCTAATGGAAACTGGTTTGGTGCTTTGCACCATTGGATAAGAACGGGCACAGTGCAAGGTTTGTGAAGGAAAGGCTGCGGATTCGAGTCCCGCCGACGGTTCACCGGTGTCCTGTCGGTCGGATGAAACAGCCAAAAGCCCGAGGTCCCGTGTCACGGTATTTCCTTCACTGGTTCGGGTGGTAACGTTGTATAAGTACGTGTATATAAGTTTCCGAGATCGTGAAGCCGCCACGGATTTAGAGGGGGAAGGCTGGTTGGAAAATCTTACCAAAAAAAAAAAAAAAAAAAAAAAAAAGAAAGAAAAAAGAAGAAGAAAAAAAGGTAATTTTCGACCATTTTTAGGGTTGCACCCGATAGTGCAAAACATTTGTCTTGGGAGACTGCGAGTCATACGTCATAGCTAAAACGCAGAGCAGCCTCCGTCAATAGACTATTTCCAAGTTATATCCAAACTACGGACACTGCATATTTTGGCGATATTTTATTTATGACGTAATAATCTTATTCTCAGATACATAAGGTCGCTGTTTCTATCAGATATGACGTCACAATCAGTTGTCCGTAGTCGAACGTGTTAAATCTAGGTTTGTAACGGTCCTTTCCGGTTACTTGAAAATAGCCTATAAGGTGATAACCTAATTGTTATAAACTGAAGTCCGTCGTAAATCAATCGGACTGTTCAGGAGAACTCGTAGGAACCAGAATCTGCGTTGCGCTTCTAGATAACTTATATGTTTAAGAGGTTGATGACCTTATTTGGTAAAATTGCGACATGATTGAAAATTGTTCAAAGCAACGCAAAACACCAGTCAGCCAACCTATCAAATCGTTGAATATGATGACTAAATTTTCAATTATTATACTTTCATCAACTATCGCATACTGAATAAATTTCCGAAGACTAATTATGTTGGATCTAACAGTAGCGGGTCAAGAATTTCCGCAAAGCGGAGGTGGGGTGGGGGGGGGGGGGCACATGTGAAAGGCAAATATTAGCCAAAATACTCGGCCATTTTGGGTGCCTAATTTTAAGTTTTACAATTATTTGTTTGAGTGTTTTCGACCTTATCATCTTTTGTGGCGAAAAGGAAAAGAGGGGCTGGTCCTCGTGCCCCCCTCTAAGTCCGCCACTGTATAAATGTAGAACACTTCTTACAATTTTTGTATCCAACGCTGCCAGTCAAATATTCACTTAGTGAAACTGGGTCCACAATAATATTGCGTAGTGAGTACACATCAAAGAAAGTTGGATCTACACGCCGCAAACTGACCGCGATGTGTACACCACAAATAAAGTTAGATTCACCGCTGCATATTGAGTACATCTTAAATTAAGTCGGATGCATCTTATAAAGCTGGATCCACCAGTGCAAAGTGAGTACATCTCAAATAAGTTGAATCCACCCTTACATAGTGAGTACACCTCAAATAAAGTTGGATCCACCAATGCAAAGTGAGTACACCTCCGGCTGATATCGGAACCCATAAAGCGTGCGATGTCCAATCATTTGCGACAGGTACCACAGTTGTACATAGTCTCGCCTACAGAGAAGGGCATGCCTGCTTTACACAATTGACCATTGTAGTGTACAATGACGATTTTGCGATTAAAGTAAATATTGAAGGAAAATCTCGTCTATAGTGAATTCTATGCTAGGGGCGTTAGGACGTATTGTATGCGTGACAGTGCCAACTGCGGCACAGTCGGAGATCGGACGAAATTTCCAGTTACTACATGGTTAGAGTTTTGTACCTGTACAAAATAGCCTGGGACTCATTTCGCCAGGTAATCGCCAGGTAATCACAGACTAAGAGGGAATAAAAGCAGTGTTTGTCATAGGAAAGCAGTGAACGTGTAACAGGTAGGCGTTTAAAGTATTGTTTTTCTTATGAAATACATTTGGTAGCGTTTTAATATATATATGCTTTCAAACTGTCCTTCAAATGAGAGGCAGTGCAGCTGCTAATAGAAAGTTGAAATACAGCTTTCTAAAGCGGCATCTTATATTTATTTAATATATTAAGGATGAGGGATTGAAAAGAATGGAGAGGGAGGGGGCATGAGATCTGGAAATGAAAGAAGAGAATTTTTTTATTTTCATTACTTGAAACTGATTTCTGAAAACAGAGATTGTTACGCATTTGAACGATTGTTTCCGAAATGAGCGGTTGTTTACAACCTGGTTAATAATACAGTGTACACATACAGTATATATAATGTGATGATAGAGGTTGGGCTCCCCCACTCTCTCGCACTCTTAAACACTCTAAATCTAAAAATAACAACAACATGAGTAAAAGGAATAAAAGGAGAATAGGTAGTTACCTGCAACCCCCCCCCCCCCTACAGTTAAGGAAATTCTTATAACATTCCGTTTTCATTGTATCAAATTGACTATGCATTGAACACTTAATCAGGTTGGGCACATCCCACTAAAGAGAGACATTTCCTGATTAATGATTAATGTTAATGATTAGGAAAAGAGAGGTACCGACATGAGTCATGTATCGGAATTTGATTGGGATCATTCTTTAATAAATGTTAACCGTTATTATCAACAAGGTAAGAAACGTCGTAGCTCAGTTGGTAGCGTGATAGGTTGGCGGCCGAGATAACATGGAATCCCACCCCACCTAGGGATCCTAAGTGCGTCCTGACCTTCGAATGAAGCTGTGAAAACCGAGACTGTGCCACGGTAGATGTTGGTAGCGAAGGATCCCCTCACTGCCTCGCGTGAGTCCGTAGTGTGCGTCTAAATTCCTTTGCAATATATCAAGTACATGCCATCAGAATATAAGTGAAACCGGTGTGACTCAGTGGATGAGGTGCTCAACTCGTCACCGGGAGGTCCCGGGTTCGATTCCCGTCATGGGCGCAACAGTGTTCTGTCTTTCGGATGAGACAGTAAAACCCGAGGTCCCCTGTCAGGAAGCGTAACACGTAATAGATCCAGTATTTTTTTTTTCATTTTTGAATTTTTGACCTATTTGCATAATGCTAAAAGATCAATGTTTGGGAAAAATTCAGTTAAATTTTGTTAAAATCAATGAAATTTCCATTAGGCAGGGTCCTTATAACAGACCCGATGTGAAAAATAATAAAAACACACTTAAGATTCCTCACTGTTTCGGGTGGGTCCGTTACAAGGGTAACAATTTCTATGCAAAGCATCAGGCAGATGCCATCACCATATACATGAAATAATCGTGGGTCGAGGTAAAACAATAACCGATTAATCAATCAAAATAAGTGAAATCATCTTGGACAATAAAAATATCGATATGCCATCCCAATTTCAGAGAGAAGCAGAAAGTGCAAAACGGAAGAGGTTCTCATATAGGGAGTAAGAGAGAGGGCTATCTTGTCTATTGCAGTTTGTTTATATTATATCCCATCTATATTAGTTTTGGTCTTCATTATAATATTTACCTTGTCCATATGGTCCATTGTCGGACTTGACTTACACGGCATGTTTATATATGCATATTAAACAATGAATTACCATACATCACATTGTATATTCAAAATCATATAATGTATCAAGTGCCCCTATTTTTGACGAAACTGAATTACCCACTACAACAGTATACATAAAAACGTATTCAAGGCCATCGTTATTTTCTGATTATGGCTTGCTTTGTTTGTTTGGATCTTCATGACCGAAAGGAAGCCGGCGTGGCCTAGTGGTATCGCGTCGGACTCCTGATCGGGAGACCGGGGTTCGAGTCCCGCTCTGGTCATGCCGGTGTTCTGTCTTTCGGATGAGACAGTAAAAACCGAGGACCCGTGTCGTGGTATGCATGGCACGTTAAAGATCCCTCACTGCTTCGGGTGGGTCCGTTGCAAAGGTCAAAATTTGTATGCCCCGCATCAGGCAGATGCCGTCACCATATACGTGAAATATTCGTGGTGTGACGTAAAACAAAAATCAATCAAATCAATCAACGAAAAGAAGGTATTTTTCTCTAGAGTTTCCAGAAATGTAAACAAAGGAATTTTGTTTGGTTCTTTTTTTTTTTTTGGCTTTTCAATAATATGAAAAGTAAAAGTTGTTCCCCTGTGCTCCATCACTTTTCTTTACCTAGCTCCTATCTACGTCACTGATCATGTTCCTTTACTGCAACTACATCGTCTTCGCATCTTTGTATTCACTCTTGTAAGGTCAGCCTTATACTGTCCAGTAATTACCAACCTTGAAACTCCATTGCCATTGTCCTTTTCCAACTTAAAATTACAAAAATTTAAAGTTAGAAAAGGACACCATTGATAAAAATGCATTTGTAAAGTCCATTTTGTTTCTAGGGACAGGATTGGTGTAGTGGTTAAGCGCTTGGCTTGCGGCGCCGACGATCCGGGTTCGATTCGATTCCCGGGTTGCGCCACTATGTTTAAGAGGTTGGTAACCTCCTGCTTCCATGTCGTCGCGATATAACTTAAAAATTGTTCAAGCCACGTAAAACACCAATCAACCAACCAACCATTTTGTTTCTATTTTGTAAAAAGTATTTTGAATATAACAGAAAACGGATTTGCAGTGGTATTTTGATGTATAACAAACATAATGATGTTTTTCCCATATATATACTTACTTATCTATATAGCGCACACCAGCTTTCGATACATTTCGAAGACTGGCATCACTACGTAATTTTACAGCAAAATAAAGCTTCGATATTTTGGCACCGAAGTCATTACAAGACCCGGTTTCTGAGTCCGCTCCTGCGAAAATGGAAAATAGAATCCTAAAAGAAAAGAGTAGGTGATGGGTTTGAAAATTCATGTTGTTCCTACCACTTTTGTGGGCGATCATGTATCGACTTTGTATCACGTTACGACACAAAACGAAAGTCGTGGTTTGTATTCCCTCTTGAAATGCTCCCTTCGGGCCTGCGATATCCTATCTTTCAGAACAGATACTAAAAACCGAGTTTTCGTATCGAGGTAGACGTCGCCACTTACAAGATCTCTCAGTGCTTTTGTCGGGTATTCTCCAAAGGTTTGAATTTCTGTGAAGTGCATCAGGCAGATGCCGTCAGGTCGCAAACTTAGCGTGACGTAAAACGAGACAGCAGGAACATACAAACTCATGAATTTGTGTTATTGTAGCCCTATTTGTATTCAGAATTCTGTTTTATACACGTTGTATATATGATATACATCTACAACGTTTCGGCTATAGTGGCGGATCCAGGATTTCCGAAAAGGGTTGGGGAGGGGGCACATATGTATTAGCCAAACTACTCAGCCATTTTGGTGTCAAATCTGGATTTTTACTTGTACATTTGTGGCAAAAAAAGGGGGCGCCCCGCCCTCTCTAAATCCGCCGCTGTGGTATACAAATAAATTAAAACAATAAGTTTTCACAGCCGTTATAAGAGATTTTCTTTAAGACAATACATTGTTTGAATATACAACAGAAATAAATTCCTAAATAAGAGATTTTCTTTCCACACATAGAAAACGAAATAATAAATATAGACAAACTGATCTCCCTACTTTTGAAAACACGGAAATGTGGATAATGCCCTACTTTTTCGAATGCGATTATGTTTTGATATAAACATTTTAAAGTTATACACAAACCTATTATAACGACCATAAGTATTAAGCAAACACCTGTCTAAAGCACCCAGCTCGGCTGGTGACCTGGAGGCCCGGATTCGACTCCCGCCAGAGGCACACCAGTGTCTTTTGGATGAGACAGTAAAAACCAAGGTCCCGTGTCACGGTAGGCATGACACGTAAAAATCCCTCAATGCTTTGGGATGGTCCGTTGCAAAGGCATACATTTCTTTGTGATGCATCAGGCAGATGCCGTCACCAAATACGTGAAATAATGATAAAGTGACGTAAAATAAAAATCAATCTATCTATTTAAAGTATCCACCTTTTTATGTTTCTATTCAGTACATTTAATAACCACATGTATTTAACTGCGATCATCTATTCTAACGGTCACTCTTTCTCTTCTGGTGGTCGTAAAAGTCAGGTTTGACAAATGTTTCCAAACCTACTGCTTTATAATCGGGTTATGACAATTGACTTGCATGTCGCGGTGTGCTATAACACTAGAGGTACCAAATATGTAGTCTAAGGTTAACAACAAGTCTTCCATGAGAACAATAACAGACCTTTTAAGTTCAATAAATCAAGAGTTTGCCTACACCAAAATATTCACAATGTCAAAAGGTTAAAACTCATAATCTGAAATATAGTATCGGGAAATCGGGAATTGCAGACAGGCAAGTTTTTGTTTATCTAAAATACATTATGTAATTCTGACATAAACAAAGAAGGGAGCGCACGTGATTAACTCATAAATCTGTTTTGCTCGTGAATATATTACTTATTCTTTGTGGGAAAACCTGTTGGACCAATTGAATTGTGTATTGAGATATCTCGACCACAGATAACATCGATTTTTGCCGATGGGGCGAACTGGCATAGCAATTAAAATAATTGATCGGCGCGTTCTTGCCTCGCAAATTTTATTTTGTGATTATTGATAGAACCGCATTTACCTCTATCTCGGCTATAACGTCCATCCTTGATTCACACAAAGGATTAAATCACCTTTCGTTGCGTCATTCGTGTTAATTGGTCTAAATGCAGACTCGGAAACGGATTCTGTGGTTTCCGGATGGACATGATAACTTATCTAACTTTTCGAAAACTGATTTCTAAACACGTAGGTGGTCGATTTTTGTCCATGTTCCAAGTTGTGTTAATTTTAAAATGTGAAATAGGAGACTTGATGTCGCACGAAGCCTTTCGAATGCTTTAAATGCATTATGATTAACCATGCTACAACGCGTGCTCTAGTATTGCAATAGTAATGCATCGATTACATCTAGTGGTTAGCGAGTCGGTTTCGTCAGCGGGTAGTCTCGTCAGCGGTTAGTCTCGTGGTCAGTCACTATCAGATCTATGGTCATGTTGGACGTGACTAGAATGATAAGTCAGAGCACCTGCCAAGGTCTGACACATTGTAAATCTCATAGACAGGTTGTACAGCTGTAGGTCTGAACAGTCTGAAAAGGTGAATCAAGAAAGATGACAGTCCTGAATGGACTGTATTAAAATTTAATTGGATGATGCTATTGGGGTTCATTCTCAAACGCTGAGATGAGCCAGACAAAATTAATGACTTCATATGGCTTATACCACTCAAAAGTTACATTCAGTTTCCAAATAAAATCTTATATTTCGATCTTTTGTTTGATAATAATTATTGCCTTATTATAGTGAGAAAATAATTAAGAATATTTTATCTATGTATCTATGTATGCTTCTCCAGTAAATCCAAATATTGAGATTCATTGATTGATTGATTGATTATTGTTTACGTCACACCACGAATATTTCACGTATATGGTGACGGCATCTGCCTGATGCGGAGCATACAAAGTTTGACCTTTGCAACGGACCCACCCGAAGCAGTGAGGGATCTTTAACGTGCCATGCATACCACGACACGGGGCCTCGGTTTTTACTGTCTCATCCGAAAGACAGGACACCGGCATGACCAGAGCGGGACTCGAACCCCGGCCTCCCGATCAGGAGTCCGACGCGATACCACTAGGTCACGCCGGCTTTGTTGAGATTCATATATTTACAATAATATTGGTAATATATGACTAAAAATTTGCATTATCGCGTACGATAAAACCAAAGTTATACCACATAATACATTCGGAATGTTTGGGATCTCTTTCACTTAGGGGATCGGGCTTTATGTGAAACGCCAATCGGACGCGTATAGATGATGTACCCCATTACTTGCCCCAAAAATGTCCAGAAACTGTTACTAGAGTCAGCCTACTGTCCGCTCCACTCACTTTGTAAACCTGAAAATCTGGATTTTCACTTATTTATCTTTAAAATAGTTTTACAAAATTAATATCAATCGACAGATCTTGTTTAGTCGTAACTTTTGGTGTATGGTACATGTATATGTTTCTACGAAAAAGCATTCGTATTTTATAGGGAAAAAAATCATTTTAGATAGGGCGTTTTCTATGTTAATTTTGACGTGACGTCGCCGATGTTTAACATTGAGTCTATGGGAAACTTGGCGACGTCACGTCAAAATTTAACATGGAAATCGCCCTATCTAAAATTGATTTTTTCTATAAAACATGAGTGCTTCTTCATACAAACATATAGCATTCACCAAAAGTTACGACTAAACAAAATCTATCGAATGGTTTTGCCTTTTTGAAATTATTCTGAAGATGGATAACTGAAAATTCAGATTTCCCAGTTTCCAGAGTGAGTGGCGCGGAGAGTAGTGTCAGCCTAGTTCATTCGGCAGAGTTTTTGATTCGTTGACGAAACGTCCCTGAGGTTCTCGGTGTTTTGTCTTTAGGATGAGTCAATAATATCTCATGTCCATGTCACAGTTGATGTCAGCGCGCGAAAACATCTCTCACTACTTCGGATGGGTCCGTTACAAAGATCTGATTTTCTGTTCAATGAATAAGGCAGATGGCGCCGCCACCAATGACCATGTAGGTGAAATAGACCTTTTCATGATAACTGCGGTCTTACAATTGGTATAAACGCAATAGCCCTTCCGGGAGGTTAGCTACAAACCTGAAAGAAAAGTGATCTCCTACAATTGCTGAGCAATGTTCAGTACGTTCAAATTTTGTAGCTAACCTCCCGGAAGGGCTATTGCGCAGGTACAAATTGTAAGACCGAGTTATCGTGAAAAGGTCTATATTATTAACGCGACATACAGCAAGAAACAAACCGGTAAGATGTTGTTATTTAATGATTTTAATAACCGGAACGCCAGACAAAAGCGCCATGAATACAACTATTGACGGGAGAACGAAGAATGGAGTGTAAACTTGCATTCTTTTGCGATCACCTTATTTCACCCCGTTAGATTTTAGATTTTCGATATAATTTTTAAGACCACCCACATAAGATATGAAAAAAACTTAATAAAGATAAAAATGAAAATTCTTCAAACCGAGGCTGACTCACCACCTCCTAAAAATACAAAAATGTGGATTTCAATACCCCTGCATGGCAAACCTCAGGAAAAAAAAAGAACGATTTGAATTGAGATCCAGACTATAGACGATTTCAAAGGACATCAAAAGATGATTTAACCCCTGTTTGTGATGATAGCCCTTTCCTGAGAAAATAATAAAACTAAATAAAGAACATACCCGGCAAGTATTTTGTGGCCACTTGTCAGGTGGGGCATTCTTTGTCGATATTTTTATAATGGATGCACACATGTGAAGTCTAGCGGCTAAAAGCACTTAATACAGTAGCAATTTTCTGGTCTGGATCCCATTTTATTGTCATCAAGTTTGTTCAATTAAGTTTATAGCACTGCGAGTTCAGGGGGAGGTCTTATGGGCTCTTTAAGGAATAATTATTTTCCAGATAAGAGCTTTTGAACTTTATACGAATGTGAACTTGCATATGTGTTGTATTTCAAGGCTGGACTTTCATTGGCACTTGAAAACTATATACTAGCGAAGAAAATCGGAATACCAGGAGATAAGCACAAATTCTCGGCAAGTACATGAACTGATACATAGGAAGTGAGGGGATCCCCATTACTTCGGTAACTTTTAACATAATGTCACTTAAAAATTCAGTCTTTCCTCTAGTCACAAAAACTAAAGAAAGAAATAAAAGATAAATAAAATAAAATAAAAAGATTAAAGAAAGAAAGAAAGAAAGAAAGAAAAGAAGAAGAAGAAGAAGAAAAGAATTTTATAAATTTTGCCCCCTTCTCTCCCAACATACACACATTACATTGGTTGGCCATCCATCCTACTTGCTGTGATCGAACCACGACTGCATTCTCTATCCACAGTTGTCTTTCCTTGCACTCAGTAGTGACTATTTGGCGCGAATCTTGAGAGACTATGAATTATTGTTAGAATATGCATTCTGTTCTCTTTATTCACTAGATAACAGTAAAAGTTAAAAAGAACCACCATGTTATAGTAAATCATGGCGATAAAGAAAATTCTTAACTCAACCCTGGGGCATCGGCCGGCACCATTTCAACAATTGCTGACAAAAATGTAAGCAAGAGAAGGAACAGCAACTCTGGATAGAGAATGCCACGGTGGCAGCACCCGGTAGCCCACCACCGATGTCCTTTCAGAACATGCATACTTAGGCGCGTGTTTAGTTCTTCAGCATTCCCATAAATGTTCCATAATATTACAAGCCAGAAATAAAAGTTTAATCTACTGGTATGAATGTATTTAAACGTGAATGTGATAGTACTTTGATTACATTTAAATCTACCACATTGAAGCTAAACGCTCCCTCTATTGTCGTTTGATTTCTTTGAGTATATGTAAATTGAAATCTAAAAAGCTGTGTGTGTCAACTGTATATGTAATTTTGGCTCATATATCCTTTGTCATCATTTTGTATACATATTGCTACTTAGAAATTCACAACCTACCTACATGAAAATGTGGATGCCTGACAAGTTCAGTATAATGCTTTTTAAACTGTTTTTCCCCTTTCTTAGCTCGCCGATACAAAATGTCCAGAGAGTTATTGTCAACCGCCGCGCTTCGACGTCCTCGTGCACAAAACTTTAATTTGGGCTAAATCTTTTCAATCAATAGGGGTAGGGGTTTGATACTTCACACATAGGTTCCACATAACAAGAGCTTTCATTTGATACCATGGCGCTGGACTCATGATCAGGAGGCCGGGGTTCGAGTCCCGCTTTGATCATGCCGGTGTCCTGTCTTTCGGATGAGACAGTAAAAACCGAGGTCCCGTATCGTGGTATGCATGGCACGTTAAAGATCCTGCACTGCTTCGGGTGGGTCCGTTTCAAGGTCAAAATTTGTATGCTCTGCATCAGGCATATGCCGTCACCATATACGTGAAATATTCGTGGTGTGAAGTTAAACAAAAATCAATCAGTCATTTGATACAATGACTTTTGACCTTGTTACTTGACCTTTGACTTTGACCTACTTTTTCAAAGCTTTAATCTGGGCTATATCTTTTGAACCAATAGAAGTAGAGCTTTGACTTTCCACACATAAGTTTCTCATGACAAGAGCTTTCATTTGATACCATGACTTTTGACTTTGTGACCTTGACCTTGGACTTTGATTTACTCTTCAAAAATTTTATCTTGGGCCATATCTTTTAAACCAATAGGGTAGGGCTTCGATACTTTACACAAAGGATCCTCATGTCGAACTTTCATTTGGTTCCATAACCCTTGACCTTGGAATTTTACTTACTTTTCAAAAACATTAACATTTGCTATATCTTTTGAAACAATAGGGGTAGAGCTTTGATACTTCACACATAGGTCCTTTATATCAAGATCTTTCATGTGATACCATGACTTTTGACCTTGTGACCTTGACCTTCGAATTTTACCTACTTTTTCAAGACTTCTACGTTGGCTATTTCTTTTGAAATATTAGATATACGGATTTCATTTGTAGATTCATTGTGACCAGAGTTTTGATCTGATTAACTGTTGACCTTTACCAAATTGAACCTCACCTTGAATTAAAAGAATATTGAAAATACATGCTTTTCTTCAAACAATGTCCACCGGCGAGCTGTGTTGTTTTCTGACAACTCTTGTTTTTATCAAAGATAACTTGCTTTACCTCATGTCACCCCACCTTACCCCTAACCCCACACTGCTGTTACTGTTTCTCTATTGTTCTACGGTTCTATACTATACTATACTAATCTATACTATACTTTATTATACTATACTATACTATACTATACTATACTATACTATACTATACTATACTATACTATACTATACTATACTGTATTATACTATACTATACTATTCTATACTTTATTATACTATACTATACTATTCTATACAATACCTACACTATACTATACTATACTATACTATACTATACTATACTATACTATACTATACTATACTATACTATACTATAAAGTTTAGTTTAATACTAACACTGTGAAATAAAGCCACACTCATAGAATTTGTTGCAGCAAAGCCAAACATTTTGATACCATTGGAAGACTTTACCGGGTAATTTTAGATCATCAAGGTTACTTTCGACATGAGCCTCAAGTTTGGAATCGGTCAAGAAATAGAACATTGATAACCTGTTGCGTCATTGAATAGTGTTTGATAAGTGTCACTGAATTTAAATGCTACCTGTCCCAATAGACATACCAGTAATTATATCAAATACAGGATTTAAGAAAGGAAGGGAGGACCTCGAGAATCCGAGCGGAGAAAAAAAAAGTGAAAATAATGTTTATGATGACGACAATTGTCGTTCTGTATGTATTCACAGTAAACTCTGAGTAAAAGGGCCCTAATCCTTTTCTAAATCCACCACTCCACGTAAAGGCCAAGCGGTAGCCTAAAACAGTTTTAACCATTCAATATTTTTTTCTGCTTTGTTAAAAATGTGTCTTATAGGTCAGGGTATTTGTTCTTCATCATAACATTTAGCATAGCTTCAGTAGTGATTTTGCCATTGTTCACTGTTTGCTAGCTTGTCACTTCATCCATATCAATCACCTCCCTTGAAGCCTGGTTAAGCCGGTGTGGCCTAGTGAATAAGGTGCTTCTCTCAAGATCGAGAGATACCGGGTTCGATTCCCGCCCTGGGCGCACCGGTGTTCTGTCTTTCGGATGAAACAGTAAAAACCGAGGTCCCGTGTCACTGTAGGCGTGGCACGTAAAAGATCCTTCACTGCTTCGGGTGGGTCTGTTACAAAGGTCTAAATTTCTATGTAATGCATCAGGCAGATGCCGTCACCATATACGTGAAATAATCGTGTAGTGACGTAAAACAGTATTCAGTCATTTGAAGCCTCAATACGTCGCCCTAATTTGATTATAGGATCACAGTTCCTTACATTGCATAAACTTGCAATTTTGTTCAATTTTGATAAAGGATCGGCCTGCAAAATTCGGAGCATTCCAACATCAAAAGAAAGAAATGTTACACCTATATAAACCATAGGTACTCGGAACGGAAACTTTGATACGACCCCTAACTTTTCAGCCTATACTCTATATTTATCAAGTATAGACTGAAAAATTAGGGGTCGTATCAAAGTTTTCGTTCCGAGTACCTATGATATAAACATCAGAAAGTAAAGTTCTTACTGTATAAATGTCATGTTTTAATTTTTGAATTTACTTGGGGTGGCATACGCAAAAGTTGTCATGTTTTAATTTTTGTATTTATCACCCTCTTAGCAAATTAAAGAATTAAAACATGACAATAAACATTAAACAAACGTTAATATTACTGTGCCTCCAATCTGTCTCTAGAAGGCAACCCACTGTCTTTTCTACAGCTTGTGCTTGATTGCAGGTTTCTATAATGTACCCCGAATCAGTGGCGGATCCAGGATTTCCGAAAAAAAAAGTGGGGGAGGCACATGTGTATTAGCCAAACTACTTAGCCATTTTTGGTGCCAAATCTGGATTTTTACTTGTAAATGTGTGGCGAAAAGGGGGGATGGCCCCCTCTAAAACCGGCACTGTGAATCTTGTACACTTTGATTCTGTCCACGAGATACAATTACGGAAATGCGTCTAAATTTTGGTGCATTGCATTAGGCTGATACCGTCATCATAATCTTTGTGTGACGTAAAACGAGAATTAAACAAACAAGCAAGCAAACAAACAGACAAAACAAAACAAACAAACAAACAATATCTTAAGCTCATTTCATTGGTATCTCTTACTTTAGGGTAACAGTTTAACCAACGTTTTTAATAAATTGATCAGATAAAATGTGAAAAATAATAAATTATATATAAACAGGCATATATTAATATGGACTGAAAGATAGGGAAACATTTTATCAACAATTATGTATGATATATATTCGATTGTAATCCCAGAAGTATATGTTGGTTGGTTGATTGGTGTTTTACGTCGCTTTCAACAATATTTTAGTTGTATCGCGACATGGAAGCAGGAGGTTACCAACCTCTTAAACATAGTGGCGCAACCAGGGAATCGAACCCAGATCGTCGGTGCCGCAAACCAAGCACTTAACCACTAGACCAAGCCTGTCCCTCCCAGAAGTATATGAAGTTGTGCAAATACACAATGCGATATTGTTGATGTTGTTGATGTAATGCTGACAAAGGATGCATATACTCAGCATTTTGTCCTTCTCTCGAGCATCCTGGATTTAGACAACTAAAGAACTATAGAACTTGCCCAACAAGTCCTTGCGAAGGTTACCGTATTAAAGCAATTCCTATACAAATTGTAGTCGCCTCCAGCGACACGCACTAAAATACGGATCCCGGGTCCACATTTATAATGGCACTTCGAGCAGATTGACGAAAAAGAGGACAAAAAATGTCTTCTGGAGTATAAACCATAGATACAAACATTTCCAAGGTCACTGCATACTTAGTGACATATTTTTCGTCAGATTCATTCTTTTGTATGACCAAACAATTTGAAGAGTATCGGGTGGTCAATAATGGCACGAAAACAAAACTACCGTGAAAAGCATGGGTATTTAAATTAATAAAAAGACATTTAAAATTTCAGTAGAAATTGAAATGTTACTCATCTTTTGAAAAGACACGAAGAGATGATCTCGCAAGATTATCATAAGGAGACGAGAGTTTGTCAAATACATGGAAAAAGTATTCTGTCTATCGTGTTGTCTGCAGTAGAATAGAAATAAAGAATAGGCTATGACATGTAATAAATCTCCTGCGTGTCTTTTATCTCCAATCCACATAAAATAGTTCTTATTATGTAAATATTGCTGATGTGTTAAATTTCTCTGAAGCAGTAGAGTTCGTCGGAATTCCAGTCCCCCTTGAAAAGAATCATTTTCTATTAATATAGATGCGCGCTCTTGAATTTCATTCTTAAATTGCACTCTTTGCTAACTGAAACAATACTTTTAAATTTCTGTTTCTACAGAAGATGATTTGCATCTAGTTCTTTTCTTTTTCTTTTCTTTTCACTGTCAGGTCTTTGCGATTACGTCACTATCCAAAAGCCATTTCGAGAACGATATATTTCATAAATGGAACTAAATCGGCGGCAAAGTGTTGATAAAGGAACATACTAAGTGTTGAACTGCACAAAATGCAAGATAATGTGGGTTTGACAACTTTTGAAAAATAAATGAGTTTTAAGTTTCGAATTGCTTATATCATTTCAATTCCACATTGTATTTTAATTCCTTTTGTTTTTGGTAATTGAAATGAGCAAGTCTGGTCCCATCCCCCCCCCCCCCCCCCCCCCCCCCCCCCCCCCCCGAGTTACGTCGGTGTCCCGTTCTTTGTATGACCACAGGGATCTATGGTACGCGGAGATAGAAAACAAAAACAACCTCTATTTTCACTTTCCCTACCAAGAAAATGAAAGCGACTGTTGCGGTTTGTTTTCTTTTTTAGTTTGTTTTGTTTTTTTTTTGTTTTGGGGTTTGTTTTTTTGGGGGGGGGATTGTCTTTTGTTTGTTTGTTTGGTTGGTTGGTCGGAAAGTGAAAGGGATTATTGTTGTTGTTTTCCATTTCATAGTAACAAAATGTGACAAGAACTGTTGTTTTGTTCACTCTCTTGGTGTAACTTAAACTTCATAGTGAAACGTTGATATATAAAAGCATTTTCACTGCTTCGGAGGGGTCCAAAACATCTCTATAAGTCAAGACTTATTATGAACCAGTAAGTTGCCGCCATCATTTTACTAAAATAATTCTGATGCAGTACGTACATCTAATTACAATAAACAAATAAACTGTTGTATTGTTCAAAATACTGTATATGATTTAGGGCGCCAGACAAGTGGTGCCATTATGTAGAGAAATAATCCTGGTGTGACACTTGACGGATGCCAGATCAGTATCAGTATCAGTGTAGATCAGTTTTTATTTTACACCAGACTGATGCCGCCATTTTTAAGGTGAAATAGTAGACCTTTCTCATATTAATTTCATCTCGCATTAAATGTCCGACATATGATGTTTTTAAATACCACTCGAAATTGCGTCATTCTATTGTGACGTAATAATCCAAGCATGAACGTCACAATGAAAATTTCGACAAAACGTAGTTTTTCGGGCTTGAGGCCCCATATGTCGTGTAAAATATGAATATTGTATATTCCGGTGCGGTAATGATCAATACATCTAAATAGATCACGTGATGTACTAAAGGCGTTTGGCATACTTAGCAGTCAATTAATGTCTTTGATTTGACATTAGATCACGGAATCAATGAAGCGGATTCATTGATATACGACGCGCAGGTATGAGGAGAAGATGGAAAGTTTTTACTTAGATGGCCTGTTGACACCTGGTAAGACCACAATAACGAGAAACACGTGGATGGTAGTCAGTGAAGTGAAATTGGATAGTAATTGCTATAAATCAAATGCTATCTCCCGTACATAGAATTCTTAAACAAATTTAACTGGGTAATTACAGTGTTATACCTAAAAGTTTGTAAAAGGGAAGGCGAGAAAAGCGGTAATGAAAAAGATTTGAGATGTCGGGTATTGGCACGCTGTGTGATACACGAAAAAAAAAAAATAAATATGAGGCCACTGTCCTTTTTCGAGAAAGTCGTACGTTATCAGTATGCGATACCGTAAAATCGCAGTCCATCGTTATGTACATGTACTATAATAGCTAAAATCGGTATACAGCATATCTGCATTGTATTGATGTACGACATATCCACTCTGACCCGATATGCAATGATAACAGCAACCCATCGATATGCGATATATATATGTATATATATATATATATATATATATATATATATATATATATATATATATATATATATATATATATATATATATATATATATATATATGTATATATACTTCATCATAATTACATTCCATTGATATTTGGTAGAATCGGAAAAATTCGATATATGCGTCATAATCATACGCATCAGTTTGCGACATGCGACTTTATTTCCCTTACTCAAACTGCTACCGCTAGTGCGCAAGTGTTTTACAAACGCTCGTTTTAGATTAAGGTCAACATTTTGTGGGAGATTTTATCTAGCATTATATTAGAATTACTTCTTGCATGATGTAGCAGTTTATTCAATGTCATCTGGGACAATTAATTGTATTTTTGGTAGGTAAAGTTTTGGAAGTATTCGTGGACATATAGTTTCATGAAAAAAGAAAAAGGCGAAACACAAAGCTAACTGAAACAATAATTATACAAAATTGTTTAAACGTGACTTGGTTTCTAATGTAATAATTCAATATATTGTATGTATTGCAAATACGTAACTGTATATATCCATATCCAAGTTAGCGAGCATGCACATTTTCGATCGTTGTGTGGCCGTTTGGCCAAAGCGCGTTTTGTTTATCGTAAATATCCCGTTTAAGTCGAAACACGCAATACACAAATCTGAACAATGGATACTAAATTCTTAAGACGTAACAAAAATTTAAAAACAAATTTGACCCACTTTTCATATTTCTTTAATATTATCTCTGCTAGCAGACAAGGAGACAATTGTCAAGTAATACCGATCCCGAACTAGATATTCTTTTTGCTAAAGACGTGTCATCCACTCTACTGATAATTGGCAGGTTGTTTTAAAAGACATACATCGACAGCTCATAATAGTAAAACTATTTCCACAGGTATTAATTTCTCAGATCTCCCGATTAGGTATGCAACATAAAAGAAGTCATTAGTTACACGTCGTAACGAGTCAAGGTGTAAAACAGCTATTGTTTTACCACCTACAAGCGCGGATCCAGGATTCTTCCCAAAAGGATGGTGGGTTCAAATATTTAGATAAAAAAGTGAAAAAAATATAATAATAAAGAAAGAAAAATCACCTTAAAATGAATGCATTTCAACTTCTTTCATAAATCATGACATATATTTTGCAAATTCGAAGTGATGGGTTCCACCCCCGCTAGATCCGCGCATGACCTTGTATAAAAATATGTCGTTGAGAAAAACTACAGTGGGATGCATGGGATCTGCCCTTTTATTTATCAGATGCATTTTTGATCCAGGGAGGTCTCTTTCCAATTCTGTGATGCATATAATCCTCCATTGTAGCAGGAAAGATGATGTATTTGTCTGCAAATATGCCCCTCCCCTATCCGAAAATCACACAGTCAGCTCATTTTCATGTTGTGTCTCCAACAGTGCAAGCTACCTTACGATCATAATAGGGCATACAGGCTTCCAGATGACATGGTATTGTGTCAAAGAAAAGAATTTTAATGATGACGTCATCTATAGAACGTCTTTGACAGGTGTCATGCTTTATGTCGCACAATGCCATTCAAAAATAATTACACACACGTTGAAAACTTTATCTACCGCTTTGATGCTTCATAAAATGTACACGGAAAGGCAGGTACGCATCCCCTTTTCCGTTTGTCCTTCATTGGCTCTTACTTCAGTAAAATTTATACGCCTAAATACGATCTGATATCTATTATTATCACTGGGTTGATAACGCTGCTGGTGGACTGTTAGTTCCCGAGGATGCTCTCAGTCCAGTTTTCAGTTCCTCTGTACTTACTTCAAATTATCAAATTACTGAGTGATAAAAAGTTAATTTAAAACTGGGGAGTATCTCCCTTATGTATAGCTCTGTCCTTACATGGGTTTTTTAGCTCTTACTTTTATATCAATTCGGGAATGAGTTTGCTCTTTAAATACCTATATTTTCGATTTCCACATTTTAGGCATTGAGCATCACTGTAAAGAAATAGCGTATATGGTGAACTAAATTATTACACTCTGTAAGAAATCAAGTTCTGGTGAACTTTGATGACGTTTCAGTCACCGAAACCGTTATTTCCCATAGCCAATCAACGACTCGGCTAGGCACGTGATAGTGACGCAATATGTAACAAACATCTGTTCAAAATCTACCTTGTGGGTCACACACGCTGTGGAAGAGTTAATTTCATTCCTATGAATTTGTAGCCGATCAACTAATTGGCTGAAAATCAGAGTTCACCAAAACATGCCCCCTTACGGAGTTTCGCCAGATCTTTATCCGCAATGAGACAAATAGAGAAGCGGAATAAAGATATGGTTTTAATCAGATTGGTGGTGATAGCTGATTTGTTTGTTTAATTCTTGTTTTTCGTCTTGCAAGATCATTGTACTTATATGTTGACGACATCTGTCTGTTGCAATGCATAGGAATTTAGAACTTTCATCCCAGACAGCGAAGCGATGAGGAATCTTTTTACCTGCCACATCCACTGTGACACAGCACCTCGGTTTTTATTTTCTCATTTGGTGGGACTCGCACCCAAGTCCTTTTGGTCACGAGAGGAGCATCTAACCGATTAAACTATGCCGACCTGATGATTTTTGAACACACTTAGACTGGCAATGCCTGTCTAGATCTTGAAATCTCAGCGCAGTGATAGTAAGCAAGACCAAGAACTCCAGTCTAGAAAATACTTGAGTATGGCGCTGTGTAATAGATATGTAACAAGTTATGAAATTTTAAAAAAGGAAACAAATTGTTATTGTTATAATCAGTGTTTTGAAAACATTCAAGGTCGAAACTCTGTATTTTGCAGAACCTCCTGCAATGCCACGGCCATTTCCCTTTTTCTAAAGAGTAGTTGATCCATCTTGTATCATATTATTCTAGTTATATTTTGGAAAGGAATTTTCTATTGAAAATTCTAAACAAGAGAACCTGATCTAGGTTATCTATACATCAGGTGCATTGTGTTGCACATTCTTCAAGAATATTGAGATGCTGTGAGCCCAAAAACTTGTTTGACTGCATAGTATAAAACGTCGCATTACACGGCTCGATGGATCAGTGTGTCACGTGCCCTTGCTATGCCGGTGCGAATCTACGCCCAGCTATAAAAAGTTTTCGCGGAGGAGATGTTTTGAAAAGCTGTATGTTCAGTTTATAAATAATGCAATCAAAGGCTTCAAAGATCAGATATCGATAGGGGGTAATTGTCGTAACCAATATATACGGTAGGGTAGTTACATGAAACCACCTATTACATTTGAATCTTTGTAGCGCATACTGACGTAGTTTTCGTACCTTCTTTGACCTTAATGCAGTCAAGGGAAAGAATTTTTTGTTTTATGTTAAAAAGAAGAATCAGATAATCCAAGTTTGGTTTAAGAATACGTATGCAGTCTGGTTGACAACAAAATGAAAGGGAGACGAACAAAGTATGGGACACAGAGAAAATTGTGATTCATTTCGTCTATGTTTTATCGAAATTGAAATCAGAGGTATGTTATTCTGTCTTGTCTCTGTTTGTGGACAGTTTTAACAACTATTCTACAATACATGCAATGTGTTGTCATATTTCATTTGAGTGTGGGGGCAGGCTTGGTGTAGAGTGGTTAAGCGCTTGGCTTGCGGCGCCGACGATCCGGGTTCGATTCCCAGGTTGCGCCACTATGTTTAAGAGGTTGGTTACCTCCTTCTTCCATGTCGCGATATAACTGAAAAATTGTTGAAAGCGACGTAAAACACCAGTCAACCAACCAACCAACATTTGAGTGTGAGTGACTTTTTACTATCATTTATGACCTTATCACCTTGACCTTCACGTTTGACCTACATTACAATAAAAACTTTTGATGTCTCGGGGGCTTTTTTTATTTCTTCTCCAGCTTGCCACATTTATTTGCACTCTCTCCTGACGTGCTGCTCGTGCGGTTTTCAAGACACGTCCTCCCAAACAGTAGCGTTTAGTTTCTTTGTTTGAGTTATTAAATGGATTTCAATGAATGTGGTTAAAGAAATATATAAGACATATTTGCTTACTTTCTCGTTGGTTAAACAGGGTGGATTACATTAAGTAAAATATACTACGACGGATTTTAAAAACTAGGTTTAACGCCCCCGTATTTGGATGAAGTACAGAAGCAACACCGTTGAAATCTTTTTTAAAAATAGTTTTTGCATAAGAATTTCTAGATCTCTAGATAATGATATTTTAATACCGTGGTGTAACAGGCGCCGCCCTTGTGTAGGAGGCGATCACTATGAGATCACTTATAAAGGAGGCAACCACTTGATGTTAAGGCCTCGCAATGTAGGAAAAAATTAATTTCCGTTTTCGTACTAACCCACCCTCTTTCATTTACTCTAACTTACATGGATATGTGGAAAAATAAATAATCCGGCCTTGAATATTGGGCAAATATAAATTACAGCTCTGAAAATAGGCCAAAAAGGGGGGAGGGGCTTACAAAAGTCTTCTCCTCCCCCACATGAAAATCAAATGGTTGCTCCTTCACGGCGTGATCCTTCAAAACAAAGGCAACAAAACACATTTATACATGCTACCCACGCTCCATCTTTGCTCTATTGTTTAAGAATTTTTATCATTTTACATCACGTAAGAATTATGCAACAACAGAGAACGAGAATTATGATAGATAGATTTACCGCCTCCATAACATTTTCCGTATACATTATGTATACATGTATGTTGCACATGAAAATGACGTTCCATAACACCCCCTTCCTTAAAACGATTTCTTTTTCTGAAAAATTCATGCAATATTTATGCAACAATATGATCGAGACTTTGCCGCCTCCGCTTTGTTGTCTAATTTGAAGGTGATCATTTGATTTATTCATAGCCTCTCAAGTATAATGTTTTGTAGAATATGTTAAACTTGCATTGACGGATCATTAACCAAGAGCGCATATATATCAGAAAATTGTGAATAATATCTGAAATTAACTTTTGAGCTTTAGTATTGGATATGGAGAATGAGCAAGACGCTCTATGAATAGCTGGATGTTTATTCTAGATTTTATCAAAATAATCGAGCCTTATCTATCAGGATTTATTTATTTTACAGGCAAACAAGGGCCAAGCTTGTGACCTCTTCAAAACGTAAGTATGTTGTTGATTTCAAAATGATATACAACGTATTCACTTTGCCATTAATCCTCAAATTTGTAATCGTAAAAGTGCGCTTCTGTTTCTTGAATTTACAAACTGTCCCACTTTCACATTTACTTATGTATTTAACAATTAAATAATGATACATTTGTGTCCTCGGCGTCCGAAATCGGTCATTTCGTAATAAAGAGTTATCTGCCCTTTGAGCAGGTATCTGATGTAGAATAACAGTGACGTAAACAAGTTCCATGGAAACTCATGAAAAATGAAAGGAAAGAACGGCACACAAATCACGTTTCTATAGATATTTTATGACGTCACAATGATTTTGACGTTTTAAAAATATACCAACATAAATGCAATCTCACCTACAGAGGGCGTCAAGGTACTCTCCACTTTTTCTCTCTTTCCTTTCAAAAGGTTAATGGATGTTTAAAATCTGTTATACCATTAAATGGGATTTTCCCCAGTTTTACAGGAATCTTGTAAAACAGCTTCAATCATATAACAGATTGGAAAAGCTTAGAGTAGCGTAGCGCCCTCTGTATGAGAGATGGACCACAGTAATTGGCGGCGAACCCCATTCTACCATTCCCTTGATGAAAGGGGACGTTTGCTAATACGCTGTATACTTGACGTGAATGTAGTTTGACGGCGCTGATAAGCCACAGCCCTTATAACTCCCGATCTGTCTGTCAAGTAATCATCTTACTTCAGTTTCCCATGTATCAAAGTCGGTGTGGCCTACTGTCCGCGCCACTCACTCTGGAAACTGGAAAATCTGGATTTTCAGTTATTCATCTTCAGAATAATTTCAAAAAGGAAAAACCATTCGATAGATTTTGTTTAGTCGTAACTTTTGGTGTATGCTATATGTTTGTATAAAGAAGCGTTCATATTTTATAGAAAAGAATCAATTTTAGATAGGGCGATTTCCATGTTAAATTGTGACGTGACGTCGCCAAGTTTCCCATAGTCTCAATGTTAAACATCGGCGACGTCACGTCAAAATTAACATAGAAAACGCCCTATCGAAAATGATTTTTCCCTATAAAATACGAATGCTTCTTCGTAGAAACATAAAACATACACCAAAAGTTACGACTAAACAAGATCTGTCGATTGATATTATTTTTGTAAAACTATTTTAAAGATAAATAAGTGAAAATCCAGATTTTTCGGTTTAGAAAGTGAGTGGCGCGGACAGTATTGGATAAAGTGCTTGGCTCGTGGTCGATGGGTCCCGGGTTCGACTCCCGCCCAGGGCACACCGGTGTTCTGTCTTTCGGTTGAAACAGTAAAAACCGAGGCCCCGTGTCACGGTAGGATTGGCACGTAAAAGATCCCTCACTTCTTCGGGAGGGTCCGTTGCTAAGGTCTAAATTTGGATACAATGCATCAGGCAGATGCCGTCACCATATACGTGAAATAATCGTGGAGTGACGTAAAACAATAATCAATCAATCAATTAATCAATCTCTGGTATCAAATAAGCCCAGGGTATGGATATAATTATTGAAAGACCCACTAATAACGCAGTTGCATAATCGTGTTGGTAAATCAAACTTGGGTAAAATTGATATTTCCAAGGGGCGGAAATATTTCACCTCTATATAAATGAATTGATATCTTATACTACCTGCTTTGTTGTTCAATAAAGCCGGCGTGGCCTAGTGGTATCGCGATCGGGAGGCCGGGGTTCGAGTCCCGCTCTGGTCATGCCGGTGTCCTGTCTTTCGGATGAGACAGTAAAAACCGAGGCCCCGTGTCGTGGTATGCATGGCACGTTAAAGATCCCTCACTGCTTCGGGTGGGTCTGTTGCAAAGGTCAAAATTTGTATGCCCCGCATTAGACAGATGCCGTCACCTTATACGTGAAATATTCGTGGTGTGACGTAAAACAAAAATCAATCAGTCAATTAAATCAATTGTTGTTCAATACAAAAGTACTAATGTCATGTCAATGTGGCACCCAGAGAATTGTATCGAGCTTTTGTTTGACTGTCCGTCTCAAATGGCTAAGACGTACAGACGGAACCGAAACACTTCACACAATCATGTAGGATGAATATGGAATGAAATTATTTAAGGGTCACAGTCCAACACCATCAGAACAAGAATAAAAAAAAGACGAATTCATATTAATGTTGTATAGATAACAGTACACCTTGTCGTATGTTTTTCCGTTAGCTTGGAAACTAGACATTAGACGTGTCAAGGATAGACGAAATGCGCTGAAGGTCACTAGCTACTTTTTATTGAAATTCAGGAAGCTGTAAACCAAGTTAAAATTTGGCGCATGAATATAGAGTGCCGCCACAATATAAATGACCCAAAGGAAACGAACAATAAACAATTCTGTATATTCCTTCAGTATTTTCGATTTTCACTTAGTCCGTTACATTCAATGTAAAATACGAAAGTAACTGGTGTCACATGACTATGGCACTAACAGCAATGTATCACAGTGGACATTCACGGACCCCTGAAATTCAGAGGTGAGACCAGGTGCCCGGGAGGTGGAAGCGAGTCCTGTTTGGCTAGCCACACCCGATGCAAATGCCCTTACATACAGGCCGAACATATAATTCAGCACTGTATGTATCCATGAATGTGAACAAACACTGTGTAGCAATGCCATAGCTACAAAAAATCAGGAAAAAGTGTATAATAACGCATGAAAGTTATCAGACCCAGGGACATGGAATGTGAACAATAATCTAATAACTTTTTTTTCAATTCCCGTTGATTCTCTCTGTAGGTTTGGATCTGAGATTTCGGACTAATTCTTGCTCATTTTAACCCTCTGCCAAATCTTACCCAATACTTTTAACACTCGATTTATAAATCAATACAAAAGTACACCTTCCTTTGACTTGTAAAATTCATTCCATTCAATGTATTCCTACACGTTTTATTGGTTTATGTATGACCAATTTGATTGAAATGCTCTCTTTTCTAGCCGAATTCGTTTACATAGAAAACAATTTCAGACGATAGTGTAAACATCTTTTTTTTTACTGTGGATTTAGAGCGACACAAGCAATTGGTTTTAGCTTTTGCCTTAATGCTCCCGTTTTCCATTTGAAGAAATTAACAAATGGTGTATCTATTCAATTTGGCAGACATGAAAAAGCTGTGAAAATAATCCTGAAATGAGATTGAAATTGAATCTGATATCCACTTTCTATTTTCATTGTAATAATTCAATAGAAATGAAATGAGCTGTAGATATAAGTGTGGCAGTGTTTGATGTTTGTTTTGAAAGTTGAAAAGAATGTTGAAGTTGGAGAGATGCGTCGGGATTGTGACAGATGTTTCTGACATAAGTGTCTTTTTCTAACTTTAAAGTTTTGTTATTTAAAGTGAGCACATGACTATCGATAGTCATGTGCTCATTTTAAATAACAAAAATTTAAAGTTAGAAAAAGACATAAGTAATCATCGAAAATTTCGGAAACCTGATGACACTTGGGCGCCAGTTGTTCGAAACTATAATTACTTGTTAAGCTAACCTGCGGTGGTTAAATTTTGAAAGACAATTACTTTAATTCATAAGAAATTCTGTATAAAATCTAAATTACCTTACATACCAATACATAGGTTATGATTTAAAGCCTTCTTATTTCAAAGATATATTTCAAAGCAGTTAGATGAAATATACCCATTGGTTAGCTTAACCAGGGATTAAAGTTTAGTGCAACTGTTCCAGATCTCTTCCAAACTATGTTCAACTCCCGAAATCAGTCCAGATTAGCTATCCTGATAATTTCTACTTCCTGTGACGTAGTATTTTAACGCGGTTTACTGGAATGTCGAAAGTTCAAACCCCAGCCAAGTCAATGTTCAGTTCATATCCATGTTCGAGTGCTCCAATATGAGCCGAAGCATACGTACAGGACAAACACTTTATAATTCCTTGTTTGTACCAGTTTTAGCTCACCTTAATGAAGTTGAGATGAGCTTATGCTATTACCCCAGGGCGTCCGCGTCCCCATCAGCATCTGCGACCGGTTAGGTACTTTGGGGTAGCTCAGAATTGGACGAAGGACTTATGCCAGAGTGATCAAACTTGCGTATGTGGTTCATTTCAAGATACCGAAATGGACAAATGAATCAGATTTTACCCACTTTTACCGCTTCAGTGATTCGATTAAGAAGTGGGAAGCCCAGTGTTGGGCAAATTCTTCTCTGTCCTCTGTAACCATTCGAGTAAATTTGATTTTGAACGGACTATTCTACGGCATTTTTCAAAGTAATATGTTATGCTATAAAATGTAAAATGCGAAAGTAACTGGTGTCCCATGACTATGGCACTAACAACAATGTAAGAACAGGTGCCCGGGAGGAGTGATCGTTTCCTGTTTGGATAGCCACACCCACCATGAATGCCCTTACATACAAACGAAACAAATGTAATTCAGCACTGTGTATATACATGAATGTGAAAAAACCCTGTGTAGAAGTGCCACGGCCATATTAAGTACAAAGGCAACTCACAGCAATAGAAAGTCAAATGTTGTCGTCGAGATCACCTATGTACTCTTTGATTACCCAGTGTTCTACGATAGGATATATAATCAGGGCCCTGCAGAAATGGTATTGCAACATAATATAAAATTATAAACAGCATCACAAATAAAACTCTACATACTGACTATGGAAGCGTTACTCGTGCATTCAATAAATAAATTCAGAAACAATAGCTTTGTCCATGTGCAATAAGGCTTCGAAAAAATGCATTTACATGGACATTGAAACCAACCCATTGAAATAAAACGTTATCCACGTCACTTCTGATATAGGTTGCGGTCTTTTATGGCATCTTGTTTGTCATCATGAAAGACACGATATAATACGTATATCCTTTGTAACAATAGTATCTTACTACTTTAGTCGTCTCACCTCACGATATGGGGTCAGACAAGGCTCTTGACGCCCTCGTTGATTTAATAGTATCAAGATCAGTTAGGTTTCGTATTGTCACGTTACATGTACTTCAAATGTGTACGTATATAACAGTTAGTCTATATGATTCTTATTGACAATCCAACCTATTAAGTGGGGATACATCGTGGGGATTCATTCACAAACGCTGAGATGATCCAGGCAAGTGACTTTGTATAGGGTGTTCCTCTCGGGATTTATCTGCAATTTCTAAGCCGGTAAAATATTTTCGATCTTTTGTGTATAATAGTACTAGTATTGCCAAATGTGAGAAAATGGTTAAAATATTTCGTCAATATGTTCTCCAAAGAATTCCAAATCTGATATTCATATATTTAATATAAAATTAGAACTATATGACTGGAAATTTGCATTACAGCTTACGATAAGACCAAAGTCATACCACAATACATTTGGAATGGTTCGGACCTCTTCTCATTAAAGAATCGGGCATTGTGTAAAACTCGAAGCGGACACGTATAACTTGTGATCCGCATCAGGGATTGCGCATGTCGGAAATTAAAAGTACTAGGTTTTTCATCAGTGTGACATGTTAAAGATCTATACATTCCCTTGTAAGTAAGAACTACGACGATGCCTTTAATTAAATTTCGCACGCATCAACGTCATATAGCTCGCCCTGGCAAATATGGCGTAACATTGACTTTTTAGAATTCAAGGTTTCACTGAATACTAAGCCCATACGTAATTATATCAAATGATAAGTGTCGGTAGTCAAGTTAAAAATTTGATTATTAGATCACCTTGTGGGTTTGAAGAGGGCCATAAATAACTCCATGAGGCAGATCTGCAGTATTCACAAAATCACGTGACAGAACGCGAAAAGGTAAAGGCGAAATTCAGCACTCGCAAATAGTAAGCTTTTCCTGCAGTGATAAAACCCCACAAAATGACGTCATGAGTGTGACGTTCTATTTCATGACCTCTTCATACAGTTTCGAATGTACATACTTACTGAAGGTGGATTATAACCCCCACCTTACCCGGTATCAAACTTTGCGAGTGGAGAGTTACTAGAATCAGGTTGTCTCTTAGTCTGTCTGTCTGTCAGTCCCTATGTAGACACAAAATTTTGCGGACTTTTTCACACATCCTTTAAGATATTGGACTGAAATCTCAATTTGATATAATATAGTTAAATTTTGTCGCAGATGACCTACTTTGCTGGAATTAGATTACTTAGTTTTGGGCATTTTTCACACATTCTTTGAGATATTGGACAAAATGTAGACAAAATACATATATGTTTATTACCATCAACCTCAGAACCACATTTTAAACACATAAACTGGACTGAAGCTTGACAACTTCTGTATTAGTAACAACTACAGACCAATATTGTATTTTTTCACTGTCTTTCTATTTTTGTCCATATTATGTTACATGTTCTTTCCTAAACTCAGTTTCCGCGACTTTTTCGCAAATGCCTCGAAATATTGGACTGATTTTATATTCTTGCCTTTCGTGACACCAAGATCATTGCATGTACATAGTGACATTTGGATTTGGCTGGTACAATGTGTAGAAATTTATACCTTTGCAATGTACCTACCAGATGCATTTAGGGATCTTTTTGTTACCACGTCTTCCGCGACACGGAAAGACATGCCACCGACGAGCCACTGGAGGGACTCGAACCCGTGACCTCTAGGTCACGTACCTAACACCTAATCAATTGAACTAAGAGGGCTTAATATATTTGACTGAAACTTGGTACACGTCTTAACCACCAACAATTTGAATTTGAAATTTATTGCGGTTCACTTACTTTTATCGAAATTATGTCACTGTGTCTGAAATCAGTTTTCCGGACTTATTTTTCATACAAACTTTGAGTTATTGAATTGAAACTTGGCACACATCTGTATTATTAAACTTCCATCCGATTTCCATCCGCATTTTGTGACGGTTCACCTACTTTTGGTAGGGTTTATAATGGTTTACGTCTATGACCAAAATAATTTTACGACTTTGCTGTCGCAGAGAAAGGGGAGTAATTTTCCCCTTAACACAATTGAAGTTTAATAAGCAACTTTCATTGATAATTTTAAAGAAAATTAATAAGAAGTAATCAAATTAGGTCAAACGTGTATAATTACACACTTTTTCTATCGCCTATCCTCTCTGATATGGTTGACGTCTTGCAGAGACCTGCCTAAACGAGTTTCTAGCTAAACATATACATGTAGTTATAACATCACAAAACATACACACGTCCTGTCCAAATGTACTATTATCTTAATTCCTTATATGGATTTTTCGAAACTATAAATGTGTCACTGCGCCCCAGTGAAGCCGTCAGTGAGCGCACTTGCACATTCAGGCTTCCCATGTCTTTTTTTCAGTGGGAATGCACGCAATCGACACGTCCCAGCACTCTATGACTATGAACCTGGGCTAAAAAGAATTTACGGAAAATTAGAAACGAAAATATTTAGTTTTCGGTTTATTGTGTCGAAGGTATTGTCTACTTTAAAATCTTTAATGCTACATTTGTTCTTATTTTCTAGTCATTTCTGACGTCTATTTATAATACGGGGATGCCCTTGGGTATTTCAAAGTATTAATAAGTATTTTATTCATATGCGAGGGTGTGGTTCCAAGAACATTTCATGCTCAAGGTGAGATATTTGGCATTCTAAACTTGTCGATATAAATCCGTTTTATATAGTTGTTTAGCCTATAGGATAATGTCGTTTCTACATGTGATACCAATACAATTTCTTTTCATTGCTGGGCTAATTTGAGCAGATTTCTGTAATTTTATGAATTTGAAAACATGCATAAGGGTTATACATGGTCGAGTTTTATATATCTCTGTATTCAAATCTTTTTGAAGCAGGTGTAACCTAGTGGATAAGGTGCTCGGCTCGTGACCGGGAGGTCCCGGGTTCGACTCCCGCCCTGGGCACACCTGTGTTCTGTCTTTCGGATGAGACAATAAAAACCGAGGTCCCGTGTCACGGTAGGCGTGGCACGTAAAAGATCCCTCACTGCTTCGGGTTGGTCCGTTGCAAAGGTCTAAATTTGTGTGAAATGCATCAGGCAGATGCGGTCACCACATGCGTGAAATAATCGTAGAGTGACGTAAAACAATAGTCAATCAATCAATCAAATTTTTTTGATCACGTGATATAAACCAAAAGGCCCAAAACATTCTCGATATTAAGTGTTACTGTTTATTATAACATGTGCGTCTCCTTATAGAAGTCTTACAGCTCTTTCTATACGTCTCCAATGCATACTTCAGATACATGTGTGCAAAATAAACTACCATTGTGTAGTGAACAGATTTCACTCAAGTTGTTGCTTGACGACAAACCAGAGTCAATTCGTCTCTATAATGGCGACCAGTATTTAGTGGTTGGGTAACCAGATTTCTCGGAGAGAATCACCGACAATTCGCTCTTGTCTCCATTTGTTTCCGGTTCAGATATGACAGAAGTACAAGTAACCGTTCGACCACCAAGGCCGCTCTGTTCATACAAGAAGAAATTTGACTAATAAATAAATAAATAAATAAATAAATAAATAAATAAATACATAATTAAATTCTGCCATATAGCTTACTGATTATTTCAGATATTTCTCTTTTAGTTCAATTAAGAAAATTTGGCACGGGGGGAAATTAATGTAAATGTAATCTGGGAGGGCGTTTTGATTTAATGGGGATAGATCTTAAATACACATAGAATTTCCCCGGGGTGCGTTCTGCTATATAGTAGCCTTTAATCCAGGAGCGGATCTATGGGGGGGGGGGTATTCTATGACGTCGTCAGAGCTGTGTTTGACTGGTTATATCGTAAGTCCAAAGCCTGGAAAGAAAATCTGAAATATGTACCAATCATAACTAAGTCTGATATATTAAAGATCTATAGTTTACATATAGAGTTAAAATTATATTTCAAATGACCTTGAATGGAATTTCGAAATGCAGATTGCATGTTTTATGCATATATGTTAAGAGATTAGAGAGAAACTTGGTCTGCACAATGTACTGTTAAGCTTGGACAAAGTCCAGAACAGGAAGAATGCATTTGTAAACACATACTTTAAAATAATGGTTTAATCGCTGTTTCGAGTATGCAATATCCTTGATCCGATGAAGAATGTTTTGATTTTCGAGGCGAAATATTTGCGTCACAATTAGCACTTTTTGCCTTTGGTGGCATCAGCTATTAAGCGTTAAAAACAACTAGAGGAACGTAAGTAACTAATGAAATTTTGAAGGAAAACATATCATGAATGCCTTTTGTAACAGTGATACATTATATGTAGAGGTAAAACGACTCACTAATAGTGCAAGCGGTCAAAGTTGGAACCCTTTAGTTCACATGTCGCTTATATGGTTTTGTGAATGTCGACACTGCAGAATGTAAATGTCGGGATGACCATACAGCAAACTTCGGTAATTTTCAAAGTTTGATTCTAGTTTTATGTCACACCTAGTTCATTGAAGTTATATAGTGACGGCATCAGATATGGAATAAACTGTGACAGAGTGGTGAGCATCTACTGCCCAACGGCTACAACCGATGTCAGACTACAAAATACATTATCGTGTAACATATATACATAACATTGTGGTAGATAGATAGTTATATTAGTCTTACCATGATGCATTCAATCAATCTATTGTTATCCATGAAGATCAAGGCAAGATAAGAGTGTTTGTCGATAATCAGACTGCTCATGGTTAAAAGTACATCTCCTTTCAAGTGGGACTATTTGTTTAAATATTTCCCTCTATTATTTTGTTTCACTGCGTGACAGCGAGAAATCAAGTTGTTTGCATTTCGTAATATTTCGTTTACAAGTCTGAAAAGTCGATTTAGATAGACATATCTATATTTGAGGTCAGTTGTAATTTTCATCGACTGGAAAAAAAAACCCCGAGACGAATAAAATAAAATTACATCACACTTTAAATTAGCCGCCAGAGGTACAAAAGTGAGCATGCTTGGTTTAATCCGAAAATAAGACCATGGTGGATGATTTAGAACTGACGTCATTTGTACATGATTTGTAGATATCAATCTCTCTTTCTCTCTCTCTCTCTCTCTCTCTCTCTCTCTCTCTCTCTTACACACACACATTGATCCCACCTTTGATGAGAGATGCTTACAATCGTTTACAATACGTAGACGTTATACACAAAATCCAGTCTACATACGAAATTCTGCGAAAATATTGAGGGCAGATTTCAGTCTGATCATCGAAGCTGGAGTGACTGCATTTTATTAATATTTTACAACAAAACCTGGGACATTTAAGGTGATTTATATCTCTTCACTTTGAAGAAATGTAAATTATATTGCATCCAAGAATCCTAAAATGAATCGGTTACGTGTCCATATCCGCGTCTTGCAAAAGATGTTGCTTTTAAGGCGCGAATCCAGGGACCGAGAACGGCGGTTCGGACCCACATTAAAATTCGACACAAATTCCATTTTCTTTCTGGTGTGTAATAAAATAGGTTAATGGAATGTTTCCTAGTTTTGGGATTCAGCTTGAAATTCTTTAATATTACCCATGGAAAGCCGTAGACTACGGACAAACATTCAGTTATAGAATTTCATCGAGGAGTAAATTTATGTAGCTGTGTTTGAATAGATATCATTTTCCCCCTTGGTCTTGTTGACTTAAACGCCCTTTATTTAAATTAATATTAAAGAATTTGGTATACATTACGTGCCGACGGAAAAATACATTCCCAATATTCAAGATTGTACTATAAGAAAACGAAACTGGAAATGGCCTGTTTACAACCCCAACATTGACCGGCGTAGCTTAGTCGATAGTGTGCTTAGGTCGGGATCAAGAGGTATCGGTTTCGAATCCCACCAATGATTCGACGGTGTCTTGTCTTTCGGATGAGTTGACAATCTCCTAGCCCTCCCCACCCCATCCCCATTCGGGTCACGGTAGTTGTTGACTCTCTCATTGTTTAGGATGTGTCCGTTGTCGCGGTCCGAACTAACCACTATGACGTAATCTTAGAATAATCTTGACGTGGCGTATAACAACAAGCATACAGCATACATGTTTTTAGTGCTTTTCTGGGTTTACAGTTTAATGCCCCACCCTGTCCCACCCCATGTGCAAAGCTGCACCCCCTACAGACTTATTTTGTTTTCTACATGTAAAAGATAAAAATAGTATTTACTCCCAATTTTCCTTCACTTTCACGCATTATTAGTGTGAGAATTAATTATTCAAATTCAATATTTATGTTTTCGTGCAGTAATCTCTTAAAAAGAACTGTCGCTTTATTCGCTTGGTGAATATCAATGATTAAGCTTATCGGACTGGCATTCTTTCAAAGTAAATAACGCCATAATGTTGATGAAATTCTATACGAAAGCTTCTTATTTTAAGGTGCTTACAAGGATAAAAAGAGGTTTTCTTAACAAGCAAATAATCTGGAACACTGATATTTCGTTCTTTTATCTACAAATTTTTATATTCTTTCAATAAAGTTGGCCTTATAGGCAGAGTACTTCGTCATAAACATTAACCCGACTTAAAAAGAGAACTAAAGATGTTGATAGCATTTCTTTCCACTATTCGATCGTCATGGTCCGTTGCACACTGACTAGAAGTAATTAAGGTAAACGAAGCACAGGTGAATTTTATTTCCAGAAGGTTGCGAGGAGCACGATGTTTAACAAGGCGAGCATATGTTCCTAATCTTAAGATGTTTTCTTACATGGAAATTTACACTCAGTAGGAAATAAATATTTTTTTCCTTCTGGATTTATCATTCAAATAAGGCGGTTATCGTGTATCATTTCTTTTTAAACTTCGGGTATTTCAAGGTAAGCACATTTAATCCGGGTATATCCTTTATCAATAACATTCTTTCATTGTAAACCGGTTTTACTTTTTCTAAAAATTGCTCACTTGTTCATCGAGCGAGGGGGACATTTGTTTATTACAGTTGTAGATGCTCTTTCATAAACATCAGTCTGTGATCGGAGCCATGTAATTCATTTATATTTTATGTTTAATTTTAACCAGGTCAAACAAATTGGGACTGTCCATTGAAGTGTAAACTTAAAGGGCCTCTCGTGCTGTCACAGTGATTTTTCTATCGGAGTAAACACTGAACATATTCAACTAGACGGGCACCTGTTTCAATAATGGCGGCCAGCGTCGCAGAAAGGAAAGTGTGGTACCTAGGGAGCTGGAAAAATGACGTCATTGCTGATAACGTCATCCGACAGATTTCGTCACTTGTGAGGGATAAAAAAGGAGTGAAAGTAAAAGTGCAATTAGCCGGAGATGGACTTCGGGTCGTGAGATCTAATTTCGTGCAAGGTAAAACACTTACAGATTTTGTTGCAATTCAGAATCTTTACTATATGACCGTAAATCAACATTATCCCGAATGTTTGCTAGTTATAGCAAAAGACACGACGCACAAATATCAGATCCTTGCGTTCAGATGCGCAAGCGGTCTAGATGCCGGATTCTTAATTCAAAGTTTGCAAACCATCCGAAAGAGATTTCGACCCGGAGAAGGCTATAATTTCGAATTCACTCAGAAAGAAGGTGGAAATTGGACTTTGCGATCAAAACCAGCCGGACAGGACAAACGACAGTTAAGTACGATTGTCGACATGCATCCTGACGGTAAAACAGTTACTCATCAAAATGGTGTTGTGACAGCTCCCAGAAAATATGAAAAACGTTCCGCCTCCGTAGCACACACGCAACAAAAAATTAATGAGAGTAATACGAAAAACTATGAAGTTCATGTTGCGCGTGCGCAGAACTCGCCTCCTGTCGTCAGAGAAAAAGTATTCCGCGAGGAGGTGTACTCGAAAGGGAAAACCCAACACAATATTGGAATTCAGGCGGCCACGACCGAGAATTTTGCAGATAATGTCTCTGAAGTTTCGGACACAAGTCAGGCATTTCAGCATGAACTAAATTATTTGTCAAATGAACTTCGAGAAATCAAATTTATGCTTGAGAAATCTACGGGAATTAGTGCCGAAGAGTACCATGATAAGGAAGGTAAACCTAGAGAGGAACCGAGTGTCGAGAGTCAGGTAAATGATGCACTGCGACCAATTGACGCTGTTGTTATAACGGACGATGAGGGGGATTCCCCTGTAACAAATGGACATTTTTTCCGTCAGCAGAGTTTGAACAGCGAAGACGGAGAGGTCCGTGTAGCTGTGCCCGATTACAGAAGCTTTGGTGTGCAGACTACAAAGTACTCCGCAACAAAATCCAGTACACTGCCCGCGAACAGCCAATCGCAGACTAGCGATCAACCAGAATTACTACGTGCTACTACAGCCACGACATATGAAGCGTGGAAGGATGAAGTAGTGTTACGTAACAAACCAGGACGTTCGCAACGTCCCCGCACCGCCGTATACCATTCAAATTCCTTACGTTCTTCCGTTTCCGGTAGTGTTAGAGGAAGCGTACGAGGAGTTCCGAATGACCAAGTGCATTTCGTCACCGTGTATGGCGATTCTCATAAAGGAAGTATGCCGAATCAACAACGATTCTCTACGTCTGTTCGTCGGCCGATCGAAAAGGTGTATGTTCGTCCGAACGGATCCATAAAATATCGACCACATTCCGTTCATATCGTCCCAGCGAAGCCGATATACACATCTGTTCCGCAAGTTTTGGACATGAACCAAAATAAAATCAACGGAAGTGTTATCAATTCGGAAATTCAGACGAACGGACATTCCAGCAATCCAAGTACGCCTAGGGGTGTTATTATTCGGTCGTAATCCAATAAACTTTCGTTATAATAAGTTATATCTATATAACAAAATCATATGACATTTTGACCACTGTATCATTATCACCTGCGATATTTCACACAGATTGGGATCCATATACATGTTTTATGCATAGTGTTTATTTGTATTAAATTAAACGAAAGAAGGCATCCAGGTAAGGATGCAGGGGGTGTAGAGGCATTCAGTAGATGGCGTATTACTTACTTCTTCTAAAACTTTTTTTCCTTTTTCACCACATTTTAAACCATCTTGAATGGATTCTTTCGTGCGGTGCAGAAATGTGGGGCGATCTTTCGGTAATGTGGACAACCCTGCATCCTCCTGTGACGTATTCAGACACTTACAATTTGTACATATATATTGTTTATATAGTATATGTTACTTTATGGTTCCCACATATAGGGGCATTAAACCTAATATTAACAATATCGCTTTATTTTACAATATTCTGCCTTGTTGGTCATACGTCACAAGGGTTTAGGGTTTGATTCCCGGATTTGTCACAGTGCCTGAGATAAGTACACGTCATTTAATCCTTGCTGCAACCGATACTTGCTATATAAGGTATAGTTAAATCTATTTTAGCCACGCCTACAACGTACTTTATTGTGACGTCACAACTAAAGTTTGACGAGCCAGTATTCATGACGTCATGGTTACCATTTGACTAACAGGTGCGATGCCGGACATCTGACTAGTTCTTAGTATATCTTTTATTTCTCACTACATGTCCAAATTGGAATAGTGTCACAAAACCTGTAATATGGACCATTCTGCTCTGATACCACAGTCAAAATACTAGCGTCATGATGCAAACTGTGGCAAAAGTACTTAGTCGGGCAATAGATTCCTGAGGATGCATAAGTAGTATTTTGTTGGTTATTCAGAGCCAAAACACGATTGTCTCATACACATGGTGCATCCGGAAAACCAGGTTGGTGTTTGTTTTTTTTACTAGAAAACCAGACTGGACGTGAATACTCTTTAGTTCGCGGAGGTAGGTCACATGGCGCGAAGATGGCGATTGTCAACACGCCGGTAATGGCGCATAATTTTCAAATAATTGATGTGATTTTTCTAGTATTTGATTTGAAAAATAATGAGGATTACTCGGTTTTACACTTGTTTTAATTGGGATCTAGTTCAGTTTCAAACATACTCAGGCGATTTACTTGTAAAATTTACACGTATTCATACACTCACGTCCGAGTCTGGCTACTGTTACGTAGTATAAAGAACCGACTCGTGTGTTCCGGATGATACATGATGGCGAACAGTCTTCAGTGTTGGCAGTAAATTACCGAACTTAGGTTGGTATATTGACTTTTTTAAAAATTTGCTTGACCAGGATTCGAACACAAATATAATAAAGTTATAAAATTATACTTAAGTTCCAGGCTCTTCAGGCTACTCAAGCCGAACCTCAGTAGCAGTATTAAGGCGAACTTAAAAGCTGAAAGTACATACCAATCTTCAAGGCAGAGTTACGGTCCTTGCACTCCCTTTAATTTCTGCTAACTACTAAAAGTAGTCCCTAGTCAGAAGGCAGAAAATATAGACTGTTTTGCGTGTTTTGGGGGAAATGTCATCGTATTCAAGTTATCTGGGCGAAAATTAGACAATGAGGGATTCATTCAGAAATTACAAGACGTCTTAGGTGCAAATGATAGAGTGTTATTGACAAACTGTACGCTGAGAAAATATAATGCAGTATAAATTCAGGGTTGATTTCATGTAGAAACCCGATTGAAACTCAGTGTAATATGGTAAATGCTTTAAATTTAATAAATCCACTGAAGACCAAGTCATATCATCTAGAGGCAAAATTCTGATTTTACAAGAATCTTGTAAAACCTGAGAGTTGGCAGAGGTGTGTGTGGATTGTAAAGGAACGACAACCCTGCTTCGGAGATTGAGTACATGTACATACCGGACACTACGACTCTTGCATTGTTTACATTAGCGATCAGGGTTCCCAATCTGTAATACGAGTCGGATTTTGTTGCGAAATCAGAGCATGTCAGTAACAAATTGTGTTTAAAGTATTTAACATGTGATTATGAATGTGGGTTTAGGTAATCACTGATGTAAATCCCAACGAGGTGAAGTGGTTGGCTGATTGGCGACGCAGTTAAAAAGCCGCTGGTTTGAACCTTGTTGGTGACCAGATATGTTGGATGAATGTCCAAGGACGAAGTGTAAAGCGAGAATTTTCGAGGATTGGAGTGACACACGAGGGAGGGGATGGGAAGAATATTAACTTGCTGTATTAAGATGTGTAAAGTTATATGCGGCTGAAATTGGGTATACTTTTAAAGCAATCCAATATATAAATGGGTATCATTCTCACTTCAAAGTATATTTCAAAATGGTTATCAATTGAGTAAAAGAATATATATCAGTAAGTAAAACATACGTGTAGATTAGAGAAAAGGACGTATTTGCACTATGTCCAGAATATGAATGGGTATGGTTTCGCACTTTGTCTAATATTAGAATTGATAGGAAGCTGATCACTGCAGCCATATGCCTGTACCCTATATTCATTGCAAGTTAGTCCCCATGGACCGGCATTAGGTATCTAGATTGTCATAGTAATGATCAACATTCTAACCATGCACGAATGTACTTACAATATAGACACAAAATGATTGAAAGTTGTGCTAAACAAACACACAAACAAACCAACAAACCACAACAGTTGACCTTCAGTTCCAGTAAGCTTCTTAAAACGACTTAAAATTCTATGGTGTGTGCATGATAATGATAGAACGCAGCGTTTAAACCCTTACAACTCTACATAGGCGGATCTAGATTTTTTAAAAGAGGCGGGGGGAGGGGGCTGCAGCCTTCCACGACTAATATTTTGCACTATTCGGTCCGGAAAAGGGGGAGGCACTGCAACCCAAAAAATTGTTGAAAAAGACTTTTTTTTATAAAATTGTCCCACCAAAAAGGGTGGGTGGGTGGGGGTGTTTGCAACCCTTACAACCCAATCCCTTCTAAATCCGTCAATGTTCTAGTGTAAACCTACATACAAGTACAGTCACCATATTACAATATAGTTTTGTTTGTATAAAATTTCAAAAAAGAAGTACACTTGTATAGTTCCCAACTTGACCTTTACCTTGACACTAGCGTGCTATCCATACCAACAGATTTACCTTCCATGTTACCAAGCGCCCTTACGCGGAATCCAACTCAGATTCCGAATCGGTAATTTCCGGCGCCCTTATGCGTCACAATGCGCTTGATGTACAACTTTATTGGAACTCGCTGTGTGTCACAATGAACACCAAGTATGCATTTTATAATGCGTTTAGTATGTATTATTTATGGAATGAATTTACTTATTGCATTTTAATTAAAACTTGTTTGATAATGTTATGTTAATGAATACAATAGTAAATAATCTACATATTTACACGAGTTTGTCATTCATATCAGTGGTGGCTCCAACGGGTAATTCGGGATCGGAATTCCTCTTTTTCGTCAGATATTTTACAATTCATATGTGCCGTTTTGAAATGTTTTTGTTTCGAGCATTCACATTGTATACACATGTATAGATACTAAAACAGAAGATGTCTACAACTCTGAGGCACCTGGTCGATGGTCTCACCTCTAATTTTAAGATAAACATGAATAAAATTCGTTGTTACAAGTACCACCACACTGTCATTACACAAGTTACTTCCATATTTGACTGTCAATGGCACTTTTCCTATTTTGGGAGCTGGAATTTTCTTCGTTGGATCCGCCCATGAGTTGACTGGGTTGATATTTTCTGACAGTTAAAGGTGATCCATCACAGCACCGAATCTGTGATTTATTCATTAAATTAACATTTCTGAAGCAAGTAATGACATTACATGATTAAGACTATTCATTCATCATAGCTGTTTGAGACTGTACTGAGAAAACTCGTACATAGAAAGCATAGTAATTAAAGGTGTAAATTTCCAGAGAGTGTTTCTTTTTTATATCACCTTGGAGTAGTATCAACAAAGAGTTGCATTGTTCGAATCTATGCTATTTACTCCTTTCCTATATTAATTGTCATCAGTTTGGAGAAGTGTTGTGATACCACCAGCACCACAGTAGGATTATTTCATCAAAATGGTGAAGGAGAATTCGTGTCTATTGGCAGAGAATAACTGATAACCCAGAGAAAATGACTGATCCCTCGCTAGGTATACTGGCTAGGGGTTTTCCGATTAAACCCCCTCATTGCTCTTGAGGATGAGTCCGACTTAGAGAGAGAGAGAGAGAGAGAGAGAGAGCAGTGAACTCAGCACACCGATTTAGCCCTCTGGCGACCAATTTCTAATTAAGGTCATCCCCACCCCATCAACACTTCGTCAAAGTCATTTTAGGTTGCATTTCTTTCAAAACTACTGGAGGCCGGCGTGGCCTAGTGGTAGCGCGCTGGACTCCTGATCGGGAGGCCGGTTTTCGAGTCCCAATCTAGTCATGCCGGTGTCCTGTCTTTCGGATGAGACATTAAAAACCGAGGCCCCTTGTCGTGGTATGCATGGCACGTTAAAGATCCCTCACTGCTTCGGGTGGGTCCGTTGCAAAGGTCAAATTTGTATGCCCCGCATCAGGCTGATGCCGTCACCATATACTTGAAATATTCGTGGTGTGACGTTAAACAAAAATCAATCAATCAATCAAAACTACTGGAAGTCACCGTTGCCGGTTGAGTTTACGTCACTTTCAACAACTTTTCAACCGTTTTGTGACGGTGAAGTAGGAGATAAATTGCCTCGAAACAGTGGTGCAATTCGGGATTCGAACCTGGATCGCCTGATTGCGGTCCATTGTAATGTGTTCATAATATACGTGTGGATTGCCGATTAACTACTTATGAGCCCGTCGTAGACGGACGTATTATGGTATGGCGTTGTGAGTCCGTGGGTCTGTCCGTAAGTTGTTAACACGATACAGACCATACCGTTTAGGTTAGAACTTTCAAACTTGGTACACATTTCTTTTGGCATGAGGACGAACCTCATAGATTTTCAAAATCAAGGTCAAAAGTCAAGATCATTTTTGGTGCAAAAATAGCAAATTATTTAGAATGCAATTTGTAAACAAGGTACAGATCAAATTGTTTAAACTTTGCACACTTGCTTCTTATGACTCGAGAATGAAACATGATAATTTTCAAGGCCATATCTGTAAGGTCAAGGTCACAGTGCTTATGTCAAATTCTTGTCCAGACTATAACTTTTTACACCTTGCATGTATTTAAATAATATTTCAAAGAATTGTTGCTCAGGACCCAAGGGTGTGTCATGACCTGACTTATAGATCATATCTGCAAGTTCAAGATCAGAATGCATATGATGGGTTAATATGTGTCCGGGCCATAACTTTTTACACCTAGCATGAATTTCAATAATATTTCACAAAATTGTCGCCCAGGACCCAAGGGTGTATCTTGACCTTGAATCAATGATATATTTGCAAGGTCAAGGCCACACTGCATATGATGGGAAAATGTTTCACAGAATTGTTGGCAAAGGGAAAAATGTTTCCATACTTTCAAATTTCATCCCTTTAAACTAAGCGACGGGCGTATTGTACCTCGCTAGGCGTTGCTCTTGTCTTTTACCACACATCATATTTCTTCTTCAAAATGACCATGAATATAGGAATGTCGTGTAATTCGAAACTTTTAAATTTGTTTATATAACAAAGTATGTTTAAGAAAATGTATTCATACTTAACATGTAGACACCTAACGAGAAAAAGCTTATGTCATTATAAGAACTAGCAGAGGTGAAATAGGTGTGTCCTTGAAATAAAGATCATATTTTGGAGTTCTGATTCACTTTTTTTTTTACAACAAAACATAGAAGGAAAATGTCATTTTGCCTAATGTCTGAGCCTAGACTCCGGTTTCCACATTCTTAAACCTTAAAACATGTTCTGTTTTATTTAGATATCCTTCATTTCTTCGGATCAAAATCTGAAGGACAGTCAAATTTCGACTTTTATTCAGATCAGCAACGCCATATTTCATGTGCAGGACAAAGTAGTTTTGAGTATTTTGCATTTGGTCTGTTTGTTTGTCATGATTTTTGGAATTTGGTTTTTAAATAAGAATTGTTGCCACCAAGGGTATGATTTGTCTCATAAACTCGTTTTGTTTATGCCAAAGAATGGTGTCAAGTTATATTTTTGTGACGGATGAAAAAAAAGCTTTATACCCCAAAATTAGCATACATTACTGCTATTGATTCGATTAGCAGAATTTCGCTATGCAGTCCATTGTCGTGTTTTGAAATGTTTATATAGATGTTTGAGGTGTCTTTCTGGTAAAATATGTGAGCGATAAACTTTGTGGTCCAGTCAATGTCCATCAAGAGTCGTGTTGACCTAATTGTCTGAAGTCTAGCTCTGATTGTCAATGTAGTTTTGAACCTCTGTTAATTCTTGTTTAGGATCCTGGTCACGGCATGTGGGAAATTCATTCAAAATACATGTCCCATGATGATTAGTTTTCTGCAGGAAGGTGAGTTTTCTGTCGAGGTTCGAATCCCGCTCGGGTCAAAAAGGATTTTCGCCGATGTGCCTGCCCAATTTTGCAAATGTCTTCCGACTACTCTGGTATCCTTCGCCAAACAAAAATCAGAGGGGGCATTCGTTTCCTACAATCATATTTTTAATTTGAGCTTGGATTTGTGCTACGATCTGGAATCATACTCAGATAAGTTAATTCAAATTTATTTGTAGTATACAACGATGCCAAAACATCCTACCTTATGAATTCTTTCCATATTTTTAAATTTCTTAAAATTCTGAAGTTTTCTCACTTTTCTTCAGAAAAGTACCAATCTGGGAATTTTTTTCCAATTTCCCGAAGGGGATGGACTCACAGAATGTAAATTTACATATATTAATCAAAATCGAAAATAGAAATATTTTGGTCTAATTTCAGGTGGGTCGCATACCGCCCCCTCTTTATTCATACATGCAGGTGTATATTATAATAACGACCAAATTAGTGTGGTGTCACGAAGTCCTCCGAACCTTTCGAGAGATCGCGCCACCTGCTGGATCAAGTTCAGTTTTAAACCATGACTAGACATAATAAGTATCGTTTTTCTTTTCGCTATACGTAACGTTTCGCAATGCTGACTGTGGGGGAAAACCGGTTTTGAGACATGAAAGAAAAACACCCTGTCTAATGATTAATGACCCCTCTGTGATTTATAAAAAGATGTATTTCTGCATATTTTGCTCGGACTTGTGTTGAAATGCAGTCAGTTATGTCAGTCTAATGGTGTGACGAAATTTATAGTTTGGTAAGGCGACAAACGTAAAATTATATCCCCAAAAAAATCGTTATAGTATAGGCGTTACCACATATCTCTCTGGTAAAAAAATCCATGAAACAGATTAATCAAACAGTGAAGCACGTACTTGAAAAAAACTAAAAATGAAAAAAAAAAATGGAGAGAGGCTCTTCTTTTATAGCGCAGTACTTTGATAAGTTCTATAGGTCAGATGCAAAATTTATCTCGATATTTCAGAGAATCTTAATTAAAACACTATCCCCATCCCATATCCTCTTTAATATCATAACAATACCCCTACCTGCATATAAAAATCTGTAGACTTTAGATGGGATCAGTAGGAATCAAGTTGTAGATTTGTTGGTTCAACAGTGTTACAGTCAAATGGCACCAAAGAAGCAATTATCCAATATTAATATAAAACGGTTATCATATAGGATTCGATCTCGGATCGCTAATACTGAAAGTTACAGTGACTTATCTCAGTGGCGAATCCAGGATTTCCGAAAAAAAGGGGGGGGCGCACATGTGAAAGTCAAGTATAAGCCAACATACTCAGCCATTTTCGGTGTCAAATCCGGAGTTTTACTCATATTATTTGAATGTTTTCAATCTTAATATCATTCATATATGCCTTGTAAATTTATGGCGGAAAAAAGGGGACGGGCCCTTCTAAACTCGCCACTGTTTCTTTCCAAATTTAAAGCCATTAGAGGATGGTGTAGATACATCAAATGTATATTACTTCTTTACATGCAAACGAAGTCAGAAAAACGTGATAACTGTTCTACTTTAAAACTGATGTAAGTATCTGTAATGCAATGTCAACTGGCAAAAAATTGAACACAGAACATTAATCTATCTAAAAGATCATACCTTTAAGCAGATTTATATGCACTTTTGTACAAAAAAGATAAAATCTGAAAGAGGATGTCGTTAACATGCGCCCAAAAACATATTTTGATAGATCTCTTGGCGATAGTGTGTACTCTTCAGGTCGTTCACTCTTACAAATGTGTTTGAAATAATTCAAAACTTTTAAAATGAAAAAAAGTAGAGGGCAAATGTGTTAATTTCCATTTGATATTTTTTATTCTAAAACTATCTTTATTGAGTGGCAGCCGGAGATTTGATCCTTGTCAAACGGGCAATAAATCGATATTCGTGCCTCTTAGGAGATTGGCAATCTATCTTTTCTTATATCGCGACATTATAATTGTATATTTATGATAAATATGATATATTCAGTTGTCAATAAGAATAAACAATACTGCGATTGCAGACAGAGAACTGAGCAGAAGAAACAAACATGATCTCGGTTTCTTGTACATTTTTACAATACGAATGAACAAACACTGTAGACGACGGGACAGAAATAAAAAAAAAAAATAAAGAAATTAATAACTATAGTTAAAACAAATTTGAAACATGAACAGACGTAAAACTTTGACGTGGTTTACCATAATTGTACTTTTTGCACTTATCATCTTTTCATGGAAAAACATATGCTATATTGGCTTTCGTTTCTTAGAAATCAAACAAAATATGATACGACATTTTATAAAAATGGAAGTTGTAGAAATAAAATTATATATATATAAGGCCCTCAACGTGGATCGCTTAATTTCTGAAAACATATTAAAATTCGGTTAAGAGATTTCAGACAGGTATATATTTCATATGTTACATAGAAAACGTTTACTCAGGTGATGCACTGTCTAGGTCGGTGTGAACGCAACACGTTATATGTGTGCTCGACATCATATAAAAATTACTATTAATAGTATATTTTTCACTACGTGCTCTTAGAATAAAGCTTTAATACCATTGTCATATAAGCGTGACACATCATTAATGTCTTCATAATTTGTGGGACTAATCAAATACTGATCAATATATGATGGTGTCACAAACAGTATATACGTCAAATGTTGACCTATGTATTATATTATGTTTTATTGTATTATATTAAAAATCTATATTTATATTATATTATAAAATTTCTATGCAATGCATCAGGCACCATATACTTGAAATAATCGTGTAGTAACGTAAAGCAATAATCAGCTTATCAATCATTCAAATTTGTTGTGTTACATGGTAATAATAATGATGATAATATTATTATATTATATTATATTATATTATATTATATTATATTATATTATATTATATTATATTATATTATATTATATTATATTATATTATATTATATTATGTTTTGTGGCTCAGTGGATGATGTGTTCGACTACCGCCGATTGTACACGATAGGCATGGTACGTAAAAAATCCCTCACTGCCTCGGGAGGGTCCATTACAAAAGTATAAATTTCTTTGCAATGCATCAGGCAGATGTCGTCACCATATACATGAAATAATCGTGGAGTGACGCAAAACAATAATCAATCAATCATTCAAATATATTGTGTTATATGCCACTACTACAACTACTAGTACTACTACTACTACTACTATAACTAGTACTACCACTACCATCACTACTACCACTACTATTACTACCACCACCACCACTATTACTACTACTGCTACTACCACTAGCAGTGTAGTAGTAGTAGCAGTAGTAGTAGTAGTAGAGGGGCAGTAGTATCACTCTGGACTTTAAATTTGAGGACTCGGGTTCGATTTCGTCTGTCGGTTTGGATTTTTCTAGGGTGATTATAATGGGAAGGCATGTTGCAGTAGTTAAGCAATTGGCTTCAAATCCTGACAATCATGGCCCGACATTTGTCGTATTACCATATCTGTCTGGGACAGGGCCCATCCCCTCCCCTCCTCTCCAATTTTTGTTTTGAATCATGAATCTGGCTTCTACTTTTTCTATAGCAGCAGGTACACTTATATAGGAGTGCAATTCGTGGCATGACATTTGTCGGTCATTGCAACACCCCACCCGTTTATACGGCATTCCATGATCTGAATATGACAGCACTCATCGTGGTTTCATTTCAGTTTCATTATATCCTTGTAGTTGCTCAAAGGTGATTTAAAATGGCTAAAACCTCCTTCACTTTTTCTTTCATTTGATTTTGCTAAAATTTTGAACTTCTTTTCCCAATTGGGATTTGACTCTTGTCTCAACTAAACTGGCAAAGAGTGAAGCATATAAATTGAATGTACTATAGTAAAACAACGTTATGAAGCGCTTGCCCTTTGACTGCAGCCCCAACGACACTCTGAATACACCTTCATAAATTTCCTTTCCTAAGGGTCAAAACGAGAAATTCCTCACGTGGTGTAATAATGAGGCGAAAATCAATTAAGGACTTCCCCATTACCTACACTGAGTGTTGTAGGTAAAAGGCGTCCTGTTAATAACTTAATGCTGAACTGGTTAACAAGCCTCGTTTAACCCCCGATAATTTGAAGGTTATAGATGAAGCCAATGGTCCACGTCAAAATGCAATTTGAAATACATTATAGACCTGTCTACTTTATCCTCTAAGTAGGAGAGACAAGATACGAGCATAAATCACGATACTGCATCAGTAGAGAGCCCATACAAAACTATTATGGTTTTAGTGAGTAGGGGGCTGGGCGAAGTCCAAAAGGTTTTGGCATAAATTGAAAAAAAGTATTGAGTTCTAATAGATAGGTATAAGAAGTACATCAAAAGGCGTGTCTGGGGGGATATAAACACTATAAAATGTATCGCAGTCTTCAAAATCTTTTATCACAGTGTGATCACTTGAAATGGTAGGAGGTCGCTTCCCCTCATATCGCGTGCTACGCCTATGCAGTCTTCAGCCGTGTACAAATGTGCCCAGATAGCGAGTATCAAGTAAAAAGAAGTTTCGAATCGAGACCTTATATTATTTATGACCGTGCACCTGCACAGGACAAGATGTCTACAAGTAAATATCTGGCTTTTACATTTAAAATTACTATAATTTTACTACAAATTAAGGAATTTCGATGAAATCTTTAAAATTGCACTTTATTCGAAATCGCCTCCGAAGTAATGCATAAATGAAATAAAGAAATGAAAGAAAGGAGTGTCTTTGTAAAGGAAAATTTTTGAAGCAGGAGGGATTAACTAGCGGTTTTAAGGACCTCAAATAATTTACTTTGTCCGAATTAGGTTACTGTAATACAGTCACACGAGACAGTTATGACACGCCGTTGGGTCCTGGACAACAATTCTATGATATTAATCAGATCCATGCGAGGTGTGAAACGTTATGGCCTGTACATGGATCTAACTGACATTTGCATTGTGACCTTGACCATGCAGATATAACCGTGAAAATCAATAGAGTTCATCCTTCAGTATTAAGAAGTAAGTGTGCAAAGTTTAAAAGTTCTAGCATAAACAGTTTCGTGTACTTTGTTTACAAGTTGCATTCTTAAAAAATTTGCTATTTTTGTCCCCAAAATGACCTTGACTTTTGACCTTGATATTGAAAAGCTATAAGGTTCGTCTGCATGCCATAGGAAATGAGTGTTTGAAAGTTTTAGCCTAAATGGCATGATCTGTATCCTGTTGACAGTGTGTGTACAGACCCCAGGATCCAAGGACACACGATGCCATACCATAATACGTGCGTCTACGACACACGATGCCATACCATAATACGTGCGTCTACGACGGGTGTTTAATAAAAAAATAATAATAATAATACATGAATATTTGCATACTACAATTCTAATGAATGACTACGCAGAGAACAGAGTTATCTAGGTGGTTTATAATTATGGGTAATTATAATTATGTTAGAAAATCGTTGAAAGTGACGTAAAACACCACGCAGCAACCAAAAAAAAAAAAAAAAAATAAAAAAATAAAATAAAATAAAATAAAAAATAAAACCCCAATAATAATAATAATAATAATAAAAAAGACAAAATAAAAAAAAAAAAAAAAAAAAAAAAAAAAAAAAAAAAAAAAAAAAAAAAAAAAAAACAAACAAAAAAAAAAAAAAAAACAAAAACCCAAAACAAAACATAAAAAAAAAACTGATTCCAGAGGAAAAGCATAAAAAAATCACTGTTAGATATTTTTAATGCCATTAACAGGGACTCAACAGCAGAGTGTTTGGTTTGACCTCCAAAGAATGACTATACTGTATCTAGGCAACACGCGTAAACCACTGTCACCTTGTTACGAGTTAGAGCTACGACAGCTGGCAAGTTATCCCCGCCGGAACTTTCACGAGTTATTTAGTTTCTGGTGCTGGGGATACATATTTTGCATATTCGACTCCTGTCCCGGTTCTATTCCACATCGCTCTAGTTCTCCTCCACATTGATACGCGGGTAATAAGGTGACCATCTGATATTCCGAAGGCCCAATAATCCGAAGACCCGATAATCCGAAAGTCCGACAGCCTGATAGCCCGAAGGTTCGATAGGCCGGATGCCCGTTAATCTGAAAGCCCGATTGTCCGAAATGCCTGCACTTTAAAACTGAAAAGGCCGAATAGTCCGAAGATCCGATAGTCCAAAGACCCAATACACCGGGGGTCTTATACTCCGAAAGCCCGAAAAATTGAAGGCTCGATATTTCGAAGACACAATAGTCCGAAGGTCCAGTAAATCGAAGGTCCGATAGTCCGAAGGACTGATTGTCTGAAAATCATGATAATAATGCGTGTGTAAGTAATAAAAACAACTACACTTAACTAGTCACAAATTTGACCAGTAGGTCTTTCCTGGAACAATCGGGTGTTAGGACTATAGAACCTTCAGTGTATCGTGCGTTCGGACTATAGAACATTCAGTGTATCGGGCGTTCGGACTATCGGACTTCCAACCTTCGGACCATCGGGCCTTGGGACTTTTGTGTTTTCAGACTAACGGGTCTTGGGACTATTGGACTTTCAGACTATTGGACCTTCAGAATATCATGTGGTCACCGCGCAATGTGATAATCTTCATTTTAGAACGAGTTTCCAACGTGTACGATTTGTGTCTACTATCCAAAATTAGGATCTAGGGTATTTCTATTTAAACCCATTTCTTCATTTCTCACTTCAGTGCCGTAGGAAGCATTTCAAATGTATGAGGGATACCTTGAATCTAGTTTTGTATGGTAACGCGATAAAATTTTTGTGCATATGATTGGCCAAAAAGTAGGTGGGGGGGAGGGGGGGGGGAGGTTCCTACGGACCTGTATTTGATAGTATTGATCTCTCCGGTCCTAGACTACTCACTGTTATCATGATAAACACTGAATAAAAAAGTATATTTAGCCGTAAAATCCGTAGACCCAGATCTCGATGAGTGCGTGTGATTGCAAATTAGTATAAAAAGAAAGACAACTCGATATAATTTGCAGAGATTATTTGTAAATATTCGATTTTAATACACGAATTTCTTTCTTTCGCGATTAAGTTTTTCCAGGTTTTCAGTTCTAATGCTTTGACAATTCAAGGTCTTGTTTACGACGTTTAGATTAAGCGAGAGACTTTGGGAAAAAAGTGAACAAATAAAAATAATAAACAAAATCAAAACATAAAATCAAAGGGATCTGGGGCTTGTTTTATCGAAGATCTTGCGACAAATCGTAAATATATGATAGCACAGTAAATGTACGTATTTGCAGAAATGATGGATGTTTTGTTTGTAGTTTTCCATGAGAACAGTATTTCTTTTAGAGTATTCAAGAAAAACTTTAATTAATTCATGTGTCCAAACTTTGCGATTTGTCGTATGTTATTCAGTAAAACAGACCGTGTGGCGGATCTAGAGGAGGGGGGGGGGGGAAGAGAGAGATTGGGGGGGATCGGAGTCCCATGCCCACCTACTTTTTCACCACAAATATATGTCATATATAGATGATAAGGTTGAAAACACTCAAATAATATGAGTAAAACTCCGGATTTGGCATCCAAAATGACTGAGTATTTTGGCTAAATGACTTCCACATGTGCTACCTCCCCCACCCCCATCCCCACGTTTTCCGGAAATCCTGAATCCGTCATTGAGGCCCCAGCTGATCAGTATACCTATGAGGAATCAATATAGATTTTGAACATACACAGCTTTTCTCGTTACTGTAGAAAAACATAAGTCTTAAAAGTTTCTTTTTATCATGTTAAACAAAAACGAAGTATGTCAAAATCTGAATTTGACTCGGATGTTTTCTTATCCGTTCATTTCTTCTTGTTGACATTAGCTTTGTACCCTTAATGACATAATGTATGCTGCATCAGGAACAGCGCAGAATGAAAAAAAAGTTTCACTTCATAAGAAGCAATGAGATTTACATGTAAACACGGGTGACACTGAGGTAGCAATCTGTTATTCATTCATTCATTCATTCATTCATTCATTCATTCAGTCATTCGTTCTTTATTTCCCCTTTGTCAGAAATTAGTATATATTATGACATATGTATACATAAGCATGTTTACAAACAGTATGGGTTTAAACATCAGTCAAAGAATACATTGTATATAGAATTGAAAAGGAAAGGAACAACACAGTAACGGACATATATACCAAGATACGTGTAAATGTACATGCACATACACATGTACATATATACCGTGTAGTTTAAGTATGTATATATAAGTATACGCCAATTAAAATGCACATGACGTCATAAAGTATAATGCTGAAATGAGGAATCAGATGTCTATATAAGGGAAACTCTAGAGGGTGACAATGCGGAGGAATACAGATCAGAGGCAGATTCAAGTAACTTATAGTTACAGTATCTAAAGTTGTTGTAGGTAGCAATATCGAAGTGTGGGTTTACAAATTTCCCAAGAATGATAAGAAATAAGTCACTCTCAGAAAGGGAAAGACGTTCTGTGTATAACTCAGTACTGGAGTTTTCTCTGATACTGCACCACCAAGTGTGTCGGATATTACAAGTAAAAGAGCATACACAGCAAGCATGTTCATGTACGTCAGAGTACTGCGCGTGACAGAAAGGACATACAGACGGATTTTTTTCGAGCTGGTTGGCATAGGATACTTGTACAACGTTTTGCGATAGTTATATCAGTAGAAGACAACCGATTAAATCAAATTTCGTATGGTTGGTATTGACTCGATGAAGAGATACCGATAAATTTCTCAAAGTCGGGGTCAGTAGACACAAAGGGGCGTGGTCACAAAATCTTGTTCCCTCTTCTTTTCTGAAGGTATATGTCCCAGAGACCTAATTATGGTCTCATCATGTTTGGTATGTGATGTAGTTGTGCATGTATAATTTTGGTCTGGTCCGGACCCCCTGGGGTCCCAAAAAGGGGCGTGGTCCCAAAATCTTGTTCCCTCATTTTCTCTTAAGGTATATATCCTAGAGACCTAATTATGGTCTCATTTTGTTGGATAGGTGGTGTAGTTGTGCATGTGCAATTTTGGTCCGGTCCAGACCCCCTGGGACCCCACAAAGGGGCGTGGTCCCAAAATCTTGTTCCCTCTTCTTTTCTGAAGGTATATGTCCCAGAGACCTAATTATAGTCTCATCATGATTGATATGTGATGTAGTTGTGCATGTATAAGTTTGGTCCAGTCCGGACCCCCTTGGGTCCCACAAAGGGGTGTGGTCCCAAAATCTTGTTCCCTCTTTTTCTTTGAAAGTATATAGCCTAGAGACCTAATTATGGTCTCCTTTTGTTGGATAGGTGGTGTAATTGTGCATGTGCAATTTTGGACCAGTTCGGACCCCCTGGGGTCCCACAAAGGGGCGTGGTCCCAAAATCTTGTTCCCACTTCTTCTCTTATTGTATATGTCTGTGAGACTTAATTATGATCTCATCATGTTTGGTAGGTGGTCTAGTTGTGCATGTGCAATACAAAACATACATGTGTGGTCCAAATATATTTTTACCCCTTCTTCTCTGAAGGTAAATTGTTGTTTGAGTAGAGGATAACAGTAGAGCTCCAGTCTCGACAGAGACTTCTGGTTAATAATCTTTTTAAGAGTACATGTCTCTATTATGATTTACGATTGGTATAAGTTCTAAGATATTGAAAATTATGTCATTTAGGTCAAAGCATAGTAATTCCATTTCCCATAGGGTCCCATGTTAAATTACCGAACTTCCAGCAAGATTTACACAACATCCTACATTTCAGCTATATATAATCCACATATCAAAATGTTTGTCAGACCCTCCTCTATCAGAATTTTAACAGTTTACCATAGGTTATCCACCTTAATTTCGAGAAAATCATGCTGGAAGGGGGGTATCCCCAAAAATTGGCCAAAATTCAAATGTAAACAACCACCCCTTTTTAGGTCATTAAATTTTTACATTAGCGAAATGAGATAAAAATTCATGATTTTACAGCAGAATCAATCTTTATTTATACATAGATCAAATAATTTCATCCAATCACAGCTTCTAATACATTGAAATAGTAGTCCCTCTCCTAATACATTGAAATAGTAGTCCCTCTCTCCCTACACCACATCAGCCAATCACAGCTCTCGTTAATTACCTTTCTTTGACCTTTACAGTGTTTCATAATGTTTATAGAATATACAACGATTGTAAACGGTGTTTCATATAACTGTACTTAGTAAATGCCCTGATATTTTGCAGCTTTGGTACTTTTATACACTTTCATAGCCATCTTTCTATGTACTTGTAATTCATAGCCATGTTGCATGTGTTGAAATATTTTCGTGAATTTCGATCATTTATGGCAGGTTCGGTGCCGCCAGGAGACACTTATTCTCCTGAATTCACATCCGATTCCCAGGAATCCTGGAGCCCATGTTACAATTGTTCAAAACAAGTCCTTGTTCAAAATGGATAAAACCTTTTAATTTTGTTGTTAAATTGTAATGACATTTCTATTCTGTTCTGTGGATGTTGATGGATTGATTGAGTTCTTCCGTTTTTTGAATGCATTATACAGCAACAAAAGTAGACAGGGGACGCTTGCGAAACAATTCAATAGAAAGCCGAGAAAAAACACCATATCATATCCACCATATGTGTCAGAGATATATCCTGAAACAAAAAGACATCATAATATTATATTATATTATATAATACATGGGGTGTAAATCATGTGATTATATAGGGTTTTTTAATTGTAATGAAGAAAATAAACACAATCACATTTGATAGAGAATCAATAATTTTTACGACACTTATTGTATTTAATCATCATCATCATCATCATCATCATCATCATCATCATCATCATTGTTACCATCATCATCATCATCATCATCATTATCATCATCATCACCACCACCACCATCATCATCATCATCATCATCATCATCATCATCATTACCATCATCATCATCATCATCACCATCATCATCATCATCATCATCATCATTATACCTGCAAAAGCGCCTCCCACTGTCGTCGATATTCCGTATATTGTATTTTGTACGCCCTGTGCAAAAGCAAAATCAGATGTTCCGACGGCCTCTAGAATTATAGGTGCACACTGAGAGAAAATTATTCCGAATATAAAACCATACAGTATAGAAGCACCAAACATCGCTTCATATACAGGAAATAAAATACATAGGAGGTGAGAAATTCCAAATAAAGCTTGGATGTAAATCCAATGACTGATAAAGAAAGTTTTTGTACGTCTGAAAGAATAAAAAAAGAAAGAATTTTAAAAATGTAAATATTATACAAATTTATACAGGTCTTAAAAAGCACGAAGACCGAACTTACTAAATGGCATTTAGACAGACAGAAATAATGGTCGATAGATAGACAGACAGAGAGACAAACGAAACAACGGATAGAAAGACGAATGTACAAAAAGACAGACAGACAGACAGACAGATAGATAGATAGATAGATAGATAGATAGATAGATAGATAGATAGATAGATAGATAGATAGATAAAATCAATAAATATATGTTAGAACAGAAAGTGTAAATGCATTTAGCAAGAGTAAGTTACCCACTGACAAACACATGTAATTAATCCTGCACATATTCTACCACAGAAATCGGAAATTCCAGTGACTGTAATGAGTATTACTCCCTGCTGCCTTGTGTAGCCGAGAGATACCACGAAATCAGACAGGTACCAAACTTCAATGAAACCTGAAGGGATTTTAGTTGAAAATAGTATACATATAAAACAATTGACCCTTTCACTATTACTGCGCGACTGACGTTTTGGTTGACAAATGAAAACGTTCCCCGTAAAATTTTGAGGTCTTAGGGAGCAACCATTTGATTTTTTATGGGGGGGGGGGGGTAGGAAGACTTTCACTGGCCTGAATATTTTTTTGTAATTTAAATTGAGCACCTCAGAAAAAGACAATAGTGAAAGGGTTTATGTTAGAAAAAATATCTACAGAAATACGTATTAAGTAATTACAATATTTATTTTATATATATAAATTTATTTAAAAGCTTCAGTTTGAAATACAGATGATGAGGAATGCACTGATGACACTAACAATGAAACGATGTATTTTTGAATGCTTGTGTTTGTATACTGTTTCTTATATCATACACAGAAATGTAAATTCAATATCTATAATATTAACAATAGAAAAACAAAAACAAAAACAAATCCCCCCCATAAAAAGCCCCCCCCCCAAAATAAAAAAGAAACCACTACCCCTCCAAAAAATTCCCAACTCCTCCCCATCCCCCCAAAACAAAACAAAAAACACCCCAAAAACAAAAAACACCCCAACACCAAAAACACCCTAAAAAAACAAAACAAAAAACACCCCAAAAAACAAAACCCCAGAAATAAACCCCTTTTTATTATCAATACTTACCTATCATTCCAAAAGGAATAACAGCGATAAGGAATGTCACGTACATCGGACTTTTAAATATACGGAAGTCACATTTGTTTTTCCTGACATTTTTGGTCGGATCAACCAGAACTTGAGAAGCATATCTTGGAGGTAGGTAATAGATTAATCCAAAAGATGACACAAATACATGAGCAAAGATCGCGCTTAAAACCATTAATGTTCCTCTCCATCCATATTCTTCTAAAATAAGCTCGCAGATGTAGGGCATGATGATGAACCCTACTCCCCCACCGGACACCATCAATGCCAAATATTTCATAGCTTCAGCGGGATTTGAGAAAGACTGGTTGATAGCTATTGTGGACGCTTGTATAGGAAATAGTGTACCAATCCCTACATGTAATGGATTTCATCAATCATAATGTGATTTTTTTTATTTAAAAGTGGAAATATGTCTTATCATCACTACTGATTACGGATCGATGTACATGTATCAGTGGCGGATCCAGGATTTCTGAAAAAGGGGGGGGGGGGGGCAAATGCGTATTAGCCAAACTTCTCAGCCTTTTTTGGTGCAAACTCTGGATTTTTACTAGTAAATATGTTACCAAAAGGGGTGGCCCGGGCACCCCTCTACATTATACATTATACTGATGAGGGTTGTATGCCCGTAACACGTGTACAGTACATTATACTGATGAGAGTTGTATGCCCGTAACACGTACACAGTACATTATACTGATGAGGGTTGTATGCCCGTAACACGTGCACAGTACATTATACTGATGAGGGTTGCATACCTGTAACACGTGCATGTACAATACACTATACTGATAAAGACTGTACATCCGTATCACGTAGACAGTACATTATACTGATTAATTAGTTCAACGCATTGTTAATTCTCTGTGTTTACTTCGGATATTTAATACATATGTTACACTAATATTTAAAACATCATTATAACAATCTTTGTTACAATAATGTTTAAACATATTAAATGTTTTAAATATTAGTGTAACACATACATGAAGTCTTCATATAATTAAGATAGGTTGCGCCACTATGTTTAAGAGGTTGGTAACCTCCTGCTTCCATGTCGCGATATAACTGAAAAATTGTTGAAAGCGACGTAAAACACCAACCAACCAACCAACCAATCAATGTAGTATTTTTAAGGTTGTTGATCACAAGACTTCCTATTGCTAAGATGTGTCTCTTCTCTATGTACCGTCAAGGCCAGTAACTCTCGCGCGTGTCGCAAACCAGTCTTGACGTTTGAGCGAAGTAAAACCAACAATCTCATTTCGAGTTAACAGAAAAGTCTTGCATGTGGTTAGCCGCAAGTAGTGGCCCTATATGAATGATAGGGCCACAATTCCTTGCAGACTACATATAACAAACTGGCAAATTTGAAACAGGTTGGAAAAAAATGTGTGGGAGCCTTCAGACGACAGATCGGGAGTAAGTTATTATTGCCGATTGTTTGCTTAATGTTTATATATATTAGATATTTGCTCCATTTGATGCCGAAATGCATAGAATCGTGCCGGCCATTCCGTTTATCAAAATTGCAGGTTTGCGCAACGTAAGGAATTGTGGCCCTATCAGTCATATAGGGCCACTACTTGCGGCTAACATGTGGTGCATATTTACTTTGTTTGGTTTTGCTTTGCTCAAACTTCCAGACTAGGTTATGATGCGTACAAGAGTTATTGGCCTTGAGCTAACGTAGGGAAAAGACACATACAAGCGATCGGAAGGCCGCTGTTGTTGATGTTATGTTAAATACATGATTATTAACTAGGGATGTAACGATATACCGCGATACAAAAGCCATGATATTATACACAAGAAGCACAACGATACGGCAACAATACTGCAATCCCTTTCTTTATATACTTTAAATATATATTTTAACAGAATTAATTATGCATAAAAGAATGTAAATAGATTATCAACATTTTTTTTTTACATTTCTGTGTCTATTTTTGTCTCATTTCTTGTAGAAACTGTTATTTATCTCTTTTTTCTTAAAAACTATTTTTGGATACTACATGAAACCATGAAACTAATGCAATAAATCAAACACCTGGTTTCTTGGACAAGTGTATCGTGACACATATCGTATCGTTGTTCAAGTATCGTGATACGTATCGTATCATAAATATTAGAATATGTATATAGTATAATTTTGTGCACTAGGTGTGCATTTCGACAATTTATGTATGTCTCTTCTTTGATGCTCATTGCCGAATGATTGGATTCTAATAATCTTTGAATATTTGAAGAGCAGAGTTAAAACCAAAATGGCCGAAAAAGTGAGCCAAAGAATTAATCTAAGGACAGAGCTATGCATGAGGGAGATATTCATTAGTTTTAGAGTGATTTACAAAATTTCATGACTGGAAATTTCAAGTGTATGTTTCACGTCATTACAAAAAGCACTTGAAAGCTAGACATGATGTCCTCGGGTACTACCAATCCATCGGCAGTGATACCGGCCTAGTGATTATAATAAGTATTAATATATATATATATATATATATATATATTATATATATATATATATATATATATATATATATATATATATATATATATATATATATATATATGAGAAGTTGTATCGTTACATCTTTAATGATTACCTCCTCCTATTCCCACCAATAACACAAGAGTGAGCATGTGCTCGGCAAACTGGCTGGCGAACAAACATCCAGTAAGAGTGACACCTCCAAAGAACAGGCATTGTATCATTCCAAGTTTTCTGATCAGTACTTCAGCCATAATACCTGTAAACAACCTGCACATCTATACATGTACATGTATAATATCGTAAACAAAGAAAAACCTATTAATATTATATTATATTATATTATATTATATTATATTATATTATATTATATTATATTATATTATATTATATTATATTATATGTACAGTGTACATAATCAGCTTCATTAATAAGTGTTACAGAATAAATCCTTATACATATTTTAAACTCTCAACCAAATGAAATAACTTTACTGAGTGTGATAATTATATGAAAGTGAAAAAAAAAACAAGAGGCCCAAGTGGGCCTATATCGCTCACCTGAGTATCTAGATGATCAGTCATGTAGGGAGGAAAAATTCATTTATTTTTGCATTACACAAATGTGGAAAATATGTCAAATTTTGTTTCAGACCAGAATAAAAAACAACACTTTTTCGCACATTCATTCAGATGATTTTGATATTAAGCATTTGATTTCTCTCTGCAAGATGTGTTTCAGGGCAACAAGTTAGTCATTTTCTTTAGGTGGGGCCTTTTGTTAAATGAATTCAAGTCTTGGTCAAGAACAACAATTGTTTCAAATATTGTCCAGATCCAACTTAAAATGGCCTAATTTCATATGTTGAGTGTTGAGAAACTTCTAAAAACTTATTTAGATGTGTAAAGAAATGAAAAAAAAAATTTGACCACAGCTGGATTTGAACCGCTTTTCTCCATATTTTAATTACCAAGTGGTATATGTACCATTGTGAGACCTAGTTTCTAGACATGGTGGCATTATCTATTAACCAATTTGGATGAAATGTACAAAATTGATAGAGGACCTATAGTACTTCATGTATACCATGTTTCATTAAAATCTTTCATGTGGTATAAAAGCAGAAGTTAAAAATGTGAAGAATTGTCCCTATACACCCTCATCTGGAAGTCTTAGAAAATTCATAGAAAATCCAAAAAATGAGATATTGATAAAATTCTTTCAAAGTAACATTCCTTAGCATAATTATGATCACAATAGTCCATAAGAAATCATCATTATCAATTAACTAGGAAATATGACACTTTTCTGCATTGAAATCACCAAGTCCAAAGAAATGTTGAAAAAAATTCTAAAATTTAATTTTGGAAGAGAACCAAAATGACAATACGTCTTCACTCATCCCTCTAGATCATTTCTATGCATCCTGTTTGTCTCTGTATACAGCCAGTATGAGGAAGAATATTGTCAAAAGAGGGTACTCTTTTGTGACCTACTTTTGACTATGGTGGTGCCACCTGTGAAGAGGTCTGGACGAAAACAACACAATTTGAAGGGGATCATAAGTGATTTATTTCTACCAAGATTTATTAAAATCCTTCGGACAGTTTTGCAGAAAAAGTTGAAAATGTGAAAAATGGGCAACCCCCACCCCCATTTGTTTGGAATATAAATTAACTGAAAAACATGACACTTTTCTGCATTGAAATTACGAAGTCCAGAAATACCTAAAAAAAGCGTAAATTTCTGTTAGACAGATCTTAACCCCGAATACAATTTTTAATAACCCATCTTTATAGATTGTTGAAATGCAATTAGTTTCCCCATTTATGCACTGGTTCTGGAGGAGAAGGTTGTTGAAGAGGGGTACCGTTGGGTCCACCCCTGGGGGAATCTGGATCCCGAACACAATTTTAGTAGGGGACCTTGAGTACATCAAATATAGAAAGTTTAATCCAAATCTGCAAAGCAGTTTCAGAGAAAAAGTCGAAAATGTGAAAAAGTTAACGACGGACGGACGGACGACGACGACGGATGACGGACGGCGCACTACGATTATAGCTCACTTGAGTCTTTGGCTCAGGTGAGCTAAAATAGTTATAAAAAATCACAAAAACTATCCGAAAACACGGTGCGTAAGGTGCCAAAAAATGGACACGTACAAAGCACTTTGTTTTCCTACGTTCTGTGAAACATGTTTTATCAAAACGTGTATCAAATTGGCAAACACTCAAAACTTTGATAGATAACCTGTTACACACAGAAAGGGCTCAACAAAATAGAAAAGGCCGAGAAGTAAAAAATTAATTTATGATCACTAAATAGCTCTCGGTCTATTGGAATGTTTTTGAGGCTGAGCATTTCAGCTTGTTTTATACATGTATGTTTCATATTTTGTTATTATCATAGAAAGTACATGTCTGAAATATAATCTGAAACGTGTACACTTCATATTCAGTTAAATTCACATTTTATTTTTCGTCTACTTTATAGTTAATTCTGTTAATATTTTATACCAAGGTCTACTTAAGATATGATTCAAAAACGAACAAATAAGGACTGCTGCTTCTTTGAATTCTGTAAGACCACAGGGACACTGGTCGCTTGAACCCGGGTTCCATTTTTGTATGTATAAATAGAGAAGGGATTGAACTCTCTCGATGAGGGGAGAACGTGGATTAGTTCAGGTTTGAGGGTGGGGGTGTCCATCCAACCAATCAGCTTTCGCCTCTCATCCTACACAAACGTCACATAAAAATGGCATCGAGCGGCGGATTCAAAATACTGTCGCCGAATTATCGTGAATAAAGAAGAAAATAGGGATTTATTTCGACACAGAGTGGTGTAAGTACATATACTTTTACATGTTTGACCCAACTTTAGGAGGAAAAACTTGCCCGATGCTGTAGTTCGTATGCTGGTGTCCTGTAATCATGCCGTCAACCCATGGAGGGCCCTTTGTCCGACCAGTGAATTTACGAGAACATGGCCATATTTGAGGTGGTGTATCTCCGCTTTTACGGGAGATACAAATCTGAAACTTGCTGAGATTATAGAAAATTTATTTATCTATTGAGGCATATACGTCAAAAGTTGGGAGTCAACTGAATGCAGTGTTTAATGACTGTTGATCGAACTTGGGTGGATTTTTACCATCGAAAGAGTTCAATCCGTTCTCTATTTATACATACGAAAATTGATCCCGGGTTCAAGCGACCTGTGTCCCTGTGTGTAAGACGCATATATTCGCATAACTTTATTTTCGCTAGTCTCATTTCAGTTACCTGTAAGGCATAATTTTGGTGAGAAGCAACATCCGACTTCTATTTTGATATTAATAAAGTTCTCGCAATCCAAATAAAATCATCTGTTCGGGTGGGTTCAGTTTACTACGTTATACACCTCTCATAGGCGGATCTAGAAATTAAAAAAAAAAGGGGGGGGTTGTTGCAGCCTCTCATGACTAATGTTTTGAACTATTTGGTCCGGAAAGGGGGGTTCCATCCATAAAATATGTCAAAAAGGACCTTTTTTTGAAAAAAAAAACCCCAATTCCGTCGAAAGTGGGTTGCAACGTCAATATCCCCACCCTCTAAATTCACCAATGCCACTAGTTTAGTACGTAGTAAGCGGAACCCGAACAAATGATGTTAATAGAATTCGTCAGCGCGTCCGCTTCGAGTTTTACATGGTGCTCAATTCTGTAATTAGAAGAGGTCCGAAACATTCCGAATGTATTATGGGACATAACTATGATTTTTATTGTAAACGATCGCGTTAATTTTCAGTCATACATTACAAATATTATTGTAAATATATAAATAAAAACATTAATTTGAATTCACTGGAGAAGCATACCCAGGATGGAATATTCTAAATCAGTTTTTCACTTTAGGTACATGTAACAGTCATAGTAAAACAACTTTGAAAGATCGAAAAATAAGATTTTACATAGAAAATTAAGATAAATCCCGAGGACTATTCCCCTTGCAGTCATTTGCCTGGATCATATCAGAGTTTGAGAATAAACCTCCATTAGATTATAATTCTCACAAATAAAAATCACCAGTATGCAGGATATCGGACATTATTTGAAATAAATATTGTTCGTGTCGGATTCGGGATTTACCTCCACCAAACATGATCCCTCTAGAGACTGACTGCATTAATGAAGCTTCTGAACGACTCGAATCAAATGCTTGTACGATATCCACAAAAATGACACTGAGAGAAGCATTGAGTCCACCAGCAACAAAATGTAGAAGGAAACAGCAGATGAACACTACATATCTCCTGTTAGAGGCATCGTAGATTCTCCTGGCATTACTATAACATCAATGTAATCAATTTATATCATTTTTTAAAACTTTATACTATTATTCTCTCACAAATACTGTGATTTAAGGAACGAATCTATCCTTTTTTTTTTTTCTTCGTTGGATCAAGGACTTAAGTCCTTGGTTGGATGGAGGTATACCAGGAAAAAAAGGACGTAAAACTACATAATTGCGTGTAGCGCACGATGCATAAGATTTCCTTTCTTCTTTTTTTTTTTCGTTGCGTCATTGCGTGTAGCGCATGACGCATAAGTTTTCTGTCCTTTTTTCGTGGTATACCTCCATACAACGATAAACACATTAGACTCATTCCTTATCATTTAATTCCTTTCAAACATGTTTTATATTCTCAGAAACTGGTACGTTATGTATGCACTATTTCTCGACATTTCTAAATTTCTGTAGCGGTGGTGTGAATATTGAAGTCACAGTTACGAAAACGCGGGAAATTCCATAGTCAGAGTAAAAGGAAATGGGAGAGATATACCACTAATTTTTAAACCAATCAAAATGCGTGTTACATGTAAAATTAAATTATTACATCTTGATGTATTGCACAGAAATTTTGACTCAGCCGAAGCATTGAAGGGTATATTACGTGTAATGATCAACCTTAAAAGAAGGAAACAGACTTGCCTTTTAACTGTCACATCCACATCTGAATGACTGGATTGCAAAGGAAAGTTAATGAACTCAAACCTGGTTCAAATACAAAATTTAGATATGGGTAGGGATGCCTATGCATTTCCTTGAGGATGATAGTTTTCTTTAAGTACTAGTTAAGAAACGGGAAGATCTGCAACTGCATTTACCCAATGTGAATTCATAGTTCTCCTTCGGGTACTTTTGACCCTTCTGAAAATTGGTAATTGCTATAAAGGTGAGGGAGAAACTTGGTGAAGTAATTATATAATTAAGTGCTTGATCTGCGTGGCAGGCGATCCGGGTTCGACTCCCAGATTGTCGTGAGAAGTTGATGATCTCCTGCTTCAGTTTTGCGATATAACTGAAAAATTGTTGAATGGAACAGAAAGGCCCAATTTACAGAGCCAAAATGAATTTATGTCGGCTTAGTGATTTACGATCGAACAATAATAGTAGCGTTGAATAAATATCACACAAACTATGAATATACATGTACTAAATAATAAAACATATTCCAAAATTATATAGTTATATTGTAATTTTCTGTGAACAACAAGATAAATGCCAGGTGGCCGAAAATTTTTGGAAAATGAGTGAATTTACCATTATATCTTATCGACTTTCCTTGTAGAGGATTATCGAAAGCTTATTACAAAGTTTTTAGATTCAAATATTACTTATTTGTAATGTATGCTTTTGGTTTATTGTTTCTGAATTGAATTTTTATGCATTGTTGTCGTATGATTATTTACATATGTATTCATTATTCAAAAACAAACATGCACTTAAATGTATATAATTATACAATATGATTAAATTGAATACCCACAGCAAATTTTCATCCTTGTTTAAAGCCGCTGATTGTTCAGTGCCTATTCTAGAATCATGTGTACGATTTTCCGCATTGTTTGATGCGTTTCCTCCAGGTGCAGTAACCACAGCAGAGTTATCGTTCTTAATCGGATGGTTATTCTGATTATTGATTGTGAAGACATCTTCCGATTCAAATGCTGCATTCTCCTTCATATTGGTCACAATTTCATTTCATGAGAACAATACTTGACAAAAACACCTCAGACAGAGTTTATCTTAAAATCCAGAATGCAGGGTATCTGACATGTTTAGAATTTTAAAATGGTGTTTTGTTCGTGTCGGATCCGAGATCTACGACCATGTTTCATACCTCTAGTCGAATCAAATGAACCGTTTTGAGAACAAAATCATACAATGAATTTTAAGTAAAAGGGGGAGCGCATACATGAAACTTGTGAAAAATGAAAAAGAATGCTGACAGTTTATGACAGATATATGCTGTCTTTTGATAAGCTCTTGTAATAAAAAAAAATTAATAAAATTGAGAGCGTAGCCTCTCTCCATTTCGCAATATATGCATATGCATGAATGTCTCACATACCTAATTTATGTAAGAAAACATGCTGCATAACTAGTGAAAAAAGAAAGAAAGAAAGAAGGTCATGTCAAACTAGTAATACCAGTAAAGTCAGTGACATGATTGTCTCCTTTTCGTTTTACGAAATCAGTGGCGAATCCAGGATTTCCCAAAAAAAGGTGGAGAGGGGGAACATGTGAAAGTAAAGTATTAGCCTATATTCTCAGCCAAATTGGGTGCCAAATCTAAAGTTTAAGACATACTTGTGACAAAAAAGGGGGAGCCCCCCGAGTCCCCTCTAAATCTGCCGCTGAGAATGATATAAGTAATCTATGTTTTCAAAAGTAGCCTCTTCACGAGCCAAGGGGACGCGCTACATAAACATTCACAGCACATTCCCTGGACTCGGAAAGATGCAAAAGAAGAAAACAGCTCACAATAATGTAGCCGCTAGTCGTGGCCTTATATGAGTGATCCATCTAGGGCCACGACTTGCAGCTAACAATAATGTTACACCAACCAGGGAAAATATTAAATGCAAAGGTATCCCCTTTTTTCTCGTTCTTTTCATTTGATAGTGTTGTCTCTCCAGTTCTAAATCGGTCACTGTTAGCACGATGTACTTTGCGTGGAAATGATATCTGTACACCGATCCATAGGGCTTGGAAAATTCTTGCAATTTAGCAAAGAATGAAAGACAACTCAAGTTTCTGTTAAAATATATTTGGTATGTTACTTCTTGTCAAACATGAGCGTCCTACTCTTCTGAGATAACGCCAAGATCAGAAACAATATCGTTTTGGTGGACTTTGTCCAAAGCAACAACTTTCAATTTGTGATAAGATATTTGTGTACGAAATTTGTTCATTTCAAATCCGATTTTCGGGTTTTATCGTTATCCTTACACTATACCTTCAAACACTTCATTAAGAGACTTAGTACACATGCTTGCATATATCGAACTTCAAATTTGATTGGGAAATGTGGGCAACAAGACTGAGGGGGGTGTGGCAGGGGGCGCATTACCATTTATGTTCTGTAACAAGGGATACTCTTTTACGAGATATATTTTATAGTATCAAGCTTGGTAAAAAAATTAACTTGACATCTCTGCAAAATCGGTAAAAACCGGTAAAACCTGGATTTATAGAAAATTACGAATGGATGTGATTTTGGTTAATTGTATATAATTTTTTTTGTTTTGTTGTTTATTAAATTGCATCTTCAATAAATCTGCAATAAAATATGACTGTTATCTCCATTTTAGGTACTTTGAATGGATAATTCTAGACATAAGAGAACCCACCCCTTTTCCGTTATGGTAAGTGAAAAGATGTTAGATACATCAAAAATTCAAAATGACACTTAATGACCTCAAAACACACTCATATTATGTCTTCGTTACCGAAAAAGCATTAGATTGATTTTAACGCGACATCGAAACTTATGTTTAAAAACTATCAACCTAAATGACAACGTTACTCAGACAAGACGATATTTTATTGTAGTTGTTTGTTATTAAAATTCTTATACATTTACCCGAACATAAGTAACCCGGACACAAGAAGCATTTCTTTCCGTTATGATTCCAAAGCATACAGACTGAGATACATGACGTCATAAACGTTGTGACGTCATGATTACTTCTTCACAACGTTTAACGCCATAGTGAAGTTGACATCCACGTTATCTCTCTTGCTTAAACTCACAGTTATGGAAGGAATCGGTATTCCAAACGTATCAGGAATTCTTTTGGAGGCAAGGAATGTGTAAGTAGTCAATTATTAATTCCTCAGAAATTCTTTTCTGCTAATAATATGAGGTCTTTGCCTTGCATTTCATGTCTCTCTGTTGGGCTTCTACCATATACCTTTTCCGATTTTACATGATGTAGGGGCAGTATACAAACCGAAAACTATTTTCTTGGCTATACCTATTTCATATTTTAATTAATAAGATGCCTGATGGGTATTTCTGTTTTCTGTGAATTAAGTTTAATATCCCCCCTCTAGGATCGACCGCCCAGCGACATTAGCAGAATATATGAATGCAAATTGCAACGGAGACCGGCCAAGACAGAGCATTGTGGCGGTGAAGAATATTCTTACAAAACTGGACAAACATCAGAAATTGCATGGCGGTAAGAAGTTTTCATTATGCATATATATTCATTATAAGACAAAATGGTTCTATGAATATTAACATTATCAAATAAGGAATTTTCATGAATTATTAACATGCTATATAGAGGCTTATACTTTCATGAATTTGCCTATTTGATTATATCGCTTCAGATGATGCAACGGATGACCCTTCATCTCTGGTCAAGGCCATCGCCATGGCGATCAAGGACATCATTGACAACAAACTAAACACTGGATTCATTAATCGTGTGAAATCGAAAATATCGAGTGCCTTTGTCCGAAACAGATGTATGAAATCAAAAGAAACGTGAGTAAAATGATGATGATGATAATGATGATGATTTCGTCAATGTAGTTCTGTTATTACTCATTGAATTCAATACTTCCATGAATTCTTTGCATGCATCAATTGTAAAAGTATATGAGGGGTCTTTAGAAATTGGACAATTTAATGATAATGTAAGCTATATAATAATAATAATAATAATAATAATAATAATAATAATAATAATAATAATAATAATAATAATAATAATGATAATAATAATAATAATAGATAAATATAAATAAATAAAATTAAGAACATTTTCCAATTTTTTGTTAAAACTTGTATTTTTTTCTAACAGCATTGATGACAGTTTACGAAATGATCTAGAGGAGAAAAAGAGGTCATTATTTGAGTTGACAAAAGAGCACACACAACTTGTAGACGACATACGTCAAGCAAAAAAGGTAGAAATAATCCCCCTCTTTTCAAATCATTGTTTCATTACGTTCAATAACTATGGTTCCCTTTTCATGGATACTTCATTTAGGGCATCGAACTAAAATTTATATGTGTTTATATGTTTGAATATATCTATAAGCTTCGTCGATTTTCGGTGTTACTGTGAAAAATTTGAAAGTAAACATTTTTATCGAATGTGAAAATTAGAATCAGTTTTCAGAAAAAAAAATCATATATGTATATATTTGTATATGTATTCACCTTTTCAAATTGCCTATTACAAAAGACATTGCTTTGACCACAACAAGAAAATGAGCTTAAAGTTTATGCAAGATTATCGTTGGATTATCATTATCATCTATCAAATTTTCCTCTTGATTTATCGATTAAAAGCCGGTGTGGCCTAGTGGATAAGGTGCGCGGCTCGTGATCGAGAGATCCCGGGTTCGACACCTGCCCTGGGCGCACCGGTGTTCTGTCTTTCGGATGAGACTAATAACCGAGGTCCAGTGTCACGGTAGGCGTGGCATGTAAAAGATCCCTCACTGCTTCGGGTAGGTCCGTTGCAAAGGTCTAAATTTGTATGCAATGCACCAGGCAGATGTCGTCAGCATATACGTGAAATAATCGTGGAGTGACGTAAAACAATATTCAATCAACCAGTCAATCAATCATCGATTAATTTTGAGATCATTGAGGAAATTTGATGATTTTTATTATCGTTTTCAGGACTGTTTCACAAGCAAATCAAAGAAAAATAAAGCAGAACTGATTCTGTATACTGCCCTTCTGAAACGTACTGCTGAACACAAAGCCGAAGATGCAAAATCTAGAGATCTTGTCATTCAGGAACTCAAAATATCTCTGGCCATAGAAGAACAAAGACAAGACATCTGTGACCTGACTTTCCAAAAGCTGATTTTGAAAGAAGAACGTATGTGCATAGACATGGAAAAGGTAATTTTTCTGTAATTTTTTTTCATAACAGATTTGAATCGAATGAAATTATACAAGTCGTTGTAAGAAAGGATGAATGAAGGAATAAGTGAATAAATGAATGAAGGAAGTGAGGAAGGGATGAAGGAACGATCAAAATGAAAAAAAGTGAAAACAATTATGTCAAATCTATGTACTGTATGGTAATATTTAGGCGAATACAGTGTCTGGGACAGGGTCAACCCCCCTTTTTTATATCTGCCACTGCAATAAAACATATTTTCTCCAAATTTCAGTCGATGGATTCTAATACTTCCATTGTCATTGATGAATAAGTTACGACATATCCTTTTCTTTGTACAGATAAGCCAAGAAATAAAAGGGGACATAAATGCAGCATACACCAGACGATGGGAGCGGGCTGTGTCAAATATGAAACAATTGTCAGAGGAAATACTGCCCAGTGAAAGGTCAGCTTCAGATTATTGAATGAACTTTTCTTTGGGTTGGTGCTTTTTCAAAGAAATCATTCATATATACTTTATTCATACCCTTAAGGGTCAATCCTAATAATATTGAGATCCCCGCCGAAACACCCCACCCCCATTTTTGACGATTTCCCAACTCCCCTTTATTGGTAAAATGCTACCAAGGTGGAATCTTATATATAAAAATTGTGATCGGGAGACCGGGGTTCGAGTCCCAATCTGGTCATGCCGGTGTCCTGTCTTTCGGATGAGACAGTAAAAACCGAGGCCCCGTGTCGTGGTATGCATGGCACGTTAAAGATCCCTCACTGCTTCGGGTGGGTCCGTTGCAAAGATCCAAATTTGTTTGCCCCGCATCAGGCAGATGCCGTCAACATATACGTGAAATATTCGTGGTATGACGTTAAACAAAAATCAATCAATTACTAAACCTATATAAAGATTTCTTTCTCCGCCCACACGTGGTCTTTACGATTGTTGGCCGAATTTTGACACATGTATGGATGTCACTGTCATAATCGAGTTAAACATAATTGTACGTGTAGATAGGGACAAACTTTGTGTAGTAGTTGACTGCTTTGCTTACGCTGCAAGCGATCCAGGTTCGATTCCCAGATTGGGCCACTATGTTTACAAATGTTTACTACATGCTACCATGTTGCAATACGACTGCAAATTTGTTGTATATCCCTATTCAACCAACCAATAAACATGTGAGTAACTTTGTCTTAATTTTCTTGCAGCCAATCAGTAATCTTAGAAAAGGTTGCGCAGCTTGATATCCAAGCAGTCTTAACGAAGATAATAGCCAAGAACCAATGTCTCTATACGATTGCCAACTGTCAGGTAAAATACATATTCCACTTTTATCTGAAGTTTTGACGCTATCAGGCTCACTTTTTATGATTTCTAAAAAGAAAAAAAAAACCCTTTCTTAAATAAGAAGTCAATATTGTATCATTTTAGGTAAACATCCCTTTTAGTTGTACCAGTTCGAGGCTTTGGCCACACTCTTTTCGCTAAATTTTACGTAGAAATATGACATTTGTGCCATTTTGATAATATGAAACATCCCTATTGCACGGCAGGCCACAGTTTCGTATCGATTTTACAATCATTTTAAAAACAACAATAAAATTAAATGTTTAAAAATGAGAAAGGCAAGGGAATGGGGTTCACCAGACATACGCTTCCGCTTCGAATTTTACATAATGCATAACGTCCTCTTTGTAATACATCATATCCTTAGCATCATAAATAGATATTTATCATCTTTTCTTTTTTGCAGGAGTTTAAACGAGTTAACATATTAAACGAAATCAAAGGGAGACACTAAATCGTGCCAACTACATCACCGATACCTGACTAATTATCATACAACAAATCATGCAGAATATTCTAGTGGTATTGAAAAGTGATCATGCACAACCATGTATATATATTTGTTAATAAATCTTAATCACTCTAATTATTATCTTGTCTTATTTTACTTTAAGTGTTATGTAATTCACTAAGAAGAATCTCTAATATACATGCCTCAATTGTGACTGTATGCAGCAAAGATACTGTTGCCACATATCTTGGGTTTTTAAAGGAATTTTCTGAGAACCACCAGATAAAGGCAAGGTGGGCGAAAAATTGTGGAAAAATAACTAAAATAAGTGATTTTATCATTATATCTTATCGACTTCCCTTAAGGAGGAAAGCCGATATGGTTCAGTGGATGAGGTGCTCGATCATGGCCCCAAGGTCCCGGGTTCGACTTCGCCGTAGGACACCGGTCTTTCCAATGAGACAATTAAAAACCGAGTTCCCGTGCAGTGGCGTAGCCAGGCGTAAGCACGAAAGTACGTGCTTCAACATCAATTTTGTAGATTTTTATTATTATTCATATTTTTATTTATTTATTCATTTATTTATTTATTTACTTATTTAAAGTAACATTTTCTGCATTATGATATTCAGAATATTATAATTCTAAAAATGTAGCTTAAAACTAATTTAATTTTTTTACGGAGATATAACGTCATAAATGTAGCGTTGACGTTAGTTTAATAGTCAAAAATGTGTAATTTAGCGTAACGCAAATTATGAAATTGAAAATAGTTTTAGTTTCGCTTAACATATATACATTGACAAAAATCATAATTATATACGTGATTTTTTCTAGCAATTTTGTGGCGTTTATGACGTCAGTTTAAGTTGTAGGTTTTGGTATGGAACGGCTGTTATATTTCATATATTATAGGATTTTCGGGGGGGGGGGGGTGTCATTATTTTCGTCGGTTTGGGTTCCTGCTGATTAAATAAGTGATAAATCACGTCACAACAAAATTTAGATCGTTTTTGGATTCCGGTTTGTAAGACCTAAATCATTTCACAACAAAACTAGATTTTCTTGTTTAATACTGGACAAGTGCAACCTGTAATAATCTCAGCCAGATCCAATAGATGAAAAGGAGCCTTGCCGTGAAATAACACTCAGAACAGGTTTTTAAGTGAAGGACCGGACTACCCCGATTTATTCATTTGCATGTGCGAGGAGTATAGAAAGATCAACGTGCATATGGGACATGTTACCACATGAATCGGTCGTGTAACAACGAAGATTTAAAGAATAACTCCTTAAAGCTAAATTTATTTACATCTACATGGAATACGTCACATAAATTTGCTTTCCCCTATGGGTAATAAAGAAAGCATAAAGACGTCTGACTCAGCCGTATGACAAAAGTCATCACAGACAGAAAAGCAAACAATAAAGACATGGAAACACATCACGAAAACGAAAAATTCAATTGTCATGCAGTAGAGACACCGACTTAGGACGGTCAATTGTCATGCAGTAGAGACACCGATTTATGACGGTCAATTGTAATGCAGTAGAGACATTGACATATGACGGTCAATTGTAATGCAGTAGAGACACCGACTTATGACGGTCAATTGTAATGCAGTAGAGACACCGACTTATGACGGTCAATTGTAATGCAGTAGAAACACCGACTTAGGACGGTAAATTGTAATGCAGTAGAGACACCGACTTATGACGGTCAATAAAGACAACTTGAAGATGATTATGTTACTGTAGTGTTCGTGTACATTTGTGGTTTGCATTAAAGTTGCACGCGCTGTCTCGAAGTGAAAATAAGCTTCAATCGAAAGAGAAGGAGGAATCGGTCTTTTCCTGCGTAGGTCTGACTAGCGAGTTGACTAACTTTACGCAGCACAAATACATGCATCATATTAAAGTCAAAGTGTACTTCTTTGTTTATGTCTGTGCATCTACACATGATGCGCTTGTAAACATGTACGCCTAGGGATGTCATTGAATCGTAAGTAATACTTCGAAATGCGTCATCAAAGAAAGTGATAAAACTATCGCGATAAGCACCATGTGCCGCCACATACATGTACATCTATAAAGTCAAGCGGATCACGAATTAAGACGAAATAGAAAAAAGAGAACCCTCCCTCTCCTCTCTGTCAATCTAGTATAATAATATACATGTGAGACACCTTCCTCGAGGCACCCCCCCCCCCTTTCCTTGCTGAAAAATATTTTTAAAAAGTAAAACAGACTAATAAATATCAAATTAGAGAGATCTGCATATTACATTTCCAGTAGGCTATTTGATTTTTTGCGTGTTATGTGTATATATAATCTAGGACTACGAATTCTCTTTTGAAAATATGTTTATAATAAATCTATCTAATAAAGCTTTTTCAAATTTCTTCCGAGGAAGTCGAAATTCTTATTCATAACATCAAAAGTAAACTAAATGATTCACAACAATTTTCGAACACATTGACAGCAAAAATGAAGCAAAAAGAGTGGTTTGTCATTACGGAAAAGTACGTATCACTAAATCACTACTGTATTCGTGCGCCATAATTCTAGATAAGAATGACTTGCGAGTGCTACTATAGCACTCGTAGATTTACGAGGAGAATCACTCGTAAGTTACGTTTACGTAACTTCGTACACATGACGTCACTCGTAAATTTACGCTACGGGTGACTTACTCGTAGGGTTTACGAAGTTTTGTACATATGGGCCCAGGCTTGCAGGGATGATCGATCATGATGAGACTCGGCACCCTGTGAGGGTCTAGGTGACATTAAACGTCAATGTCACACACTGATATAATTAGGGTCAAACCTAGGACAGACGACAAACTTGTTCGTGGGCAGTCTAATCGTAATTACATGCATGTGACAAGCCAGCGGACGTTACTATCCAGTCAGGAGACGCTCACACCTGTCGGACGTCTGGTCTCATCTCTAGATTTCTCGATGTCTGTACAACAATTATACAAGCAAAAAATTAAAGATTAATCTTTGAATTGTTGAACATTTAAATCTTTCTTAAGCAAATGAACAATGAATGTCAGGTAAACTAAATACCGAAAATTTGATCACAACTTGCCCTGTGTTCGACTCCGTTGTATTTTGCTAACAAAGGAGTATCTATTATATGACGCTCGGTATACATTGATATATACAGTAATATCAGAGACATACACTACTTTCAAAGTAGTCTATGTCTCTGGTAATATGTACTCCAAAGAAATTCTTTTTTTTTTTGAGAGTTGTACTCGTGCATATTGTAATATGGAGGAGAGATTAAAGGTGTAAATAGTGACGATGTATCGAAATTTTCAATCATTACTTAATTTATGCATATTCAATCAATTTAAACTGCACTTATCATTTCTGACATAACAAACATAATTGCTCAAAAATGTATTTAAATGTCTTGAGTTTGCTTATATCCATTTTTGGCTGGGGGTTTCGCCCCCGGGGCCCCTATCAAGCCTTCGTCCTGGACCCACCAGGGACCTAATCAGTCCCCACACCCCTCATCTTTTGTGCTTCCATATCATTTAGAGCCCAGCTTCGCCCCTGCCGTCTCACGGTAGGCGTGACACGTAAAAGATCCCTCACTGCTTGGGGTGGGTCCGTTGTGTCATTTGATAACTTTTGATTTTTCTGATCAAAAGTGATCACATGACAGTTGTCATGTGATAACTTTTGATCAGAAAAATCAAAAGTTATCAAATGACAGTTTCAAAGGTATAAATTTCTGTTATAGATTAGGCAGATGCCGTCTCTATGTACATGAAATGATCGTAGAGTGACGTAAAGCAATAATCAATCAATCAATCAATCCCTTATGGAGGATGATCAACTACATATTTCAAGAGTTTTAGATTAAAATATTACTTATCTATAATGTATGCTTTTGGCTAATTCTTTCTGAACTGAGTCCTTATATATTTGTGTTGTATGATATATTTACGTATATATTCTTCATTTTAAAAACAGTATGTAAAATCATGTATATAATTATACAATTTGATTAAATATTTGATACTTGTTTCGAGTCGTTGATTGTTCAGAACCTATTCTAGAATTATGGCCACGGTTTTCCACATTGTTTGACGCAATTCGCCCATATGCAAATACCACGTCAGAGTTATCGTTCATAATTCGTTTATTGATTGTGAAGACATCTTCAGATTCAAATGCTGCATTCTTATTCCCCTAGTCACAATTTCATTTCCTGAGAACAATACTTGACAAAAACACCTAAGATAAAATTTACCCAGAATGCAGGGTACCTGACATGTTTAGAATTAAGACCTTGTTTTGTTCGAGATCTATGACCATGTTTCAAACTCCTGACCGACCTTCTTGTCGAATCAATTGAACCGTTTACGAACAAAATCACACCATGAAATTTAGGTAAAACCTGAAAAGTGTAAGGGAGAAAGAGTATAGACAATTCATAACAGATTTACAGACATGAAGACACCTACCTTATTTATGTAGGAAACATGCTGCATAACTAGTAATGAATTGAGAAAATGGGGAGATTCAGGTCAAACTAGGAATACCAGTAGTAAACTCAGTAACATGATTAAGTCACATTTTCATTTTAAGATTTATATGAACTTCTATTTTATATTCTTATTATTGTTGTTGTTTATTGAATTTCTTATACATATACCTGAGCATAAGTAATTCCGGACAATAGAAGTATTTCTCTCCGTTATGATTCCAAAGCATACAGATATACATGGCGTCATAAACGTTGTGACGTCATGATTACTCCTTCACAACGTTTAACGCCATAGTCAAGTTGACATCCACGCTACCTCTCTTGCTTAAACTCACAGTTATGGAAGGAATCGGTATTCCAAACGTATCAGGAATTCTTTTGGAGGCAAGGAAGGTGTAAGTAGTCAATTATTCATTCCTCAGAAATTCTTTTCTGCTAATAATTTCAGGTCTTTGCTTTGCATTTCATGTCTCTCAGCTCTGTTGGGCTTTGCCATAGACCTTTTCCGATTTTACATGATGAAGGGGCAAAATAGAAATACAACCCGAAAACTATATTCTTGGCTATACCTATTTCATATTTGAATTTTCTTCGTTACACATATTCCTTATTTGAATTATTAATATGTCTGGTGGATATTTTTGTTTTCTGTGAATAATTAATTTTAATATTTTTCGTCCCCTCTAGGATTGACCGCCCAGCGACATTTGCAGAATATATGAATGCAAAATGCAACGAAGACCGGTTAGTGCAGAGCGTTGTGGCGGTGAAGAATATTCTTACAAAACTGGACAAGCATCAGAAATTGCATGGTGGTAAGAAGTTTTGATATGCACCTAACATCATTATAAGACAAAATGGTTTTTTTTTAAATTTTAACATTATTTGATAAGGAATTTTCATGAATTATTAACTTGCTATATAGGGGCTTATGTTTTCATGAATTCATCTTTGATTACATTGCTTCAGATGATGCAACGGATGACCCTTCATCTCTGGTCAAGGCCATTGCCGAGGTGATCAAGGACATCATTGACAACAAACTAAACACTGGATTCATTAATCGTGTGAAATCGAAAATATCTAGTGCCTTTGTCAGGAACAGATGTGTGAAATCAAAAGAAACGTGAGTAAAATTCATGATGGTAATGATGATGATATTTTCGTTGATGGTGACGATGATGTTAATGATTATGATGATGATGATTTCGTCAATGTGGTTCTGTTATTCCTCATTGAATTCAATTTTTCCATGAATTCTTTGTATGCATCAATTGTTAAAGAATATGAGGGGTCTTTAGAAAATTTGACAGTTTAATAATGATTTAAGCTATATAATAATAATAATAATAATAATAATAATAATAATAATAATAATAATAATAATAATAATAATAAAAAAATAATAATAGAATAATAATAATAATAATAATGAATAAATAAATAAATAAATAAATAAATAAAATTAAGAACATTTTTCAAATTTGTTAAAACTTGTATTTTTTTTTCTAACAGCATTGATGACAGTTTACGAAATGATCTAGAGGAGAAAAAGAGGTCTTTATTTGAGTTGGCAAAAGAGCACACACAACTTGTAGACGACATACGTCAAGCACAAAAGGTAAAAATAACACTCCCCCTTTTTTCCAATCATTTTTTCATCACGTTCAATAACTATGGTTCCCTGTTCTAAGATACTTCATTAAGGGCATCGAGGTATAATCTATATGCGTTTACATGTTTGAATATATCTATAAACTTCGTCGATTTTCGGTGTAGTGTGGAAAATTTGAAAGTATACATTTTCATCGAATATCAAAATTGGAATCAATTTTCAGAAAAAACCCCTCTTATGTATATATATGTATTTGTATTCACCTTTTCAAATTGCCTATTACAAATGCTCTGTCCACAACAAGAAAATGAGCTTAAAGTTTATGCAAGATTATCGTTGGATTATCATCTATCAAACTTTCCTCTTGATTCATCATTAATTTTGAGATTTTTTAGGAAATTTGATGATTTTTATTATTGTTTTCAGGACTGTTTCACAAGCAAATCAAAGAAAAATAAAGCAGAACTGAATCTGTATACTGCCCTTCTCAAACGTACTGCTGAACACGAGGCCGATGATACAAAATCTAGAGATCTTGCCATTCAGGAACTCAAAATATCTCTGGCCATAGAAGAACAAAGACAAGACATCTGTGACTTGACTTTCCAAAAGTTGATTTTGAAAGAAGAACGTCTGTGCATAGACATGGAAAGGGTAATTATTCGTTATTTTCTTTACAACAGATTTGAATCGAATGAAATTATACTGATCGTTATAAGAATGAATGAATGAATGAATAACTGAGCTAATGGATGAATGAATGAATGAATGATGGAAGGAAGGAAGGAATGAAAGAAGGAAGGATCAAAATGGAAAAAAGTGAGAACAATTATATCAAATTTATGTACTTATATGGTAATACTTAGGCAAATAGAGTGTCTGGGAACCCCCCTCCCCCCTTTTTTTTCTTATATCAGCTATTGCAAAAAAACCCATATTATTTCCTTCAAATTTCAGTCGGGGGATTCTAATACTTTCACTGTCATTGATGAATAATTAACGATATATCCTGTTCAAAATTTCATAGATAAGTCAAGAAATAAAAGAAGACATCACTACAGCATACACCAGACGATGGGAGCGGGCTGTGTCAGATATGAAACAGTTGTCAGAAAAAATATTGCCAAGTGAAAGGTCAGTTATACATTGATAAATACATGTAGACGGTGTAATTTGAACGTTGGTTTTGGTTGGCTTTTTTTTTCAAAGAAATTATTAATACACTCCTTAAAAAGAACCTTGTCAATGATAGGCGCGACTTCAGACAAATCCCTAGCCAGCTATTGCCAAGCTGTTCAATAGTCGGCCGTGATTTGACCCATGTATGGGTGTCAAGGCCACAACTGAGTCACTAGTAAGCATGTAACATGAAGATAGGGACATAATTGATGTAAAATTCCCGGATTGGGCCACTGAGTTGACAAAGTTTGCCGCCTGTTGCACTACGACTGAAAATTGCTGAAAGAAACGTATATCCCTATTATTCAACCAATCAATGAACATGTAAGTAGTTTTGCCTAAATTTTCTTGCAGCCGATCAGCAATCTTAGAAAAGGTTGTGCAGCTTGATATTCAGGCAGTCTTAACGAAGATAATAGCCAAGAACCAATGTCTCTATACGGTTGCCAACTGTCAGGTAAAAAAATTCACTTTTATTTGAAGTTTTGACGCTATCAAGTCCACTTTTTATCCCCCAGATCGATAGATCATATTGTTTTTGTCCTGTCTGTCAGTCTCTTTGTCTGTCTGTCTGTCTGACCTTAACCTTAGCCATAACTTTTGAACCGTGAGAAAGAAATTTCATATTTCACATGCGTACTCAACTAATAAAGCCCTTTCAAATAACAGCAAGTTCGATGACCCTTTTTGTCCTGTCTGTCTGTTGTCAACTTTAACCATGGCCATAACTTTTGAACAGTGAGGGACAGAGACTTCATATTTCAAAGGCGTACTCAACTAATGAAGCATTTTCAAATGACACCCAAGGTTGAAGACTTTTTGACCTTGACAATGACCTTCACATTAAAAACAACTTTTTCTGACTTGGGTAAACGTCCCTTTTACCCTATTCGATAAAATTTACATACGAATATGACCTTTCTGCCATTCTGATGATATTTAACATCCCTATTGCACGACAGGCCACAGTTTCATATCGATTTTATAATCCTTTTTAAAACATCGATAAAATTAAATGCAAATATTTCAATGTTTAAAAATCAGATAAGCAACGGAATGGGGTTCACCAGATATACGCGTCTGCTTCGAGTTTTACATAATCCCGTTTTAATACATTTGTACATCCAATCCTTTGCACCATACATACATATTTATCATCTTTTCTTTTTGTTTTTAGGAATTCAAACGAGTCAACATCTTAAACGAAATCAAAGAGAGACACTAAATCGTGTCAACTACTTCACCGAAACCTGGCTATAATAAGCAAACAGTAAATCATAAAGAATATTCGAGTGGTGTTCAAAAGTTATCATGCGCAATCATGTATATATACTTGTAAATAAATTTTTATCACTCTAATAAATCATCTCGTCTTATTTTGCTTATAATAAAATATTATTTAGAAGTACCCCTAATATGCATGGCTCAGTTGCTACTGGATGCACAAAAGATATTGCTTCTACATATTTGTTTTTCATATTTTTAATTGTGGGGGTGTCTTGTTGCTTTAAACCTCAATTTAATGGGAATATTTTATGTATAGTGGCAAATGCTGTGCAAAACGTTGGCTATAAAACCCTCACTAGCTTCGCTGCTGACCAAGTATGTACGAATATATACGTAACGTAGTTACAAATGTAGGAGTGCGCCTATATGTATTGTTATAGTGTATGGTGAGGCTAAAGCTCAAACATTACACAGACATTTGCTCTAGGGTGTCCTCGGGTACTATGGTCCACTATTCGCTATAAATGTAAAAGAATGGTTGATGTCTACTTCAAAATACTTGTAGAACGAATATATTCACCAATTTTTATATACATATGCCACTAAATTACCCCACAAAGAATAAACAAGAAAACAAATACCAAATGTATTTAATATAGTATGTAGTGAACTTTTATCAAATACTTACTCAACATTTTGACCTGTTGTCATAAATGCCTGCTCCATATTTTATACCGTTGTCAAACATTATTGCACCATATTTTGACATGTTGTCAAACATCCTTGCTCCATATTTTGACCTGTTCTCAAAATGCTTGTTCCACATTTTGATCTGTTGTCAAACATCTTTGCTCCATATTTTGACCTGTTGTCAAACATCCTTGCACCATATTTTCATTGGCTCTTAAACATACTTATTCCATGTACTGGCATCATTTCAACAACCCTCACTCCATGTTTTGACATGTCATCAAGCATCCTTTACAATAGTTTGCTTTGTTATCCTTGTACTGACCCTCAGTTTCCAAATAATGCTTGCTTCATATCCTAATAAGCATTTTTGTTCCTGAATTTGGCCTATTAAAAGCACTTTTATTTCAAATTCTGCTCTTGTCAGGCATTTGTATATGAAATATAAACTGTAAGTCTAACGAGTTTCGAACTCTTGACCTTCCATTTAAAAGTCAAATCACCTATAGCTCAGTCGTGCTATGTACGACATGTAAAAAAGACACAATGAATTATAAATGTATAAAATGGGTTCTTAAGAGTCTTTTTTTGCTTAATGCTTTTCTAGCAAAATGAGATTATATAACCTGCATTATCAGGGAAGTATAGTTTAACTATACATCCTTGGCATGATGCATTACCACTAAATTAACATCAACCTATTACGAGAACCAGTCCACAGCAGCAATGGATCTTTTCCATGTTGACTTAACCATGACGCTGAGCTCCGGTTTTTACCCTCATAGGAAGATAGGACACTGACGAGATACTGGTCAGGTTAGAACGCTGGACATTATGGGCTCAAGCCTAGCCCACTACTGACTTAGCGACGGTAGCAAGACTCATAATGTATGTCAACGGATTGTACACATTAACATAAACACCACTGGGTTATTTGTAGTGCATGGACAGTTTTATTTAATTCTAATCATACTTAATAAATGACTCCTAATTAAAAATAACAAATCATACTTAACAAATCATTAATAATTAAAACTCACAATTCATTCCTAAATATGTTGATTCTCATAGTATTTCATATACATACCTGTATATAAATATATATATATATATATTTAAAAACAAGTAAACAAACAACCCCCCCCCCTAAAAATAAAGAAGGAAAGAATAGAAGAAAAAAAAATTAAGTATACTCAATACCAAGGTACACTAAATATTATAAATAATAAAAAGATTGTACACTTTTTTTCACAAAATTTCAGCCACTTGGCCCTCATAATGTGTACTGATCAATGTTATACATATGTATCATAAATATGATATAATATGATAATACATATGCCATTTATACATGTATGATAAAATATATCCTAATCAGTGGCAGATCCAGGATTTCCAAAAATGGGGCCCAAATGGGTATAAGCCAAACTGCTCAGCCATTTTTGGTGCAAAATCTGGATTTTCACAAGTAAATATGTGGCCAAAAAGGGAGACCAGCCCTCCCTCTAAATCCGCCACTGCTTATATCTATGTATTAAACAAATCAATACCTCATACATTTATATCTTATGTTATATATACATGTATCTATCATATTTAAATGCTATGTTCTATGTATAATGATAATTTTGTGTGCCAACAATATAAATTAAAACAACATACATAATATTTGCTAGTATCATAAATGCTGTATGTATGTCACAAAGCAGTTTAACAAGGCCAGCCTACAGATGTAGCAATGAGGAAAACCAGACACACAAAGATACCCAACTATTTGTAGTAAACTATTTATCTCCCCGCCTCAAGCCCAGTTGATGATCCACCAAATACAAAATGGATATAAATAAACCAGCTAAACTACAATTCCATACTTTAACCCATTCAGTTCCAGGCCCAAGTCTGGTCGACGTTTACCCAAGATTGGAGGGGGGCTGACTGGCTAAATTACAGTCTGGTCCTATAAACCCATTCTATAGCCAAGACCAACAATTTGGTTAAATTAAATTAATTAAATGACAAATTCAAATCGATCTTTAATGAATAAACACCACATGCTTAGCGAGAGAATGAAACTGCTTGTCTTAATGTGATGTAAATGCAGTGTCAAGGGTATACAAATAAGGAGGGTAATAATTCATGAAAACGTACTTTAAAGGTCATAAATACATGAACTGTTATTTGGATGATCATAACGAATGATGATAATAAATACTAGATCATATTAATAAAAATGTGCATATAAGCATCGTTATAACATTTCCATAGAAAATAAAACTCAGTAATAACATACTAGATAGATCTATATAAAAGAGACATATATACAAAACTCGGATATAAATGATGAAATAAAATGCCACTAAGCACACTTTGTCATGCAAATTCAAGCCTTGTTCTTTCAACATATGTACGAAATCTTCCCATGGTATAATGGCAGCCAGTGTTTGTTTAAGGAAACCAATTTAAGAACCGAGAGTATACAAAATGGGGGGAAGGGGACAATCTCAATGGTACAGATGTTGCAGACAAGGTGCTCCTATGCGACTAATGCTGAAAAAGGGGGTGGGTACCTGCCCCTTCCTCTTCTCATCTGACTAAATCAAAACAATGATGCAAGTAGTGGGTCAATGCGGAAGCCCAGAGTTTTTAACCCATTCATTCCTACCCCACCATTTTTATGCATAGCTTAATGTAAAATGGTACATAAAATTCCCTTAATTGTTCATTACAAAATCTTTACCTACCACCAGTTTCTAAAATTCTGGATCTGCCAATGGATGCATTCATACTTGGTGTTTTATTGGCTTTATTTTCCGTTAGTTGCACAGCATGTTTCATTTACAATTATATTCTCAGGAAAAGAGACAAAATTAATATAAAAGCAGTTCCTATTCATTACTCAGCAACTCCAAAACAAACAAAATCATTACCAATATATAGTTCACTCTTGTTACTCCAATATCGATATCTTGAACATCCTCCTAACTAATTTAAAAGTTCCAATTCTAATTTCAATATGTAATAAACATCCGTACAAGAACTCCTCTTAACTTGGATCGTTTTTTCATGGGCCCCTCAAGCTCCAGTAATGATACCAAATGCGTATGATGCATTTTGAACATCAGATGACTTGGGGATAATTCCATATGAAAGGAGGGCTAGGCCGGTCAAGCAGGCTTGGTAAAGTGTGTAAGTGGTTGGTATGCAGTGCAGAAAATACGGGTTCGATTCCAGGATTGTTTCAAATGTTTAAGAGGTTGGTTATCTCCTGTTTGAAAACTAACTGAAAGTGACATTTACACCACTGAAATCAACATCGAGATTAATTATTTCAGTGTGTAAGATATTTCGGACAACATTTATCTAAGTCTCACAGACCTCGATTTGAATTCCTGGGATCTGGCCAATGTCTGTATTTGTTCCTCCTAATGCCACCTCATATGGAATAAAGGTAACAGACACACCCGTTGTGGCATCTTCCACATATTCTTTCCCTGTGCGGCCATAGAAACTGACAGGTCCTTGCATAAGCACGTCTAAAGTATACAATACTTCAGGCTTCAGTATAACAGGGGGTTCTATTGGAAACAGATACTGCTTCTGAATACCATCTGTGTCTAACTGTTTACTGGGGATATATTTGATAGGTCTCGCATTGGTCAGGGTTGTACCTTCGGGCGAGTGCACATCTTCTAGGACTTTCAGGGTAACTTTGTATCTACCGCTAGTCTGATGGCTGCCATACAAGTAAATACCATGAAGTTTCACTTTGTGACTGATCATAAGGGAAATGCCGTCATGATTTTCCCTCATGTAAGACTTGCCACTCAGGACACCTTGAAAACGCTGAATATTTGCACAAGGCCCACTGGTCAAGCCAGGATGGATAGGGGTGTCATTTGCAACTGGAAAAGCACCAGTTGTTCGAGGAGGGAGAACTCTTGGTCTATTAGTACTAGCCCCTCTACTTGGCTCCCCACCAAATGCGTCTGATGAAGACAACACAGACCTCGATAAGTTGCCCTCGGGGGCGGCATTTTCTTGGGCGCTTTTAGGTAATGTCTCTGAAGAAGAACTTTGCCGCATGCTTTGTGTAGGAGGATTAGATACAGTAGTAGGTGATGCACTTGCAGCTGCTGCTTGCATTGTAATTTTTTGGAAAATCCCTACTTTTTCCGTATCACTCAATAACCCAGTGCTGCTAATGGTAGCGAAATATGTGATATCCATATTTTCAAATTTGATCGATTTGAAGATATCAGGTTCAAGAACTTTTCTTTTGTTTCCCTCATTCATAGGGATACCAGTTCTTTCACACTCAGCTGCAGCCCAATGCATTAAATTTTCGTAAACCTCCTCAGGTGGAAGATTCAATCGTGCACTTTGGACCAACTCTTTTACACAAGTGGCCGAGAGATCTTTAAAGGCATCAGACCTCATGGAGGCATGGGCATTCTCAAAAAAATAGTCCAAAGCCGAATTCTTAATTCCAGATTCTGGATGTCTATATACAAATTTCAGAATTACGCAGATGTTCTCTGGCGTCTTCCTTGAATTGACATTTCCTATGCAGTGGTCTACTAGCCCATGAATTTCATACTTCATAGCTGCTGTCATTGTATCAAGGGTCTTCTCTTGAGCAATGTTGACATTCTCATAGTACATATAACTAGAGAAAAAAAAAATGATTTCATTCAAACAATATTTATTTTTTTCCCCAATTTTTTTTTATCAAATATGAAATGCATGAATCATAAAATATTATGTTGATGCTAATTAAGGCTTTTTATTAGGTTTGTTTGTATATTGTGTAACACATGCCAAGATTATTCTACGAATATGCATGGTGGCTGCACCTGCCTGCTGCAAGGTCATCAAAATTTTGGCCTTTACAATAAACCTATGCAAGGCAGTGTCAATATACACCGTGATTAATTGATTGATTGATTGATTATAACTTTACGTCACTCCACGATTATTTCATGAATATGGTGACAGAATCTGCTTGATGCATTGCATAGAAATTTATTCTTTTGCAAAGGACCCATTCAAAACAGTGAGAAGTTCTTTATGTGCCACGCCTACTGAGACATGGAACTTTTTGTTTTCAATGTTTTATCTGAAAGATGGGATACCATTGTGCCCATGGTGGGAGTCAACTTAGGACCTCTTGGTTAAGAGTCAAGCACCTCATCCCCTGAGCTACACTGGCTCTGTACACCATGAAACAGGCTCTGGGTATATATATCATCTGAAGAAGATATACAGAAGCAGATGATGATAAACTTCCTTCAAAAAAAGTCATGTCTTGAAAGCAAGACTTTAATGTCGTATATAGTAAAATACCTAAATCTTTCATAATTTTTATGTTGAGCCAGCAATGCTCAGTGCAAAGCATGCTTTTTATGTGATTTTCGTAATACAGGCTTATTCTCCATTGTTGTAGAAATCTCACCATACCCATACAGTCATAGCTATACAGTGTAGCAACGTCAAAATTCCTATTAATGGGTCATTTCTGTATCATTTCCCATAATTCTTCATCTGTTTCTATAGAAATGGGTGACGTCACAGTCATCCTGCAACTGTTACCTACTCTAAGGGAAGATAACTAGATATTACAAACAAGAGGCCCAAGTGGGCCTATATCGCTCACCTGAGTAACTAGATGATCAGTCATGCATGAAGGAAGAATTCATTTATTTTTGCATTAATGTGACTAAGTCAACACAGATGTTGAAAATATGTCAAATTTTATTTCTGGCTAGAATAAATTTAAAAACAACACTTTTTTGCACATCCATTCAGGTGATTTTGATATTAAGCATTTCCTTTGTCTCTGCAAGAAGTCATTCAGGGCAACAAGTTAGTCATTTTCTTTAGGTGGGGCCTTTTGTTGACTGACTTCAAGTCTGGGTCATGAACAACAATTGTTTCAAATATTGTCCAGATCTAACTTAAAATTGCCTAATTTCATATGTTGAGTGTTGAGAAACATCTAAAAACTTATTTAGATGTGTAAAGAAATGAAAAAAAAATTTTGACCACAGCTGGATTTGAACCGCTACTCTCCATATTTCAATTACCAAGTGGTATATGTACCATTGTGAGAACTGCTTTTTAGACATGGTGGCATTATCTGTTAACCAATTTGGATGAAATTTACCAAATTGATAGAGGACCTTTAGTACTTCATGTATTCCATGTTTCATTAAAATCTTTCATGTGGTATAACAGCAGAAGTGAAAAATGTGATTGAATTGTTCCTATACACCCTCATTTGGAAGTCTTAAAAATTCATAGAAAATCCAAAAATTGAGATATTGACAAAATTCTTTCAAAGTAACAATCCTTACCATAATCATGATCACAATAGTCCATAAGAAATCATCATTATCAATTAACTAGGAAATATGACACTTTTTTTTCTGCATTGAATCACCAAGTCCAAAGAAATGTCGAAAAAAATTCTAAAATTTGATTTTGGAAGGGAACCAAAATGACAATACGTCTTCACTCATCCCTCTAGACCATTTCTATGCATTCTGTTTGTCTCTGTATACAGCCTGTATGAAAAAGAATATTGTTAAAGGAGGGAACTCTTTTGTGACCTACTTTTGACTATGGTGGCACCACCTGTAAAGAGGTCTGGACGAAAACAACAGAATTTGAAGAGGATCATAAGTGACTTATTTCTACCAAGATTTATTAAAATCTTTCACACAGTTTTGTAGAAAAAGTTGAAAATGTGAAAATTCCTGAGGGAATCTGGATTCCGAACACAATTGTAGTAGGGAACCTTGAGTACATCATTTACACAAAGTTTGATCCAAATCTGCCATGTAGTTCCAGAGAAGAAGTCGAAAATGTGAAAAAGTTAACGACGGACGGACGACGACGACAGACGGCGCACTATGACTATAGCTCACTTGAGCCTTTGGCTCAGGTGAGCTAAAAAACCCAATTGACTCGAGAGTGAAAAGTCTCGAGTTTAAGTCCCATCAGCAGCTTGTCTGTACCATATCTTCTGAGTGAGACAGCAGAAGTTCAGGTCCAGTGTTGTGGTATTTATAACACATAAAAGACCCTTCACTGAATTACTTAGGGAGTGTTGAACAGTTCATTGTACAGGATTAAACTTAAGTGCAATGCATCAAGCAAACACTGTCGACATATAAGTGAAATATTAATTTTTTCTAAGACATAAAATTGGAATTTTGATGTTCATTACTATTTGCAAACAATTACTGCCGACTAATAAACCTTTACCAATATTTAAATGATGTAAGGAGCCTTAAATCGGACAAACCACTTCTTGCTGAAATTTTCATCAAGATGTCTATGTTTGAATTGGGATGCGCAGCGATTTGACATAAATCTGAAGCAGGAAAAATTGATTTATCTGACATTGCCTGTTACATCCATTAAAATTGAAAAAAGGTTGTTTCGATATCTAAATAGGCCTTTGGTTTTTTTTGGGGGGGCGAAATGAAATGAAATTAATGTCTTGAGTGTATTAAGCTTATCAAGAAGCATACACTATAAGGGCATCTATGTACTAATTTTTTGACAGAATCGAAATCTGCCCAGGATGTATAGACCTCTTTCCTTTAACTGCAGAGCTTTAGCTTTCAACGGCAAATTGATTAACTTTCTCTCCAAATTTAATCTGTCATAATGTAATCTGACGTCACTCTGATTGATTTGGAGGCAATGCTAATGATTTTGTCATCCAATCTTACAGCTCCGCAGTTAAAGGAAAGAAGTCTATTGAATTAAATATTGTGAACACTGTATCTTGATAAGTCGACACCTGGTGATTCTGTTTTCAATGTTAATTACCAGGATGGGTGTGATGCTAATTTAGTCTATAGATTTAATAGGCCACTTGCCAATCTTGATAATGGCTGTCTTTTTGTCCGAGCTAACACCATTGAGCATTGTTTTTCAGTGACGTCATAATACGTGACTTAAATTTATTGTAACATCACAACAAAAAAACAATGCCAAAAGGTATTAGTTCAGACAAATAGACAGCCATTATCAAGGACGGCAAGTGGCCTATTGAGTTATTCCCTTTTTGTGTTGGAACACACACAAAAAGTACCATTATTGCACACACCTGCTGTTTCAAGGGGATAAAGAGTGACCACTGAAGGCAAGCGGTCTCTTAATGCAGGTTGACTGTACAGACAATTAGCTTTAAGGAACAAAGAAAGGTGGTTGCTGAAGAAAGGTGCCTGCTAAACACAGGTGGTTTCTAAAGCAGGTTTGACTGTACAGTTAACTCACTGTAACAAGATCTGGAATATATCCGGTTCCACATCGTTTACATACAGTTGCGTCATGGGATGCGTGGATGACAATTTAGAACAGAATACAGAACTCCTGCTGCTCAGTACGTACCTAGAAAGGAAAAATTAGAAGAGTAAATGCAAACTATAGTTTACAGTCAAATAAAGTAGAAAAATACTAGGTCAAAGTCCAAGGTCAAGAGGTCAAAAGATGTATTACCAAATGAAAGCTGTGATCATGATGAATCTATATGTGAAATATCATTGCCCTAGCACTAACATTTCACAACATATAGCCCAGGTTAAAGTGAAATATCAAAGCTCTACAACTAACAGTTCAAAAGATATGGCCCAGGTCAAAAGTTTTTTGTGCAGGAGGACACCAGTGCAGATGCGGTGGGTATGATAATAGCTCTCCACACACTTCATCCCAATGAGCTGAAAGCGTCATGTTTCCTTTTCAGTAATATCGTAATTTAAATCCAATACTGGATATAACTGTCTTACACTATACCTAAAACCGAGGACGGGCTAACACGTAAGACAAGATAAAGATAAACGTCATAATTTGATTTAATTACTATTACTTTGCATAAAAATACATAGAATTACACATGGATTGGAAAAAGTAATAAATTAATGAAGAGTGTAAAGAAATTTCTTTAAACGCAGGTATGAAAAAGCACTAATTACAGTTAATGTTAATTATCTAATTTTGTGTCGAGTTTAATAAGCTATCATCATTTATTAATATTTGGTATAAATAACAGGGTACGCACAGACGCGATCGATTATGTAATTACTGCGGCTTTATACACCGACACGGTCAATTGATCACACCGTGCGAGCGACCTGTCATTTAGGATAAACGCCCATGGAATATTGTCAATAAGAAGCCAACTTCGAGATAAACCGGGTAAATAAGAACTTCGGGACTTGAAAATGTATTCGAGATAAGCATGGTATTCGACATGTCAGTGTTCGACATATCCGGGGTTTTTTCGGGACCGACGTTCGACTTCGAGATATCCCGGGTATTCGAGATATCAGTGTTCGAGATATCGAAGTTTAACTGTATACGTACATTTGTCTGACATCATTTGAATGCTGCTATATCCCCTATTATCGTTAAGGAAAGCCTTACTTGTGTGCTGGAATAATGGTCTGGGCTCTTCCTACAACCAGTGAGATGTCACTGTTAATGTGCTTCTCCAGCATGTATTTGTTGCACATCAACACATTCTTCCCTGACCTCCAGTCAAGCGCTGCAGTGGATGCCATGATCCAGAAGGATTTGACGAGATCTGCACCTATGGATTCTACAATGGTACATCATATTTAATGTTGATAGAATAAACTTCAATAGTAAGGTTCTGTATTCTCAAAAAAAATCAACTTAGTGAGAAGCACAGGTGTTTGAGGCTACTAGTCAAATATTGGTGCCCCTGGAGTTCAAAGCCCAAGAATCAAAATCTCTTAAAAGGAATCAGTTTCCTTTTTTGTTATGGCCTTTAAGATAGATTTAAGCACTCAAACCTTTTGTACTCTACATTATGATTAAACTTCATCTGGTTTTCTAGCTACACTTATATGCCCACTTACCTTGGCCTTGTACTGACACACTGAAAATAATATACCTACAAAGAAAGACAGTACATGTCTAAAGACGGAATGGTTGGTCTGCAGATTGCAAACTTGAATAGAATTGTGCAGGACATTCCATTTATCAGTATTGCAAGTTTGCAACTTGAGGAATTTTGTTCCCATTATCAAAACGGTCATACTAATGAACGCCAAGGGAGAAATGAAGCCAAGGATATACCAAAGCACGCCAAAGGGCCATATATGCAGTATTATTTCATTGATCTATTGAGTTATCGATACTTATCTAACATATATTAACCTATATACACTAAATTATTTGTATATGTAATCATAGTAATGTTTTTGTATACATCCATGAATGCAGTCACATACAGTAATCTCTGATGAAGTCAATCAATTCGGTTTAATGAGAAAAAGACAGAAACAAATAATAACAAGTAGATAGATAATATTACTTCATGTACTGCGATTATTAAATAAACAGCACAACGATCTTTCCATTCCATGAATGAAGTTATCAAATGTTCAGGACCTATCTTTCCTAATAATGGCTGCTGCAGTCACCAAGGGAAACTGAAGTTATAATATATACAAAAACATTTTACTATGATTACATATATACAAACATTTTGGTGTGTATAGATTAATATATGTTAGATAAGTATCCATAAATCAATAGATCGACGAAATAATATTGTATATGACCCTTGGCGAATTCTTGGTGTTCATTTCTCCCTTGACTTTCATTAGTATGACCCTCATCAAAATAGCTAGGGCAGCTACACTCTAAGGATTCCATGATGGAAGCAAATTTCTGGGAAAAATTGCCTTCAACTGGGAAACCTTTTAGGAGATCAATTTCCATGGACTTTTGGTATCCTGCTGGAATGTATGGCATGCATTATTGCATGTAGATGAAGGATCAATTCATCATTTCATGGACTGAATGAAATGAAGAGGAAATCCCCTCCTCTAAATATAGATCATAAATACATAATTCCTAAAACGAAATGCCCCCAAATAAATGAACACATTTTGCCAACACTTTCCTTGATCTTTCTCAGAATTATAAGTTATACTTATGATTACCTTAGTTGCATTAATGATAACAAGAATACCACAGACTACATTACCGAAAACGAAAGTAGAATTTCATGTCACGTTTTATCAACTTTATTTTACTTGTCTTTTAATTATTTTCTCAAATGTCTGAATGACACAAAAACTTACAATTCATATTTTGATTTATCTTTATCATACAAGACATTAAAAACTTACCAAAACGTTCAGACTTGCAAGACTCAACTAAAGCTGCCCTGAACGAAGAAGTTCAAGGCTAGGCTGCTTCTAAATCAGTGTAAACGGGGAAACCAATAACGACAATACTTACAGCAATCACGGAACGTAAAGAAGATCCTAATTGTCATGAACCACGTCTGAGTTAGTAGAATGAAAAAACGTCTGGTTATAACGGGACAAGGGCATCATGGAATGTTTTAATACCGGAGCGGTGACAAGTGCTTCCGTAATGGTAAATGGCATGTCAGCGGAATATGCTGCAAAACAAGCCCAAGCTGCAAATTTCAAAATAGGTAAATGTGTCGCAAATTAGGTAGCCAATGTATCTTTTTGATATATATGTGTGTGGGCGGGGGAGGGGGAGAGACTTTGCAGAATAGACCCACAAAGGGGGATCTAGAAATTTTTGAAAGGGGGGATTGCAATCTCTCATGACTATTTGGTCTGGAAAGAGGGGGGGGGGGTGAGTTGCAGTCCGAAAAAATGGTTGAAAAATTACCTTTTTTCGATAAAATTGTGAGCTAAAAATGCCATTTGATTTGTTGACACAGAAAGTAAATGAAATGATAATTTAGTCAAGAAATGCAAGCTTATTAAATATCAGTGCACATTAGCTGTCCAGTGCAGTGGCAGATTTAGAGAGTGTGGGGGGTAGGACCTTAATTTTTTTGCCACAAGTATTAGTAAAACTTCAGATTTAGCAACTAAAATGGCTGAGCATTATGGTTAATGGTTGCTTTTCACATAGGGGAACACCCCTACCCTGGTGTTGCAGCCTCTTAAATGCCCCCTTACATCGACCTTGAACTGATATTCTGAAAAATAAAAGGAAATTTTTGTGGAATACATCAATTTAGGTGATGCAATCACAGCCATTAGTGGTCTTCTATATATCCTCTTACATCAGCCTTGAATTGTGAGATAAATAAGTTCAGGGGCATATAAGAAGCTACAATCAAGTAAATTGATGGATTGCACACAAAAATTTCCATCTTTGCAATGGACCCACTGGAAGCAAAACAGATATGTTTTACATACAGTACATTCCAGGTGGAACTTAATTTTCCCACTGGTCACAGTGGGCATTTTTAGAGTGGGCATTAAAAATGTCCACTGGACACAGTGGACATTCTTGTAAGAGCCAGTTGGAATTAACATACAGGTAAGTGGACAGCTTGATAACTCGGGTAAATGTCCACTCCTAATGCCTACTGAAATTTTAGGTGGACTGCCCACTGTGGACAGTGGGCATTCAAAGTTCCACCCGGACTGTACTGTATTGTACATCTATTACTTTGGCTTTGTACCAAGAAGTCATGGATTTGAGCTCTTCTGACTTGTGTCCTGTCTTTTGAATGAGACAATATGAAAACCTGAGGTAACATATGTCATTAAAAACCCTCATTATTTTGGGCTGGCCCCCAGTCATCATTATTACATTAGAAAAATAATCTTGATAAGAAATAAGAGTGAAACCATACTAAATGATTTTGTGCTGTTTTATCAGGACTTCATTTCAACATCACTGAAGGGAAGTCACTTAGTGAAGCATCTTCAATACATACTCTGCTGGATCACGAACAGAATTTTATCTCAATGGATGATCTATTTGAAGCTGCTCCAGATCAAAAGCTGGATCTGGGACAAGTGAGTAATGATTGTCACATCAATTTTTTTTTTTATTTTCTCAAATGAGCTGGGTCCGGGGCCATAAACTGAGAATATACTTAAGTCATAATTTAATATTCTACTGTTCATCAATGAATTAATAACTGGGATTTGGATTTTATTTAGTTTTATTCTATTGATAAATAGAGTTATACCATTCTGCATGAGAATTTATTTGAACGTTTGATAATAGAATAAATTAAAATGAAATATTTGACTAAAGTATATTCTCAGTTTATGGCGCCGGACCCTGGTTGCGAAAACACATGATATAGTAGTATTTGCAACTTGATAAAACCTTCTTATAGAATACATAGAAGAATATGTTGATGTGATTTGTCTCCCTTTAATAAAAGCATTCACTGAGAAAAAAATAAATTTCCGTCATTGTGTTGACAGATGGGGAATAGGACAGAAACCTGTAATGGAACATTAAAGAAAATGTTTCTCAATGTTTCCTGAGTGGAAGTGCATGCATTACCCAATGCAAGAGTTTGAGGATATTTGTAAAATTACCATCCACCAGACCTTTTCAAGATAACTGCGGTCTTACAATTTATATGTGCATAATGGCTTTTTTTGGGAGCTAGCTACAAAATTTGAACATTGCTCACCAATTGTAAGAGATCACTTTTCTTTCAGTTTGAAGCTAACCAACTGGAAGGTCTGGGGTGCATACACAAGTGGTAAGGCTACAATTATCTAAAAAGGTTTATAACATCCTCTTTAAGCATTTCTACTGCTTGCAGAAATGCAAACTTTTCTTCTTCCAGTACACTTTGTAATGGAAGAAGAAAATTTTGCATTTCTGCATATTGTAGAAATTTTTAAAGAAGATATGTTATTGGTTGGTAGATAGGTGTCTTATGTTGTTTTCCACAAATTTGCAGTTATATCCTGACATGGAAGCAGGAGGTAACCAACCTCTTAAAAGTAGTGGCTCAATCTGAGAATTGAACCCAGAACGGATGCACCACAAGCTGAGTGCTTATTAAAGAAGACGTTGTTTTATTGTTAGGTATATAGAGATAAATGGTACTTGACTGACCATTTCTCATTGTAGTCAATCAGAGTTCTTGTGGTGGATGGTAGTGTTCTTGCACAGGATGATGGTCTCAGAGGAGATGTGATTGCATTGTTGAGGATAGTGGTGTCATAGTGGAGAATGAGGTGTTAGAGGGGAAGGGTGTTAATGTGGAGGACTGTGTGGTAAACAGTGGAGAAGAAAGAGAAACTAACTGTAAAAATGAACAATCTTAAGAAGAAATGGATAAAATTTAAAACAAATTATTCTTGAATATGAAATTGAATGTGAAAATTTTTAATTTTATGAAATTAAAGCTAGATCTATTATTATTATGTTGACAAAAAGATCAATTACTATAATACCTATTTTCCTTTCAAATCGTTAAATCACAAGAAAATTATTCGGTCTGAAAAAAGCTTGTTCGGTCTGATAGTATTCACAAAGTTATCAGACCGAATGTCTGACACTTTTTGAAAGTTTTCAAGAAGTCTATTCATTTGACCATTTAACTGAGAAAGGTAAATTCTCTGTCATTGTCTATCTTTTACACTACTCCTTAATTCTACTTCATTTGAATCCCTCAATAAACAAGGGCAGATAACATATATAGAAGTGTCCAAAACATTTTCTTTTTAAAAAAAATGCCGTTCTTGCGGTCACTAAATGCACTACATTTTGAATCATATTAATTTGCAATTTGAAAACAAAAAATGGTCATATTATAGAGAAATTAATATAGGCATCAAGTTTGATGAACAATGTACAATGATACCAAGCCATAGTGATATGAAGGAGTATAAAAACGATTTATTCTCAGTAAGTGAGCTATCACAATGAAGAGGGTAGCATGCTAGACTCGGGGCCAAAAGGCCCAAGGTTAAAGCCTCATGGGCCATTCATCAATGTCATTTCCTTCGAATTAAAAAATAAAGTACGAAGGCTTCATACCATAGTAAACATTGTTAAAGATCCTCACTGCTTGGGATGAGTCTGTTACCTTGCATCTAAATTTCTTTGCAATGCATTTGGCAGATGCCATCAAAATATACAAATGTATAATAATATTGTCTTGATGTAAAGCCATACACATATATTTTTAGGTAAAACTAGAGTTAGAAAAACAAATTGAGAGGTTTGTATCACTCATGGGTTACCTCCCTGTACACGTAGACGGCCATCAGCATTGTCATATACTACCAGGTACATATTCTTGTCTTTTTATACAAAAACAATCAAATTGATATATCTCAGTCTGTAACTATAATTCTTTGAATTGACATTTGCATGGAAAGTATAAAGATTCTATGAATTAACATATGAATGGGAAATATTTAAAGATTTGTTCAACCCAGAAAATTTCTGCCGAGGGTTGAAAAAGTAGCTACACATAAGGAAAGGATAGTGATACCAGTCATTGGAATTAAGTCACTTGATCATGTGATTGGTTGGACCAATTATATTTCAATAAATGTAGTGTCATTTCTATGAAATATAATAGTCCCCTTTTTTCTGTATCAGGCATAAGAACTGTGTTTGCAGAGACATTGTGTGCAAAAGGGATCAAGGTTACTCGTGTTCCCTTGGAAACATTAACGGCAGACCACCAATGGAATGATGAAGATTTAAGGGATTTTATGCAAGAAGTTGTACAGTATGCAGCTGATGCTAGAAATGTATATGAACAGAATGGGATATGGTAATTACTTATGAAAAAGAATACTTCTCAAAACAGAAAATGGAGTTGTAATGTGGAATGTTAGTAAACAATTATAATTGGACAATAAATGAGTTATCAGCTTACTTACTATTGAAGGACCTGTGAAAATCAATCTACCGTAATTAGAACTATACTTTTATTCCGCTTTTCTATTTTCCAATTGTGTGTAAAGATCTGGCGAAACCCCATAAAGGGTCATGTTCTGGTTAACTCTGATGATGTTTCAGTTACCGAAACAGTTATTTCCCATAGCCAATCAATGACTCGGCTAGGCATGTGATAGTGACGCAGTATGTAACAAACACTGTTCAAAAACTACCTCGTAGGTCATGGTAACACTGAAGTGAAACGTTTGAATGCTGGAGATGTTAATTTTATTCCTAGGAATTTGTAGCCGATCCACTGATTGGCTGAAAATCAGAGTTAACAGAACATGACCCCTCATGGGGTTTCACCAGATCTTTATCCTCAATGGGACAAACAGAGAAGCAGAATAAAGATAGGGTTTTAATCAGATTGATAAAAAATTAAAAGATAAAGATGCCATTACTGAATAAATTGCATGTATATCAGGCATGATTCTCATCAGCTTGAAAGCTGATTTCAGCTTTTTTGTTGCAAGAAAATTTTCTCAAAATGTTCTGAATTTAGTTGGAAATATATGAAATTGCACTTTTTGTTAAGGGCTTTTTATATAACCAGCTTTTCTAATAGCATTGCCAGCTTTTTTCCATCGCTGATCAAAATCATGTCTGGTATATGTGGAGTGTTATGAAATACTTCCTCCATAAAGTGTAGTTTCTCACATAAACTCATTACTGTACAAATATATACAATCATGTACATACTAATTCAAAAGATATTTATAAGAAAAATATATGTTTTTTTTTTATAAATTCCACAACATGCAATTCTACTCTCTGTTATATGTATTTCTACAAAATACAATGATAAAAAGATAATGCCCAAAAATTAAGATGTATTTTTGTAATGTTTAAGAATGTTTTTTAACCTATTAAAGTGTAATGTCTTTGTTTATTTCTAAAATTGGTATTTTAACGTTCTAAAATAGATGCTCTGAAGTAAATGTTATAATTGTACAAGTAATTGTTGACATCTAGACCTTTCTTTCTTTTTTTTAAACCGATGTGGCTCATTGGATGAGATGCTTATATTATCACTGAGTAGCCGCAAGTAGTGGCCCTATCCTTCATATAAGGCCACTACTTGCGGTTAATAATCACTGAGAGGTCCCAGGTTTGACTCCCGCCAATGGGTACACCAGTGCTCTGTCTTTTGGTTGATACAGTAAAAACCGTGGTCCCGTGTCATGGTAGGCGTTGCACGTAAAAGATCCTTCACTGCTTCGGATGGGTTTAAGGCATAAATTTGTATGCCCCGTATCAGGCAGATGCTGTCACCATATATGTGAAATAAACGTGGAGTGATGTAAAACAATAATCAATCAATCGATCTTTTTCTTTTTTTATTTTGCTTGTCAATTTGTTACTAAATTTAATCTAAAAGCATGTCTTAGCCCCTGGTTTGATTTTGCTTCCAACACCACTGGTATAATATTTGCTTTAGAACCAGTATGGCTGACTGTTTGGTCTGGGGTTTAGGCCTAACCAACCTGTCAATGTTTTTTGTCTTTCGCAAAAGACAGTGTTGCCCCATGACAAGATACGCTTTGCCACATTAAAGATTCCTTACTGCAATGGAAGTTGCTGCATAGGTAGGAATTTCTGAGCAATGCACATGCATCGGCATATCAGTTCAATGTCCTTGATGAGGCTAAAATGTACTTCGTTTCTTTTAAATGAAGGTATCAATAAAAATGCACAACAGTTTTCAATAATGACAATCAATAATAGCAAAATAGTATCACATGACTTGTAAGTATGACATTGTATGTTAATCTTCTGCCACAGACAAAGTGGTTAAAAAATTTTATGTAAAAATTGAATTTAAGTATCCCATATATATTCTAAATTCCTTTTTTTATCACATCTATTTGCATAGATAACACCCTTCTATTACATTTTATAAATAGACATCAAGGTATCCATTGAGGTACTTAAATGACCAAATTATTATTATTAATATATATACAAGTATTGTTTCTATGTTTTGCTGCTTCATTGGCAGCATTGGCAGTAGGGAATGAAAAAAAACCCAATAATATAAGGCAGTAGGGATTGCAGAAAAAGAATATGAAGAGTACTAGTATGGAATGGAAATAAAATTAATATAAAGCATACAGCAATTTATGCTTTACATATTTTTTTCATTCTCTACTGCCAATACACACCAATGAGGCACAAAAACATAAAAACTAATGCAATTTAAGATGAAGTATTTCCATTATTTCTTTGGGTGTTGATACATCATTTGTTGGTCAGATTGCAAAGCAATTTCTGTCAATAGATTATAGATGTTTATCTGTCTGTCCATCCGTCTGCCTGTCTGTTCATCAATATTTTGATTAAAGTTTCTGGTTGAAGAAAAATCTCAGCAACTAAGAGGAGTACTTTACACATACTTTCCTTATGACAAGAGCTTTCAAATTATGTTATGACTTTTGACCTAGTGACCTTGACCTTGAACTATGACCTACTTTTAAGAAACTTAACTTTGGCTATATCTTTTGAATCAGTAGGATAGGGCTTTGATACTTCACACATAGGTGATTTATGATGAGTGCTTTCATTGGATGCCATGATTTTTTACCTTGTAACCTTTACCTTGTTTTGAATTTGCTTTGCAATCCAGCCATACCATCTTTAGTGGTTTATTTTTGTTTTATTTTTTTATTTTACAGGTATTCTGATTGTTTCTTTGGCCATGAAACTATGGGAGAAGATTTCAACTCGCCTATGACGGCTGATATTTTACAAACTGGCTTAACATCAGTATTTAAGAACCTAGAAATGTCAAAGCCAAATAAACAATGGATTACATGTGAACTGATGACCCATCCGGGTTATAAAACAAAAACTATTGGTGGCTGTGGGATCGGACCTGATTCTTTCTCTCAGTCAAATGATAGGGAGACAGAAATGGCAGTACTGCAGAGTGCAGAAATGAAAAAGTTCTACGACAAGAATGACATTACACTGACCAGCTTTCAAAACTGTTATTAAATCCTATATATACATGATAAAATTATTTTGTTAAAGTGGTTAACTCTTAGATTCACCTGATGCAATGTTTTATTAGTATTATTGTGCAGTTATACACTTTTCTAAAAAGTAACCTAATGTTTAAAAGCACATGCTTTTCCAGACAAGTTTTACGATATGAAAGATTAATTTTGATTTATATATGCTAGAATTGTCTTTCTTTTTACAGAAATAAATCAATCACTTTAAAAAAACATCAGTTTGCAGTAAACATTTTTTACAAATTTCAACAAAGGTGAAAATTGTCTCAAGGATAAAAACTTTTACAATCAAAATGAAAATGTACATGTGACAGGAAATTTTACTCCGAAGACATTTTTCATGCATGTACTTAAAACTGTCCAGCTTCTATAATTGAACAAAAATCAAGTATTTTTACAAATATTGCTCTTACGGGACAAATGTCTAAAATTTAATATACTTTGGAGATTTTGGTATCAATGTCTTTTCTTTAATTCATTACAGACAAATGTTTTTTTGGTTCTCAAAACAAATTGTTAAACAATCCCAAATTATTGTCACAAAATACATTCCTTCTCAATAAAGGCCATAGCTCTCCAAGTTGATTAAAAGAAAAATATATTTTTTAAAATGCAGAAGGATGTCCAGCCTTAAATAATACATGCTTTTATCATTACTGTTGTCATTATTATTATCACTATTATTATCATTAATATTATAATTATTATTATTATTATTATTATTGTTATTGTTGTTTGATACAATGAGTAACATTTTGATGAATTTACAAAATGTTTTTTTTTATACTCTGTTAATGTATGAGAACCAAACTCTTAGAAAACAAGCTGTGTTTGTGAAACACTATTGCCCCCGGCTGCATCAAAGTCCAAAAAGTTATTTTTAGCATCAAGGTCAAAAGGTCATGACCTTGGTGTCATTTGAAAGGGCTTCATTAGTTGAGTACGTATGTCAAATATGAAGTCTTTATCCCTCACGGTTCAAAAGTTATAGCCCCAAGTCCAGAAAGGCTATTTTTAGCGTGAAGGTCATTGTCAGGGTCAAAGGTCATCAATCTTGGTGTCAATGGAAAGGGCTTCATTAGTTGACTACGCATGTCAAATATGAAGTCTCTATCCCTCACAGTTCAAAAGTTATAGCCAAGGTTAAAGTTGACAACAGACAGACAGACAGGACAGAAACAATATGCCCCCGATCTATCGAACCAGGCATAAAAATCATATTGTTTATATTAAATATGTACTTATTTGTTGCTATCTGTATTTAAAAAAAAGAATAAAAATCTAACGAAGCTTTATTACAATGACCACCAGGTACATGCACAGCAAATAGTAGAATTAAAAACACATGAGACATTACAAAAATATTTGTTGCACCAGACATTCAATTAAAGTGACAACAGTCAGTTGATGTAGTTCACCAGATTAAGGGTCCACATTCCCATATATTCCAAACATGGAATAAACAAAGTGAAAAATATTGAAAAAATCTATAATTGATAACCCTCCATATAAAGAACAAGACCCAACAAGTAGCTAAAGTTGAGAGTTCATAATAATTTAAACACAATATTATGTGATCAAATCTACATATCAAAAGTATAGGGTGACATCAAGAAGATTCAGCCGCCTGTCTGAAAGTGAGCTAAGGTTCCTGTTGAAAGTGAGCTAAGGTCCCTGATCTGTAGGAGTCCTGACTAACAATCAGACAGGACAGGGTTCAAGACCCTATTTTCTCCTATATAAAAGATTCGTCATAGACTCCTAATCACTCTTGAAGTCAGAGTGCAACATTCAAGGAAACATCTGAAGAGGGCCCAATACATGACTTGTGGTCTTTTACATGATTATGGAGTCATACTGTCAATGTCAAAGCTATTCTATTATTCAATAATCTGATGTAAATTTATCAGAACATATGACCTTTTTAAACTTACATGCAAGATCATCTCAGAAATTAAGAAAAAAGAATCCATTGGTCACATATTGCAAATCTAATATTTCAACTTTCAGCACCATTTGAAATCAAGGGTATACAATAACAATATACTATGGAGTCTTTGTTGAAATTTTGCATTTGTACATTGTGATCCACGAGGCTTTCCCTTGGCAGTGGTGCATGTACTGTTAATATAGTTTTGTATGTATGATTTAAAAATTAATGTGTGTGGCTAGACCAACAGTTGGAGAACCCCACTCTTGCTTGGCATCTGCATTCACTCATGATTGTCAAGAATCCATGAATGTCCATTGTGGTACACTTTTGTGAGTATGACAGTCACGTGACACACTAGTTATTTTCGCATTTTAACATATTGTTTCCCCTTGTTCCTTTTGCTTTGTGAGGTTCATAGAAAAGGTCCACTAGATGTTTTGACAAAGTGTCATTATACATGTACTCGTCCGGTTTCGCTCTATGCAGTGTTGGGCCAAATTCATCTAATGCTACAGTATTGAGGTACTTTGGTATTGTCTGTATGTTTGCTGCATTCATGGCGGGAGTGGTTATCCAGACAGGAGATGCTGACTCCTACCAGACACCTGGTCTCGCTCCTGAATGTCAGTTGTCCATGGATGGCAGGTCCGTAGGAACCAGGGTGGCAATTTGGCCGATAATGGACCGATTTTTATCACGTTACGAAACGAAATTCAAGGGTTGCCCTCCCCCTCCCCCAAACACACGTACACACTTTTGAAATGCTTCCTACGTACAGCCCTCAATGTGGCGATGTGCACTGTGGTACATTGTTGTGAGTATTACAGTCGCATGACGGTAATTACAATTTCACATGTGATTTCAATGCTGATTGCCTCTGTGTAATTGCCGAACGTACATTTACCATTTCTCTAGCTCTTCTGTGATGGTAAATTGATTGGTTGAAAGCTCGTTGAAAATATCCTGATAAATACATGCACTTTCGAATAATTTGAACTCTAAAAGATTCGATTTAATCTATGAGAGAATACTGCTTCTGTGGGACAAATTCACTTTTAAAAATGTTACTTAAACCAATACAAGAATATGTCCTGTTGAATAATTTTGAGTTACGCTATAAATAGTTTAGTACGCAGTTTCAACCCTCCTTTTCTTAACGTTTCCCATTGTCCTGCCGTTACTGTCATATCCTGGGTACACGATGATCCTTTTTTCTTCAGTTACGGCTATTTCAGATGTTGGGAATGTCGAATCATTAATGTGTTCTTCCATATAGGGTTTTGCCGCCCCTCTCTCCAAATAAGCAATTCTGTTGTGACATTAAAAGTCATACACAAATTCCGACAAAAAGTAAATTGTTGGGCAAAATTAGTGCAGACAAGTCAATCATTGTATTTTGTCTGCAAAAAACCTTTTTATCTTTACTTCCGGTGATTGGGCTTCTGTCTTCAACGGATATCAATATTAATTTTGCATGCAAATTCCGCTTATTATACATCGCATGAAGAACGCTTTTTTCAAGTCCGCTGATCAATACAAGAGAGAATAGACATATGAGAAAAGTTGCTGCAGATATGCAGATAATAAAAACTTAAGTACACATGACAATAATGTAAAGAAATATAGTTTTCGTATGACTGAAATTTAATCGGAGTTATTACTACACAATTTCATGAAAATGATTAAATAAACTAGCATGAATATGAAGCAAAACGCTACAGCTTTACCTCCAAGATGGCGGACAATGGAAGGCAATGGCGAATTAAGAGAGGGGTTGCAATCCTCCCTCAGTCGGAAAATTTTACCAAAACAAAAGGTCATTATAGACCATATTAGGGTTGCAACACCACTTTTTAGACTGAATAGTGAAAAAAGAAGTCATGGGTGGCTGCACCACCCCACCCCCTTTCAAAAAATTCTTAATCCGCCTATGGAAGTGACTCCGACTTAATTTCAGCCATAAGAAAACACGATCGAAGGTAACTGAATACCAAATATATGAAATCCAGTAGAATTGTGAAGTTTGATGTTATTGTCGACAGATTAGATGGTTAAATTGATTTGAATATAGGTAAGTCGATATACATGTAGCTTTCATATACATGTACATTTTTACTGTGATTCGAGATGCATCTGATTGGTCGATTGATAGGTGATGCAGTTCGGAGGGCATCCATCAGTTTTATTGATTTTCTTCTTTATGTTCGACCTTCTTCTTTATGTCCTTGGTGATCTGTGTCATACAGTCTGGTCAGATGTCTTCTGTCTTCTCCTTCATAAGGCAACGGGTTACCAATCTCTACCAGAGGCCGCTCTCCGGTTCCGAGAGCGCCCTCAGTTGGTAGGATTGCTCGGACCGCTTGGCGAGCTTGGCCGTTAATCGGCAGAACACATCATAAAATTCACTGCAGAAACGGCTACATCAACCAAATCATTTCACCTACTGGCTGTCAATTAACTTAAGCCTAACAGAAATACATTTGTGTAAGTTCATGTTGCATATCATGTTTATGTGTTTGATAGAACTTTCAATTTCATTACTGAAAAAAGAAAAAAAAATTGTTTTCAAAATTTCATAATCTTTCACAATAAGTAAACACTCTGGGGATGGGGGTGGGGTGTCGGAAGGGGATTTTAAAAAAAATTATAATTATTTATTTATTCATTTATTTGGGGTGGTGGGTGCATGGATTTCTCTACGTGATTGCATACAAGGGCGCATTATATTATTTTGTTGAAAGTTTACATTGTATCTATCTGTTCATCAGACGTAGACCATGATCAGGAAATTCAGTTATGTTATCATGTACCTGTAATCCCCATGGGAAGAGGAAGACGCTATCTGAATTTGAAAGTCAGATGCCTAACCGTAAGTTCTAGCAACGCACTTATAATCAATATTCCGGCTTAGAAAATTGCTAGGTACCATGAAATTAAGCACGGGGAGACACTGTTGTATCCGCACCACGACTAAATACTTGTGTTTTATTTTTCCCTTTCAGTGACCGACACGCACCGTGGATATGCCACTTGACTTACTAGCGGTCAGAACACTTGGGGGTTAGGTTGATGTCAGTGGTACGAAATGGTTTTAGTACGAGTCTTCCCGACAAGGATGCTGCGAGAGATAACACTGAAAACCGATAACGGACAAAACCTTCATATCTGTCCGGAAAGAGCTTTACCAACATGAAGTGTGTTATCATCCAAAAAGGTCGTGAACTTGCACTGTTTATCGTGTTTATGGAGTATTCTGCGTCATCAAAATGGAGAAACGTCTGGTGATAAATGCTGACGATTTAGGCTACAGCAATGAACGGGATGATGGCATCATTGAATGCTTTAAATCCGGAGCGGTGACGAGTGCTTCCCTTATGGTTAATGGCATGTCAGCGGAATATGCTGCAAAACAAGCCAAATCTGTAAATTTCAAAATAGGTAAAGTGTTACTGATATCGAAATAATATGCATCGTGTGCAGCCATTGTTTGGTCTCCACCCCCTCAACTTGAATTTCTAGGGGTCCTTGCAAACAAATGTTGGGTGTACTGCAGTAAAATTAAATAAATGTAAAATAGTATAGTTGTATGTCTGTTTGTTCATCAGGGATTGTCTGGTATGACATGAAACTTTGATCACATTCAATCATTTAGCAATATTAGACTGAGGAAAGAGCTGATTTAAAATTTCTTAACAGTAAATATTGCTCTGTGAACTTTTTGTCTAGATTGCTATATGAAGTATTATATAAACACTGAAGTTATGAGTTCTCCAGCTTGTAGTTAAAGAAGAAGAATGGTAGTACCTAGGAGGTCAAGGACACAGCCAATGACAAAATTTCACATTGAGTCTAAAACCTGAAGCAGAATAGAATTTTGTTTATATATCAATCTCATCATGCAAGCAGTTGTTACCTGGTGTGTGTCAACCTTTACAATGTACTCAATTAACATCTTATTTTCCAAGGTCATGTTCAAGTGACTTTATGACCAATATTGGTTTCTGGTTCATAAAATATAAGCAACTTAACATGGATCGATATGCTTGGCATTTTACTTAAATTCTTCACTGTGACAGATATGTTATGGTCTTGAATCAAGGTCATACCTCCAAGGTAAAGGTCACAGTGATATTTTTCCTATTTCTTACATTTCTCCTCTAATGTCAGTGTTTTTTAAGGTCATGGCCAATTTGTCTTGAGTTCATGAAAGGTATAATTGCATTAACTTAACTGCCCTCGCCATTAAAATCCTGATATTTAAATATTTGTGTAGACATACAATCATGAAACATTAGAGTTATGTCGTAAACCTTGAACGGAAGTCCAAAGTAACATCTACAAGGTCAAGGTGAAGGTCAGCTTTTGATCAATATTGATGTCCAGTTGCATAAAACTTATCATAAAAATGGATTTGCATGTCATTTATTACCTATAAGTCAACAGAATTGTGTTATAACCTTGATCCTAGGTCATACAGTACAGTTCGGGTGGAACTTAATTTGCCCACTGGTCACAGTGGGCATTTTTAGAGTGGGCATTAAAAATGTCCACTGGACACAGTGGACATTCTTGTAAGAGTCAGTTATAATTAACATACAGGTAAGTGGACAGCTTGATAGCTCAGGTAAATGTCCACTCCTAATGCCCACTGAAATTTCAGGTTGACTGCCCACTGTGGACAGTGGGCATTCAAAGTTCCACCTGGACTGTACTGTACATACCTTCAAGGTCAAAGTCACAATGACCCAAAGAAATTCTTACCATAAATTTCCATCAGAGTGAATAGATCAATTATGCTGCTTTTAGGAGGCATGATATCCAGTAAAATGTGTCATGAACACAACATCATCATAGTGGATTATTCTAGTTATTTATGGTTTTGAAAGATATTACAGTGCAATGTCTTTGCACTGTTTTAAAAATGATTTTGACCACAAATGAACTTTTTGTTTTTCTAAAAACATTTCTTCTCATCATTAATAGACCTTTGATACATGTATTTTTGTGTACATGTATATTACTTTTGAATGATCTAGTTTTATGCTGGCATAAATTTATTTACCTCGGCTATCAATTTTTAAGCTGGTATGGACTAGTGGATGACGTGCTGGTCCGGGTTCAATTCCCTGCCCGGGCACATTGGTGTTCTGTTTTTCAGATGAGACAATAAAAACCGAGGTCCAGTGTCACGGTAGACGTGGCATGTAAAAGATCTCTCAATGCTTTGGTCGTGTCCGTTGGAAAGGTAGAAATTTCTGTGCAATGCATCAGGCAGATGCTGTCACCGTATATGTGAAATAACTTTAGAACATAAAACAATGATCAATCAACAATCATTTGTTTCTTGAACATTAATTATAAAAAGATAGGTTATTACAATTATAGACTGGATAGTACAGTCTCTAGTTACTATCATTACTAGTGTTGCAAACTGACTTAAGGGGAGCAACCAGATGCCAGACTGGGTATTAAGATGATTGACCCCTCTGTCATACCTCGATCGTACAGACATTAAAAATGTCTGATGACGTCACAAAATTTCGTCAAAGCAATGGTGCTGGTGAAACAATAATAAATGCTCTTTCCATCTGAAGTGCAAAGTCATTATAGGAATCAACTTAAATTACTTATGTTCCATTTCTTCAGTTGGGAAAATAATGATTTTTCTTCATAAACAATGAATTACCTGAGAAATTTTCTCTCTCACAAATGCATGTCAAGAGCGCGTCATTCACTTATTTACAAATTAAGCATTGTGACATCTTCTTTTGAGATGTGATAAAATCAGACAAATGACATTTTTACTAATGACCATATAAATACAATAACTGAAAATCCTTTAATATCACATTCTTTTACATGCCATGGAAGGGCCAATTAAAATGGATGTGAACTTGACATATTTATGAGCTATATATATGTATATATATATACAATGTATGTATATAAATATATATATATATATATATATATATATATATATATATATATATATATATACACACTTATATATATGTCTATAAGAAGTTGATGATCCATAACATATATTTTCAGGATCCAGGGGTTGGAGTAAAGATTGATGTCAATACAGTTATCATGCGCATGAACAGTATTTGCATTTCAGCTTTTGTGTGTGTGTGTGTGTGGTTTATTTTTTTTTTTTGTTCTTTTTTTTTTTTGTTTGCATGTTTCATAGCTTTGTAGAAAAAATTTTCTCGTAGTATATTATATTGACTTAATTAAATCTGTTTTTCTATTCTGAGCTTTATAGTAACAATTAAGTTTTGATACATGTACATTATAATTAATGGAAAATAAGTTGATAACCATACTTCCTTGTTGAACAATTTTTAATTTGTCACAAGTCGAGAAAACAGTATGTCTGCATGATTTTAATCAAATTGATTAATGCTTGAGTTTATATACTGTCACAACAGGCAGGGTGAAAAATTGTGGTCAAACCCGCGAATTGAACCCAGAACTTTCCACTATGAAGGCAGACGCTCTCACCATTGAGCTATCTGGGCTGATACTGGCATCCCTCACACTTCCCTCTGCCAGAGGTTTCCATATCTGGAACCCAAGAGAGAAATAACCTTGGTTCTCCCTCACAGGAGGGTCACTCTCACGGTACCAAATCTGTAACAGGCAGGGTGAAAATTTGTGGCTGGACCTGGGAATTGAACCCAGAACCTTCCGCTTTTAAGATAGACGCTCTCACCATTGAGCTATCTGTGCCGATACTGGCATACGTCACAATACTGAGCTTTGTCTTATTTATTTATAATTATTATATTATTTACTCTTTTTTTGGTTATTTATTTATCATCTACTGCCTCCTTATTGATCTTTTGGATGAGGCATTGTAAACGCTGACATCCCTTCCCCCCCTTCCAAGTGTCACAGTTTATGTATAAAGTACTTTTTTGAAGAACCCTCACTTTTAGATAATAAAAACACAAACAACTTATAAACTTCCATTTATGGACAAAAAATTGTGAAATCAGATGGCATGACAATAATTTACACCTTGGTCATATCTTCAACAAGCATTAAAACTGGATTGTGACGTCACAAAGTTCAATAAATATTTCGCGAAAATGATGGGTCAGTTGATATATGTATGCATTTTTGTGTTTTCTAGACTAATCTCCTAATGCTGTGTGGTTATTATTTCTAATTTAACTCAGTCATAATAATTTTGCAAAACTAATTTGCTTTTCACAGAATTCTTACTTTTCTTTATTTTTACCAATAATAACACCCTAAAGATGTTAAACTTTGAAAGTATCTGAAAAATTCACCATTTAAGACTTTTCCTCCTTGTACCTTATGCTGATGATACATGTTGTAATTTGAAATGGAGTAAATGAATTGCTTTGTAAATGAGACGTCAAATTTTACATTCCGTAGAATATGTGTAATTTTGATGAAAGCTTTAAAATAATCTATTAAATTTTCTTTCATGATTTTTCCTCATTGTATATTATGAAGTAGTTGTGATATTGGGTCTTTTCATTATACAGAGTTATTTCCCATTTGAGTGGGTAGTTAATGTCAGACAAATGTGGCATCAACCAGGTCTATGGAAACCAGCTCAAAATTAGGGAAAATGATGAAGAAATTGCATGACGTCACAATGTTTGATGCCAGATACCTGCTCTTAACTCTGTACAATGAAACGAACCAATTTAGTGCTTTGTAATAATAGAGGGACATCTATGTCGATTTCTTATTTTGTAAAATATTTATGATTTATGGTCAGTGAAGTCTTTTTTGGGTATACGTAGAAGTCTTTATCATGACTCCCAATATTATATTATCTTCATATATATGTATGATGTAATGTATGATGTTACCAATGTTTTTACAGGACTTCATTTTAACATCACTGAGGGGAAGTCACTGAGTGAAACATCATCAATACCTTCTTTACTTGATCATGAACAGAATTTTAGTTCGATGCGTGAACTATTTAAAGCTGCATCACATCAACAGACACCAGTAAACCTTGAACAAGTATATAATTGATAAATATATATATATATATTATATAATAATATTGCAAAAAAATCATAATGTAATTGCTGCTACAGCTTGTAAAGCTTCATGTAGATGTTTTATATTATTCCTGCTTTTATTTGCAGCACATAAGTCATCATATTCAACTTTAATGTTTTGAAAATCAAAATGTTTTGACCATCAAAATGTTTTTAGGATAAAAAGTTTTACTGGACTTAGGTTGTCTGTCTGTATATCGGTACATTTATGTTTTCTGCACTTTTAGCTCACCGGAGTTAAAAACTGAAATGTGTCATTATCAAGGTGCACCATCCGTTGTACATCTATTCGTCATCAACTGTGAAGTTTTCACATTTTCAATTCACCCTTCCACAAAATGCAATTTTTCATTGTAATGACGTCATCTGAGGTCGGACAAAACTCCGACAAATAACGTATATGTTTATGACGTCATAAGTAGAACAAATGAAAACAGTCTGAATGTTACGTTCTTTTACGTACCGTGGAAGGGTGAATTCCTTCTTCAGAACCAATGAAAAAATTTTGATAAAACTTTGTATGGATGAAGTACTAAAGGTCCCCACAAATATTGTGATTTTTCAACGAGCAGATCTGTCAGGGGTGAATCCAGGGCTAAGCAACATATGCCCCAGAGAACCTTCTTTTGAATTCCTTTTTTTTAAGTTTTTTTGGCTTGTCAGAATGAAAATACATGGAACTTTTGTCATATTTTTGGCATCAACATTATTTAGGCTCCGCATTGTTTGCATTGATATTGTTGGTGTTAAGGTTAAAGTTTTTTTTTTCTCATAGACATATTTCTTGAATAGTAAGGGATAACAATTTCATATTTAGTATATAGATTCTTCATAATAAGGTCTTCATTTCAATTTTAATACCATTATAGATGACCAAATGACCTCGACCTTCAGCTGAAAGCAATTTTTCAAAATCTTTATTCATAGCTGTATTTCTGGAATTGTTGAAATATGAGTTTGTTCTAGTGACCTTAATCTTGACCTTACACCACTTTTTTTTTTAAAAAAAGGATTCTATGTAAAAACAATGTTTTCTAAAGATTTTGATACATGCATTGTAGGCAGATGTTGTGCTAAAGAACAAGTTCACTAACTCCTTAAAGTACGTGTACAGTGTTTAAGAAGTACTTGTAATTGGTTGTTCATCAGACAATACTTCTATGTACACTATTGCAAAAATACATTAATATACAGATTTGACATCATTTTTTCCATGATGTGGGCTTTCAGATAAGGTCACTCAAGATCATTTTTGAAAGATCAAGGTCACTCATAAATTAGGATATGAAATATAAAAAAAAAGGATTTGATAATGCTTCAACACAATTGTTATTCAGATTATCACTCAAGGTGATTTCAAAAAGATCAAGCCTACTCATAAATTAGGATATGAACGTAAATATGAAAGTAACCAGGTCACATGACTGTGGTACTAACAACAATGTACCACGGTGGACATTCACAGACTCCTGAAATTTAGAGTTGATACCAGATGCCTGGGAGGAGTGAGCATCTTCTGTTTGGCTAGCCATGCCCACCGTGAATGCCCTTTCATACACACAAAATAAATATAAGTCAGCACTGTATATATACATCAATATGAATTAACACTGTGTAGAAAGTGCCACTGCCACATATCATCAGAAAAAGGGTATAATAACACTTTAGTCAAGCCCTCTATGGGGAATTTTTTATGAGAAATATCAAATAAGTGCTTTAATTGTTGTACAGGATGTGGATATTTAGACAAAGATCACTTAAGGTCATTTCTAAAAGGTCAAGGTCACTCATAAAGGATCTTAAAATTTAAATATGGCTTATACCTTAGTGAAGTTTTATAAAGGTACGGTCATACTTTATGCATTGTTGCACTTTTAAATTGGACAAAAAGTACTCGTGGTCATTTCTGAAAGGTCAAGGTTACTTAGAAAATAGACCATAAGATATCAAAATAGAACTTAAAGATTCAAAGAGAGGACTGTTTGCTGTTGTAAAACTCATCAGAATATATGATGAGAAAGAAGAAGATCTGTCAAAGAAACATTGATTTCAGATACATTGAATCATTCATTTACTTCATTATTGCTGGGATTTGGGAAGCATCATTCATTTGAACTGATTTTCTAGATTTTATTATGTGGAACAATTTTTTTAACATGTCATTACTAGATGTTCACAGAAAAAACAATAATAATCATGATACTATTTTTTCTTATAATTGAATGAGATTAGGAGGTTGTTATAGCCTATGCACTGCTAATGATGTTATCTTCTAACAAACTTCATCATTTGTGAAAATCACCACTGGCTAGAAATAGAGGTTGTTGAGTGTTGTCCTTTGAATTAAAAATATAATGAAATTTTTACACATTACAGCCCACATGAGTCCAAACGGTAACAGCAACAGACTTTACATTATACATCAACCTATTCATATATTAACATAGTAATACAAGGTTTTCTTAATTCAAGGTAAAGCAAGAATTAGAGAAACAGATCGAGAAGTTTGTGTCTCTCATGGGTTACCTCCCTGTACACGTAGACGGCCATCAGCATTGTCATATACTACCAGGTAAAAAGGCAGTGCAGTTATATGATGGAAGATTTTCAAGTTATTGGAGTAAAACCTTTAAAATGTAATAAAAATGGAGCAAGTGACATGAAATGAAAGTGAAAGTGAACCAAACTGAATTTATCTATACATATATCAAGCAACAACCCTAATAATTTCCTTTTTGTGTATTGTGCATGGATCTTCCATTTGTTGACTTTTATTAAAAGTGGTAAAGTATATCAGTGAAGTTTAATCAAAAGATGATAGATATGTGCTGTGATGGTGATGTATATGCCTTAAATCTTTACGCTTACTTTTCCCTTGCCATGAAAAGTAAAAGTGCTTTTATGATTTCATATCCCGTAAAAGTGAAAATGGACATCAATGAACATGGAAATTCTGTCAGTCCTTATTATGATATGATATATTATCGAAAAGATTCCTTACCTTGATGCTACACCTGTGAGAAAATATTCTGATTTATAATTCAAATCACTATTCATGTCTTTCAAGCGAGTAAATATTCCATTGCAACATGAAATTCCTGTTTTAAAATATAAGACTTGTTACTTTGTTGTTAACATGCTACATTCTATCTGTGCTACTTTTATGTGCATTTTAATTGAGCAGTACAGCTCTGATTAACAGTGCGATTGTCTCGACCACAAGGTCTGAGTTTTGAGCCAAGTGTTAGCTTGTGTCTCCTATCAGATGAGACAGGTGAAAAAGAGGTCCATCATCACAATAAATGTCATCAAAATAGGAAAGAACTACCCCATCTTTAATTCAATAGATTTTTAGGGATATTACAGTTAAACTTTTTTTTTAACAGGCATAAGAAATGTGTTTGCAGAGACATTGTGTGAAAAAGGAATCAAGGTGACTCGTGTTCCCTTTGAAATCTTGACTCCAACCCATCCATGGCACGATAAAACTATAGGAGATTTTATGCAAAAAGTGGTACAACTTGCAGTTGATGCCAGAGAAGTCTATCAACAAAAAGGGATATGGTAATTACCTATGTGAGAGAGTGTGTCATAAAATGTGGAATGTTGGTAAACAATGGTAGGATGACAATATACAGATGGGTGCAGTCCTGGCATAACCCATCTGTATAAGAGGAGACTTGATCACATTAGCTTTTAGATGAGCTTTATAATATACCGTATTTTCTGGACTATAGGTTGATATTTTTTCAATCAAAGGCCCTTTGACCTATATAACGGTACAACCAATATATTTCTAAATGGAGGGAGCAAGTATAAAAAGGTGAAACTATAATGGATTTCCCAATCGATAATTGTTGTAATTTTAAGCTTATGTACATTTGGTTTTATCTACTGATCGATAATAAGTTTAATTAGGTATGTGTAACGCTGAACATTCATTCACTAAAACTGGCTGAATGGGATGTGTTTTGTACATAACCGTTGTGCAGTGGGTGAAGGACTCTTGGGCACCAGTTCCAACTTTGGTTATAATTAGTGGGTTTCTGAAAGCCAAAATATGAAATATTCCAGACGTTATGTCAGATGACGAAGAACAAACTGTAGACAATATTGATGATCTCCTTGCTTCGATCTTTTACTCAGATATGGAAGACAACGATTTTGACGGTTTTGAAAGTGATAGATACAATCAAAGTAATATGTGCGTCAATTACAATGGTGACAAAAACGCTCAAGATGTAATGATAGCACATTTGCAGCTATCATTTCTTATTACAATTCTATAAATTTTCATGAACATTGTGCTAAATAACAGATACTGGCTCTAATCTATGTCCTAGCCTTTTTGCCCTTAGGGTAGAGTATTCATAAAATGACAGATTTCATTAGTAATTAAAGACCAGCAATAACTGTCCATAAGAAAATAGTTATTATAAAGCAGACTGACACAAGCCAATGTGTTGGGCTTCATAATCATTTAATTGCAGTATAAACATTTAATTTGATAAGCAAACTTAAATAGGTACAGGATATTGCCATTGTTTAAGTAAGGTAGCTATTCGACCCATACACCGGTTCAACCTGTATATGGACCAACATAGAGAAATGCCCCATATTTAAGCACTTCCATTTACACACTGCATCAACCTATTGTGCAGAAATTATGGTACTTGTCAACATTTTATTTGGTCTCGACTCCATTTCATATTCAGAAATAAGGTCATATCGCATTCCATCCTTTTTTCACTTTATAATAGGGTACCACTACAGTCTTCACGAAAAACTTTTTGAGGCACAGGCTCTTCGGGCCTGTTAACATACTAATTTTACAGGCCCAACCTGTTTTTTACAGGCCCGACATAATTTTTATTAATTTTAAAAATAAAATTATATATCTGTGTATCCATGTATATATTTGTACATGTATGATGCCTATTTGATATTGTACATTATAGCCTAAGACTTGGTGTAAAAAGATTATTAGTTTACCCAAATGAAAATTTGAAAGAAAAAATATAATATAATACATAAAAATAGAATAGATACACTTGTATACATATCTTTATGATACGAAGACGTCCATTATTCACAATCTCAAATGACAGTAAATAGAATGCCACAACTCTCTTAATATTCATCAATACATTATATTTAAGTATAATTTAGTCATAGTAGGTATAACATGTATAACTAACTTAAAAACATGTTTCTAGTAATTCTGATTAATATAAAGTGCCGTTTCGGTGCCATTTCTGTGTTTACCCTGCCGTTTAGGTGCCGTTTCGGTGTTTCGAGTCACGGTGAGAATGGTGGTATACATAGGCTAGCCATATACATAAGACCTTTACGTGTGCTTGTGGTGTAATCAACCGGTAACAGCCGGTTAGGGAACAAAGTCAATACTCTTTACAATTTTTTTAATTATCTTGAAACGTAAAAATTTGTTTTGAAAAATGTGTAATGGCGAAAATAATCACAGGCCAGTCGGACTTCTGATTTAGAATTTTTTACAGGCCCGATTCCGATTTTACTGGCCTCGGGCCTCGGGCCTGTGTTTAACGCCTAAGACTGCCACTAATTTATGTGTAAGAGAGAAATGGGACTGAAGGATTATTCTTTATATCTTGTCATGAGAATAATTATCCACATGAAGCTCTCATTATATTCTACTGTTGCATATTTGTAGGAAACTTGGTGCCAACTCATGTACCATCATTATTCAGTTTACTTGAACACTGTGCACAATTATACTTTAGGGGCCAGTTGTTCGAAACTTTAACTGCTGGTTAAGTTAACCAGTGGTTAACGTTTGAGAGACAATTAATTTGATTTGTAAGATTTCTGTATAAATATCTTAATTACGTTACAAGGCTGGTTTCATATGCTACAAATCAGTACATAGAATATGACTTTAAGTCTTTTAATTTCAAAGATATTGGCAAGTGAAATTCAACCGTTGGTTAGCTTAACAAGTGGTTAAAGTTTCGAACAACTGGACCCAGTTGATTAAATACCTCAAGTCACATAATAGATCTATTTAAAATCAATTCTATTTTGTTGTTGAATGTTCAAAATTATTTTTCAAGAACTAGTTCTCAGACTGTAAGGTCCCTGAAACATTGTGGATCTGTATATAATAATTTGTATGGTAGAAGATGAAATCACTATGCTGAACCTGCTGGTACTATATACAATAGCTCTATTCTGGATAATGATATTAACTCTAGGTAATAATGATGAAGGCTTGATTTCAATGAATGTATTTTATTGTATATCAGTACAGCTACCTTGTTAAATTTGGCCAATGTGGCTCTTTGGCTGATGTGCTCGGGGTTTCATCTCTGTCGTGGGCACATCTGACCATCCTGTCTTTCGGATAAGACTGTAAAATCCTACTGTCCACGCCAATCACTTTGTAAACCGAAAAATCTGGATTTTCACTTACTTATCTTTAAAATAGTTTTACAAAATTAATATCAATCGACAGATCTTGTAACTTTTGGTGTATGTTAAATGTTTCTACGAAGAAGCATTCGTATTTTATAAGGAAAAAATCATTTTAGATAGGGCGTTTTCTATGTTAATTTTGACGTGACGTCGCCGATGTTTAACATTGAGTCTATGGGAAACGTGGCGACATCCCGTAAAAATTTAACATGGAAATTGCCCTATCTTAAATTGATTTTTTCTATAAAATATGAACGCCTCTTCATACAAACATATAGCATACACCAAAAGTTACGACTAAACAAGATCTATTGAATGGTTTTGCCTTTTTGAAATTATTCTGAAGATGAATAACTGAAAATCCAGATTTTCCAGTTTCCAGAGTGAGTGGCGCGGACAGTAGGTTCCATGTCATGGGAGGTGTGACACATGAAAAATATTTCACTGCTTCGGGTGGGTCCAATGCAAAGGTATAAGTTTTGATGCAATGCATCATTTCAGATTACGTTACTGTATGCATGAAATAATTGTGGAGTGACATAGAACAATAGTCAGTCAATCAATCAATCAATCTGTATTAATTTCAAGTAATATACAAATTTACAGATATAGATAAAAGAAACATCTATTTTACAGATAGAAATATACTGTAGAGATAAATGGTATCATTTCTAAGACCAGAATACTAATAATAACAAGAGTAATGCCTAGCATGGCATAATATGCCCGTCGCTTTGTTTGATGGGAAAAAATATTAAAGTGTGGAGGCTCTCCCCTACCCCAATTATTCAGGACTCAAGATAACACATGCTTTGGTCCAGGGCAACAAACTTCTGTAATATTACTGAAATCCATAAAGGCAGTAAGAAGTTATGGCCAAGAGAAGAATCGAATGCCTAGCATGGCATAATATGCCTGTCGCTTTGTTTGATGGGAAAAAACATTAAAGTGTGGAGGCTCTCCCCAACCCCAATTATTCAGGACTCAAGATAACACATGCTTTGGTCCAGGGCAACAACCTTCTGTAATATTATTGAAATCCATAAAGGTAATAAGAAGTTATGGACAAGAGTAGAATGCCTAGCATGGCATAATATGCCTGTCGCTTTGTTTGATGGAAAAAAATATTAAAGTGTGGAGGCTCTCCCCTACCCCAATTATTCAGGACTCAAGATAACACATGCTTTGGTCCAGGGCAACAACCTTCTGTAATATTATTGAAATCCATAAAGGTAATAAGAAGTTATGGACAAGAGTAGAATGCCTAGCATGGCATAATATGCCTGTCGCTTTGTTTGATGGGAAAAAATATTAAAGTGTGGAGGCTCTCCCCTACCCCAATTATTCAGGACTCAAGATAACACATGCTTTGGTCCAGGGCAACAACCTTCTGTAATATTATTGAAATCGATAAAGGCAGTAAGCAGTTATGGCCAACAGAAGAATTTAATCCCCCTCCATCCCCGTTTCTTTCTTCTACATCAAAAGTGTAAGAATACAGAAGAAAGGAAAACCTGTAATATATATTTATATTTAAGAACATACATGTATATACTTCTACTGTCCGCGCCACTCACTTTGTAAATCGAAAAATCTGGATTTTCACTTATTTATCTTTAAAATAGTTTTACAAAATTAATATCAATCGACAGATCTTGTTTAGTCGTAACTTTTGGTGTATGTTATATGTTTCTACGAAGAAGCATTCATATTTTATAGGGAAAAAAATCATTTTAGATAGGGCGTTTTCTATGTTAATTTTGACGTGACGTCGCCGATGTTTAACATTGAGATTATGGGAAACCTGGCGACGTCACGTCAAAATTTAACATGGAAATCGCCCTATCTAAAATTTATTTTTTTCTATAAAATATGAAGGCTTCTTCATACAAACATATAGCATACACCAAAAGTTACGACTAAACAAGATCTATCGAATGGTTTGGCCTTTTTGAAATTATTCTGAAAATGAATAACTGAAAATCCAGATTTTCCAGTTTCCAGAGTGAGTGGCGCGGACAGTAGTACAAATTTAAATTTGAAAGAGATTGAGTGAGAAATGAAAAAATCAAAAAAATCAATGACCCATAACTCTGTACTGACAAAGGGGATATTTTCAAAATAGAAGGGCATATTCTTCTATAGATAGGTTTGATCAGCATTAAATTTTGGAGTTACTTCCCTTGTGAGAAGTTGTCCGCAATCTTTGAGGTATATATCCGAATATTTCTTTACATATCAACCAAATTATGTAGGTAATTTCTCCAAACTAGGGATACTTCTTGTGTTTTTGCAATGCTTATGCAGATTTTTAGGTATTAAATAATGTAAAAGAAGTTTCTAAAGAAATGTGAATATTAACAACTTTCTAAAAAATTTCATTAAACTTAGTATGGATATTATGCAAAAAGTCATGCTTGACCACAGATATGGGCGACAATGGGAGGTAACTCCAACTTATTTCTGCTAGTGAAACCTATCTATTTCTTCAGAGTATTCTGTATAAGTTTTATGAAAATCAATTCATGATCACAGAAGTTATTATTACCCATAGAAATTGCCATTATGCTATCAATGAAAAAAAATAAATCTAATTTAAGGGCCATAACTCTGGCAAAACCAAGTGAATCATACCGAAATGCGAAGTGGTACTTATATCGTTATTGATAAAAAGTTATATGCCAAGTTTCAATCCAATACCTTGAAAGACTGCAGAAAAAAGTTTGCAAAACTGTAAAATTCTTGAAGGGCGATAACTCTGGCAAAACAAAGTCAATTAATCCAATATCTTGAAAGAGTGCAGAAAAAAAGTCTGGAAAAGTGTTAAATTCTTGAAGGACTTTAACTCTGGCAAAACCAAGTCAATCAATCCAATATCTTGAAATACTGCAGAAAAAAGTCCAGAAAACATGACCTTGAACAGATGCACGGATGGACGCATGGACAATGCCATATCATACACCGTGTCTATGACGGCATATAAAAAGAGATACACAGGCTCTGACTATTCATATAAGAATTAGTAATTACTCAGTATCCAAAATGTAGGGGGAGAACTAATTTGATTCCAACATTTAATCTAGCAATCAAGTGATCTAAATAACTGACCTTTTGACCTCAAACATGATCCCACACTAGAAGTGTTTATAACTAATATCATATGAAGTATCAAACAAATTGGTCATTCCTCACTCAAGTTATCATCTGGAAACTAAAACTCTATTTTTAGAAACAGTGACTTACATATTTGACCTTTTAACCCCAATCTCATTACCATGCAGGTACTCTACATAACCTATCACTGTGTGAAGTTTCATCAGTATTGGTCTATCCTAACTCAAGTTATCATCTGGAAACCATCCATCCAGACAAATGGATTGAAGAACAGACAGACAGATATACGACAAACAATATAGTCCCCTCCGGTTTCATCAGCAGGGGACATACAACTTTTGATTGATTGATTGATTTTTGTTTAACGTCACACCACAAATATTTCACATATATGGTGACAGCATCTGCCTGATGCGGGGTATACAAATTTTTACCTTTGCATCGGACCCACCTGAAGCAGTGAGGGATCTTTAACTTGCCATGCATACCACGACACGGGGCCTCGTTTTTTACCGTCTCCAGCTTGACTCGAACCCAGGCCTTCCGAGTCCAGCATGATACCACTAGGCCAAACACGCCTCTAAAAACTTTTGAGTATCGTAAAACAATTAGAAACAATCATTCTTACAAAATGTTTTAAAATGCAAATTCAAATGAAATAACAAATATATTTTTATCTTTAGGTGTTATAAATTTTACATTTTATTTTACAGGTGTTCTGATGGTTACTTTGGCCTTGAAACTATGGGAGAAGATTTCAACTCGCCTATGACGACTGATATTCTACAAGCTGGCTTAACATCAGTATTTAAGAGCCTAGAAACATCCAAATCCAGTCAAAGTTTGATTACCTGCGAATTGATGACTCATCCGGGTTATAAAACAAAAGCAGTGGGTGGTTGTGGGATTGGACCGGATACTTTTTCCCAATCAAATGACAGAGAGACAGAAATGGCAGTACTGCAGAGTGCAGACATGAAAAAGTTCTATGACAAGAATGACATTACATTGGTTAGCTTTCAAAATTGTTATTAGACTCTGTTTTCATGTTACAATTCTTTAGGACAGCCTTTGGCACATTAAAGAGAAATTTGGGGTGGGGGAGCTTTAGCAATTATATTCATATTCTAAAAATTGACTTAATATTAAAATACCTGTGGTTTTCACATGTTTTCCATACAAGTTTTATGAAAAATTAACAGTAGTTGTATATAGGAATAATTTGGATTTATCTGTGTAAGAGTTGTCTTTCTTATTAGAGAAGTACATTACCTTAGGCTTAGTTTATTTTGTTAGTAAGGGACAACATGGTAAAAAGAAATATGGGATGATACCAGGTTACATCAAAGTCTGTCCATCCATATCAATTTCATTGAAATTACTGTTAAGTTTCCATTTCTCAAAATCTGATCTCGCCAATACCTGGGATATCTTTTTGTCAGATATTAATACTGAATTTTTCAATAACATAATTAGATTCGTCTTTAACGATCTAACAATGACATGTCCAATATCATGTTGATCTGTAATGTACCAGTCCTCTAGTTAACCTGCCTTAGTTTGCTGAATTTGCTGAAGTATTCTTACTTTTGGAATGCAGGCACAGCGTGATTAAATGGTACATACAGTGGGACTTACACATGAGCATGTCTTCGATTTATGGCCAGAAAGTTTTATCTTGGGTATATTGTACTACAGATATCGTGAATTATTTTCTGTTGTGCCTTCAGTGAGGGGGGCATGCGTGGTGTAGTGGTTAAGCGCTTGGCTTGCGGCGCCGACGATCCGGGTCCGATTCCCGGGTTACGCCACTATGTTTAAGAGGTTGGTAACCTCCTGCTTCCATGTCGCGATATAACTGAAATATTGTTGAAAGCGACGTAAAACACCAATCAACCAACCAACCTTCAGTGATACTAAGATTTTACTGTATCATCCTATAACACTGCCTACCGGTAATTTTCGAGTTTCTACGGACATCTGTATCTTATTATTGGATGGTCATTTTTGTGGTAAAGGATACAGGATTCAGCATGAAAATTATTACATTTTAAATTTTTCTATGGGAACTATGAAGAATATAAAGTGACCAATCTATGCTATATCTTTATTTTGAGTAGTAAATTTCTTATGCCCAACTTTTTCTGCAAGAGACGAAATAAGAAGGGTTTCCTTGACAAATGCCTAACATTTGTTATACTGTTGAGGGTTTGGTGTCAGTGTCTTGCCTTTAATATGTCGTAGACAAATGTCTTTCAGTTTTTCAAAGCATGTTAAAGAAGTAGAGCCCAGAATAAAGCATAGTCTCACTATAGACTCCTTGTCAGTAAGTGCAATCATTAAGTGCCCTTAGGTCCACTAGTATGGACTCCTGTTTTACTGGGAAAACATTTTGGAAAAGCTTGTATGTTCATGATGATAGGAAAATAAAATGGATTGATTCAAATTGTGTAAGGTTGTCCAACCATTGCTTTTCTATGATACAATGAGTAATATTCAGATAATTTATAGAATGTAATTTATACAATGTATAAAATATGAATCTATAACAAAATTATAGTGTTCTTATAATACATGAACATGTTTGTATTTACCTTTAATGAACAGTGCAGTTCATATGCCATAAAATGAATAAAACAAAATATTAAGATACATCATCCATGTTAAGTGTCATTCAAATGATTTTCTTAGTATGCAAATTGAACTGAAATTATTTGCCACTTTTCAGCAAAATTGTATATTCTTTTAATGCTTATATCAAGGACTTCAACGGATATAATGAGGCTAAGCATTGCAGGTTCAGGGGCCGTGTGTGCAAAGATTCGTAGATTTACAAACACTTGTAGGGTTTACGAGTATACGAAAAATGTTACGAACTTCTAAATCATATGTACAAAATCGTAGATATTTCGTAATATGTTACGTGCTCTTAATTTTACGAGTACTCTTACGCATGTGCTGTACATATATTTCACAGAAACAAATGACGCTTCAGATATTTCAGGAGCCCGTTTCATCAACATGTGTAAATGTTTTGCTTACTAATTCGTACGCGAAAACCGGGCAATGGTGTAAGTCTATTCACGCACATTCTTAGTTCAACGAAATGTGTGTTTCATCAACCGGTATAGAGTTTGCCCATGTGATGTCACACTACTAGCATTAGCGGCCATGTTGGAGTACAACTCTCGGACTTTTTCCATCTCTACCATGTAAACTTCATTAAATTTCTGAGAAAATAACTATGTATCAGGGTAGATTTCGTGACTTCAGTCTTAATTAATCAGTAAATATAATCAATCAGTTGAAAATTTTCTGTAAAACATTTAGATATACAATGCGATTGTTTCATAAAATTAAGCTAAATCAAGCAATTTTATATGAGCATTGATGGATAAAGTCCGAGAGTTGTACTCCAATGAGGGAGATAACTCTAGCTAATTTGAGGAAAAGAAGTTTGTATGGGAACACTCTTATAGTGTGTACGTACATGTAGGTAAAGATCAGACTAGCGGTTGACTAACTTTATGTTAAGCACAAATGCATCAAGTATATCGAAATAGATTTATTACTTTTCATATTAAAATCAAAATATATGTCATACAGATGTATAACTTTTAGAATTTATGTCTGTGCATTCACTCACGGTGTGCTTAGAAACATGTAATGATGTCATGGAATCGTATGCAATACTTCAAATAAATATAGAATATATATACCATGTAATTTAGTGCACCATATGCGCATTTCGACAACTTATGTCTCTTCAGTGATGCTCGGGCCAAATGATTGGAATTCTCAAAATATATAGATATTTGAATAGCAGTGTTGAAACCAAACTGACCGAAAAGTGAACTAAAGAATCTATCTAAGGACAGAGCTATGCATGAGGGAGATACTCCTTAGTTTTAGAGTGATTTAAAAGTACGTCATCAAAAGAAAGTGATAAAACTATTGCAATAAGCACATATGTCACATACATGTACATCTATAAAGTCAAGCGGATCACAAATTTCTACAAAACAGAAAAAGGAGAATCATCCCTCTCCTTTCTGTCAATCTAGTATGATAATGTACAAGACGCCCTCCTCAAGGCGCTCAACCCCCCCCCCCTAAAATATAGAAATAGATTAAAAAAGAATAATAGATATCAAATTGGATCTGCATATTACATTTCCAGTAGGCATATTTTATTTTTTATGTGTTGCATGTATATATATAATCTAGGACGACGAAATTTTTTTTCTAAAATATTCTTTATAATAAATCTATCTAAAAGCTAAATTTCTCTTCCGAGGAGGTTGAAATTCTTATTCATAACATCAAAAATAAACTAAATAATTAACAGCAATTTTCGAACACACTGAGGGCAGAGAGGAAGCAAAGAGAGTGTTCTGTGATTACGAAAAGTACGTATCACTAAATCACTACTGCACTTATAGACCATTATTTCAATAAGAATGACTAATTGGCACTCGTAGATTAACGAGAGAAGTTTTGTCTATGTAATATTGTGCATATCAAGTCGCTCGTAAATTTACGCAACGAGTGACTTACGAGCTAGTACTCTTAGGGTTTACGAAGATTAGTACATACAGGTCATTCAATCATGTACAGCAGATGGACCATTTAAGTAAGGAATTTATACACCTACATGTAAGCTGAGATATGTAAATCGTCAACAGAATCATACACCCAAAACCATTTTTCTTTCTGATTACAAAAGCAACATACAAACATCTGAGTGGAAAATGACATAAGATTTTAGAGCTGCGAATAGATATATTTGTTGTACATTGTTAGTTCACACTCGAGTGATTCAGTGGCAGCCAGTATTTAGTGACAAAATTGCCGACTGGCGGTAGCTATACTGGCAGATTTTCAGTCGTCCTGAATTTGATTCGAATTAAAGCTTCCAAATGTGTGAGGATACAGTAAGTCCAAATGAAGCCCTTCAGTCCACTCCGCTTCCGAGACGTCATGTGAGATATTGGGATTGTCCTGAACTGGTGAACTACCGTAGACTTTGTCCAAAAGATATTTCCCATTGTAATCTTTGCGACGTACTGCTAATTCTTCAACTGTCATTTCTTCAGGAAAGGTAGTTCCTCTGAAGACAATTTTTTCCTTGATTATATCTGGCTTGATGGCAAAAACTATGTCAATAAATAGCTTACAGTTCATGTGATTACAAACTGCATTTGCTATGTCTTTTGTTGGAAATTCATCAAATAGGTCAAACATATTTTCAGCCATACTTTTCTGATTTGCATAGCAGAATTCAACTATCATGTCTATCTTGTCAATTGTAGTAAACATATTTTTATACTTTGTAGCAAAGTAATAAGCAAGGGTGTATCTTCCTGCATCTATGCTTTCCAACAAAATCCATCCAAATGCACTTCTATAAGTTTTTGGTGTTAGAAATCGGTATGTTTGAAAACATAGACAAGTATCTACTAGGAGAGAAGCAATTTTTACGTGTTCAGCCTTGAAGCATCGAACTAATCCTTCTTTCAAGATGGAAAATTTCACCGATATGACATCGTTTCTGTCCTGAAAAAAGTTTGTGTCTGGATTTTTGGTGAGAATATCATTTAGCATTTCAGGACCTGTTCTGTCAGGCATTTCACATCCTCGTATCATCCATTTCAATGTTGTAGTAAGGTATTCGCGTTCTATCTTTTTATAAGTACGCACTGCACTGCATAGTTTGGATGTTAGTTTCAGAAATGAGCCTACACGACTAATGATTTTACTGACGTGCCTTTCATCAATGACACCTACAAAGGAGCCCAAGTTTTGGAGACGAGACATAATGATTCTTGATTTCGTGGGTGTAGGTAGAGCTTCCTCAAAAATTTCAATAACACTACAACCTAAGCACAATGAATATTCTTCACCACTACGGCATGAAAATGCAATAGAATTAGAAATAACTTTTTCAGACGATGTTTTACATGAATGGAATGTATCAAATTGACCATTTTTCAAATATTTTAATATTTCGCTGGAGACGAAATTGAAAAATTTTTTATTGGTTGTCAATTTTCCAACTTCAGTGAATGATTTATTTCTAAAAATACTGGTAATGATCAAACATGTTATTGTGTTTGCGATACTATTCCATACTCGTTTGCTTGCCTCATGAATGGGAAGATGAACAGTCGATAACAATTCCTCTGTGTAAACATCTACCGCATTAGTCAATGCACATTCACATTCCCATGTTCGTTTACAGTTCAGTTCATTTCTTAAATAGTTTACTTCCTTTGAGAGAAATGACATGACGGACGCACTGTTTACATATTCAGTTTCAAATACGAAACATTCTTGTAAAATTCCTCGTAAGTGATGAATAACTTTCAGAGGTATTTCAAAGCATTGAAAAGTTTGTGGTATAACTTGATAATGAGCTAAAATCACACCGACTGCTTCATATGAGCCGAAACTACAGGCTTGGAAAAATGCATCCTTGATGCTATGGCAGGGTGATTCATGTATCTTGTAGGTGAAGTTTCTGTCAAATTCAGGACATCGTCCATATGAGATTGTTGTGAGAGCTTCAAAAGCATCCGGGTCTAAGAATTGAAGCAGAATATCAACAACTTCTGGATTATTGTAATAACAGCAATCTTTGAGACCTTGCTCTATCCAGGTTCCTTTCATGTTCAGATCTAAAGCCATGCAAACAACGTCGGGTCTGTTAATTCTACAGGCGGTCAGAAAAAGTTCACGTATGACTAACATTTTTGTTTGTATTCGCGAGCTCAAATGATATCTTGCGTAAATTATGAAATGCCTAGAAAATTTTTGATCGGAAAACAATCTGTGTAGCAGAATATCTGATATAAGGGATGGACGTGACTGCAATGATTCTTCTATCTCTCTCAGAAATCTGGCAGCAATTTCTTCATACATATTAGAATTTATTTTTAGAGTCAATTCATTTTCTCTACTGGTAAAATTCTGTGGAACAAGCATTTCAAAAAGCACCAAATGACAGCAATTTTTAATGATCATTTCTGGGTAGAATTCTCCTACCGATAAAGTGACGGCTTCCAACACCGACGTATGGAGGAATAAAAATATGTTCTCTCTCGGTTCCACTACATATGTTAACCTTAAATGTTTTACGGCTTTTGATATCTCTAATTGTAGTCTAGCCCCATCTGCTATCTGTGTATGAAAGTTTTTTAATATAAGCTCAAACAAATATCTATCTATTTCATTCATATCTAGCATTCCATCTCTAAGCCCCATGTAGACAAGAGTACAGTAACACCACACCACGGATTCTTCGCCCGAATTTCGCATTTCCAGTATATCGTCTCTTAAGCTTTCCCTTGGTTGGTAAAAATATTTCACTCCTAGTCGAAGAAATCTGGGTTGGGAGCAATATAAATATGCCGTAAGTGGATAACATGGATGTTTTACTCGTGCAATGTCCAATATGGTAAACTGGTCAATAGATGGCTCATTTTCAGCATAAAATGCTTTTTTCACTTGTGTGATTTCAATGCTGTTTGCCTTTAAGTGTTTTCGTAACATTTGATATCTCTCTTCTTCTGTGAATGTGAATTTATCAGTTGATAAATCTATTACTATACTTTGATATATACCTTTGAATAATTTGGACTCTAAAAGCTTAGACTGGACCTCTGTGAGAATACTGCTTCTCAGTGTCATAATGACTTTAATGTTACCTGTACCAATACAAGCATAGATTGTGTTAAAAAATTTGGATTTTTCCTCCACTACACTTCTGACAGCTGATACCCTCCCAAAGCAGTCATCAAGTAATACTATGGACTGTTCAGTAGGGTCAACCACGGTGTTCCAATGTTCTATCATGTCCAGGACGATTAGATTGTATCTCATGTCCTTAGTGCTCTCCTCTTTCATTATTCTCATCGTTTCCAAAGCTAATTTTGTCTTACCACTCCCACCATATCCGGTATAAATGATGATTCCTTTCTCCTTCAGCTGCTCCATTCCAAATGTTACAGCTAATTCAGGTGTTTGAAAAGTTTTGTCATCAATGTGTTCTTCCATCTGGACCCGAGTATTTTCTAAAATAAGGGTAAAATTGAATAAAAATCAAATTGTGTACAATGTGTCTTCAACATACAGTCAGGATACTTGAGGAAAGGAGGTTATGCAAAATGTAGTTTTTGTTTTAGGGCAACCAAATCTATCACAAAGGTTTTAAAACAAATATCGTGTAGTGATGAATGCTTGACATTTTACCCTTTGTTTCGTCAAAGAATTCAAATACAAGAGTCATAGTTGTCCCTTTATTTCCATTATCTACATTGATTTCAATGTTATGTTTCAGGGTTGTTTTACGTCAAAACCTATTTAAAGGGAAGATAAGCGTATAAAGAAGAGCAATTTTCTCGCTGCACTTGCCAGAACAAGTTCACATCCAGTATTTTTGTAAAAACTATGGTTTTGTATAAAATATTTTGGGTTTTTTTCCAAAATCTCCCGTAATCCCCATTTGCCACTGTTGTTGTAAATGACTCATTTTGTGGCACATTTCATAAGCTACAAAAATGAAGCTTTAACAATTTTCAATTGGTAAAACGTGGGTTAAATGCCTTCCAAGATCTATTTAAAGTTTTCAACAATTTTCAGCCTATTTTTATTAAACGTCGTAAGCTTTTGTCAGAATGATGTTTAACGGAATAAAATATATATGTTTAAACTATTAGTATTGGTCTATCATATTTTAAAAGAGTTTAGAATCATCTCTTTTTGAAATTATGATAAATGTATGAGTTATGAAATAAATTTCCACAATTTTCGACGATTGTTTATGGTTGAGAGTTGATGGTTTTCCCCCAAACTTCTCAAACGTCCCAGCGGCCAATTAGTGAAAATTGTTATTTTTGCTGCATTTTGTCTAAAACTTCTGACAAAGCTTTACGACACAAATAACCAAGGACCTGTGCACAAAAATGACAACAGCAAAATACAAATAACATTTACCTAATGAGATTGATCGGGACGAGCTTTCTTTTTCAAGTTTTTCTATATCTTTTTCAATTTCATCCTTCTTATCCTTTGAAAAACAAGATGCAATGTTGCACAGTGCTGGCTTGACCTCACACCATGCAGCGTTGAACGCTTTTTCCGTCATGTAAGCACCCACTATGTGTGATACCAAAGTATTCTTTTTCTCTCTAACCACCTCTACATCAGTGGAAGTTTGTAAAGGTCCTGGACAAACATTTTTGATGATAATAATAGCCAATGTCACATCTAACACTGCAGTAGTCACATTCCTCGCTTCATACTTGCATGGGCAATCACCTTTTGATGAAACGATACAAGACTTTTCAGTTTTCTGAAATAATATGTTCCACTGAAAAGCACCAATAGGTTGACCATGTGATGTAACTGGATGAACACTGCAACAACGATTTCGCCAAAGATGGAAAAGATCATGTTTCTTATTATTGAGAAATGTTTTAAAGTCTGGGACACTCTGTAAACAGAAATGGTCGATAGCATCGCGCAAGATCCTTCCTCCAATGTTGTGTAATAGTACTGAGTATTTCGAGTGTCTTATACACACTTCTGTTCTGGAGGTCATCCTGATTTGTGAGACAGGGCACTGAAAGTATAATAAATTCTTTTAAAATTAAACTATGTGTAATTTCGACATTACATATGTAGATTATAATCATTTATTTTGTCATTCCACTTTCTGTGCAGTTTAAGTCCTCATTCATTCGGTATGCAGAAGTACATTTGTTTTTGTGTGCATGTCCTTGGTTATTTTTGTCATACAGCTTTGACAGATGTCTCCAGTTTTCTCTCTTTATAGTTTGACAGTCTGGTCAAGCCATACAGGAAACGTTTACTTCCGAATTGGTCTCGGTTCTGGTTTTTAAAGGTCGTTTTATGCCCATCGTAGTACGTTGTTGAGACTGGCACCATATCATAACACAAATTACCTGCTTGATATTATGGCACATACGTGCAAAATGATGTGCTTCTCGTACACGTTTTACATTTAATTTAAATAAAATCACCTGCTCAGAGGTTTTAATATGCGAATCCGATCTTCTTCCAGCTTAACAACACAGATATCGGGTGCACACCTATATGTCTAGGGAAATGAATTCATGTATTAAATGTACTATAATACAGTTCCGGGTTAGAACACCAAAGCATAAGGCAAATCATGTGCATGTTTACTGCCTCCGTGTCTGATTTTATACACAGATATCAAATAGCTAATTTGCTATGTGACGTATTTAATATTTTCTAAACGCAACAAATGTGGCTTATATAGCGTAAGCTATGTCTGTCTTGCGTTCGTTCGTTTCTCCGTCGCATCTAGCGTCTAGCTCAGTTACATAAATGGTTTAGATATTATCAAAACTACACACAAATACGTCTTTGTGATAACTTAGATTCATTTTCAAACAGGGAAAAGGGCAAATATGAAAGTTATGCTGGGATTCATTGCAGTGATCATTTATAATTTCTAAGCTACATGATCATGAAGTGCATGAATCAGATAAGGCAGCTAGGGGAAGTAAAGCTTTGTAAAGCTTATCAAGAGATGAAAAGGAGGTGGGTTGTAGAATGCTTTAATTTCTATGATTATTTCTTGTTTATTTCGGGTAAAGATTCATATGGGGTATTGTCAGATTCAATTTTAAAATACAAAAGCTACAGAAATTAGTGTCAGGTATAACAATCATTGAGCAGTGTTCAAAATTGTTGGATCACCTGGTACTGCGCAGGCATCATCATCATCAACATATACTACAGCCCATACCAGTATTTGTCTATGCATTCCATTTTTTCATCCCTTCATAACTTTATGAAATGATAAATGATAGATATTTTCATATGAATAATACTTTCAGTTGTCAAAGAGTTATTTCATTATCAACTATCAATATAATCACCAAAATACTTGATTCAGGGAAAAATAAGAAGAAAGAGAGTAACGTTTTCCCCATTTTCAAAGCACATATATGAGCTCCATGATTTGCTTGGCTTGTAAATTTTGATGTATCGAGAATTTCAATAAATTGTAAAAACTATAGTAAGGAGATTTATTATTATATATATTATAAAAGATGACCTTGATTAGATCAGACACCAGTTGAGAGCGATGATAAACATGTACAAGAAAAAGTAATGATTCCGTTGGCAACCTGCAACCATACAAAGAGAGGAAATTTTTTTTTATTTATTTATTTGGCTTTGAAAAAAGTAAATGAGTCGCTAGATATAGTTTTGTGTTACAAATCTGAAGTCGAGATTGTTTTGATGTCGAGTCAAGCATATAATTATGAGAAGAAGAAGAAGAAATTATTTAGTCAACGAATGCCCGGTGATATTTCACTGGGGAACTTACTTCTAGCAGTCGCAGTTATGTACAATTGCTATTTTTTAAGATTATATGTAATCTATTAGAGATAAAATATCTTTACATGGTTTGTAGTGACGAGAGATGGGGAAAGGTTCCACAAATATGGATTTCAACTCAACCATGTCTGCAATGTTCAAACCTGAAATGGTGTTTCTTAGTTGTGAACACAAAGAACGTGAAAAAAAGATATTAAACATCATTGTTTATTTTGTAAGGCAGCACTGCGCGTTGATTGGTTCCTAAAGGAGCGTTGTGTATGCAACAAAATAGAAAAGTCGGTGAAACGTTTTTTTTTTATTTTTTACTGTTTACTGAAATCCACAAAGCCGAAATACAGTGGTGGATTCGTGTGCTATGAAGGGGGAGACCCGGCATTTATGATGATCGGAATAAAGTTTAAGACTGAAATAATTCGATATCCCGATGTACATTTATACCCAGAGTCCCCATATGTCAAATCCTACTATTATAACTGTCATACTCCAAGAAGCCACCTGGTGCAACAAATGTTTATATATCAAGAGAAATAGACATATAATACAACTAGTTTACTACAGTCTTACATAATAAGAGTATTGACAATGAGATGGTTAAGATTTCGCATCAAAGGTAAATAATAGAGTCATTCGGTCACACTGACCACTACAGATACACAGCTTTCGGTAGATCAATGGGTTTATCCATAGGTGGCGCTCCTTAAGGGACGAAGATCTCTATGTAGCGTACGTCACTTCCTTACAATTTTCATTTTAGTTATTTCTTTTCTATTTGGGGGTTTTATTTACAAATTGATGCCGTCACAGACTCCAAAAGATATGAAAATATTCACCTCTGTCAACTTTTGTGTGTAAAACCTACCTTAAATAATAATACAAATATCCTTTTCCTCACCCGTCTGTGTATAAACTGCCTTACCTGCCATTGACATTCTTTCCCCTTCCGATATCAAGCAATCTGATTGGTTGATGTTTTTAAAGTAGTTTGGTTGTGTATATTAGTATCTAGCTTTAGAATTTGTCAGTAAACTGAAAAGGTGAACCGCTAGCGTGATTCCATGTCAGAAATATAAATATGCATAATGCAGGCTATATTTGTGCAGCACTGTATTTCTACTTTCGCTTTAGCTTTCCATTGATAAAGTAACTGTTTTCCTTAGCATCGGATAAAATATAGGGACAACCGTTTTCGGGAATGGCTTGCTTATACAGAAAATTCAGAAGCCGTTCGAAAAGTTCAGAGAAATTTATTAATATTACCAGAGACATATGTCACTGATATTATATACTCACTATCGTCGTTTCGAAAGTCATTCAATTTTTATATCTACATTCTTGAGTCATGATAATAATAATAACAATAACAGTAATAACAACAACAACAACAACAACAACAACAACAACAATAATAATAATAATAATAATAATAATAATAATAATAATAATAATAACTAAAACTTACCTTTTGCCGACACAACAGAACGGGTCATCCCCTTTAGAAAGAAAAAAGAAAAATATGTATATAGAAAGAAGGAATGAAACAAAAAAGATCAGCAACGTGACTTAGTCATAAGAAAACCGCCCCCCCCCCCAACCAAACAAACAAAAAACAAAAGAAAACAATAAAACAAAACAAATGAATGATTGAAATTAAGAAAATAAAATAATTATCTAAACAAAGAAACAATCAAGGATCAAGTAGAAAAAATATTTAGAATTTTCATACAAAATATACTGGATATTCATAAACAAAACTGAGATACTTCAACGAATATACACATTTATTGCGGCATCATAGATATGCCGCTTAGTACAAAGGACAAATATATACATACATACATGTATATATCACACCGAAACACTATGTAAACACACGCGGCATTAAAGCGGCATGCATATGGCTATAGAAAATCTTTGTATTCGAGAATTCAAATGGAGAAACGTGGTGACGTAGCTGGACAGAGTGTGTGTATTGTGCGTTTCAACGGTCAAGATAACTTTATACCTACGAAACGACTATTTTACTAAAAACACAAAGAAACTTCAAACAAAGTAAAACAAAGAATCAGGGAAAAGAAATAAATGTTCAAAATGCTTTTCATACGATGAAGAAACCATTCAAGTAACAGCAAACTACGGTTCCGCTATCTCCACACATAATCACGACAATCACATTACATTACAAAAGTTTTATAGAAATTCCTTGTTTCTTGTACTGGCCACTTAATACTGCGGGTTTCCTTTATAATTGTCGAATTAGTAAGTATAAGATATTCCACGTGCAAAGCGCAGTAACTCGCAGTTAATTCACACACCTTTAAAGTCCTGTATAACAGCGGTGCTGTGCGAATTATTAAGCAAGGCAAATTCACCGCGCTTCTCTAATGTGTAATCCCGACGCTCGGAGAACATTTCTTTATAGCGTTGCTCATCAGTAGCGGGTAGCGAGCAAAAATGTGATTTTTGTTTAAGAATTCGAATTCATAATACCTTCTCAAACTCTCTTTTTATATTTTGTTCATACAACGAATAAGAAAATACATGAAAGTTACGCAAGTAAGATATTTTAAAAATCTTTAAATTTCTCACTTTGAAATATTGAGAAACATGTTTTTCAAACTAAAATTGTTATGCATAATCGTTTAGTAATAATCTGGAAGCGATAATACTAAAAATAAACTTTTGCACATTACGTAATAATTTAAAAACTTTAAATTCACATGGTGTCCTAACTATAAGAAGTATTAAAAAACTGTTAATCAATTATTGAAGAGTTTTACCTGTCAAATATAAAACAGGAGATTTGAGAGATCTAGCGTTAAAAATACATATTGCATATTGTTACGTAATTTTCTTGAACAGCCTCATACTTCAAAATTCTTTTAATAAAAGTATGTGTTTGTGAAAGTTAGTAGCAGAGAGATCAAGTTTGAAGATAAAGCAGTTTTTCAGAAAATGTTAATGAGTAAACTCTTCTCATTTACTGTATATTTTTTGGTGGCTTTCCGACAAACAATAAGCAAGTAGCAACAAAGTTACTCAAGGTAGGCAAGTAAAATGATGTTTTGAAAATTTAAAATTTCTCACTTGAAAATTGAATTAAAATACTTAAATTCATTTTTCACATTGAAATTTACATTCTAAATTGTTCTGTAATATTTTCGCATTCCCAAAACTTATAATAAAAAAGTTTGAAAGTTACGTAATGACTTTAAAACTTAAAACTCAAATAGCAGCAGAGAGAAAAATGTTGTTGGTAAAGCCATTTCTGAGAAACTTGCAGTCAAAAAGTGCTTGGAAAAATAATAATAATAATGATAATGATAATGATAACAAATGTAAAGAAAAATCTTCAGAATAACAGATGGGACTTCCGATGGAATCGTATACATCTTTAACATAAACACCCTACACTCCTTATGATACAGCCTACATCCTTTTATGATCAGTATTTCTTATCTTAAAGGTCACATATATGTTTTGCACATTTACATGAATAACAAGGTCAGTCAGGCTGATGACATGTCAGTTTACCATATAATCATTATAATCAAATATACAACTTCTTCTTGTCATATACACAATATCATGTTCAACATAACTGTATTTATAAATGTTTTCTTCCTTCTGCTACTGGCAGAGCACGGTTTATCATGTTGATGTCGCATATATTTTTATATCATTATGTATTTTACAATACCTTACGTGTTTATATTTTTATGACCTCTCAATATGCGATACCTGTTGATCCTTGTTCTTTAACATGGAGGATTATTTATAAATTTTTAAATGTACGTCCTTTGATTGTTCTGCTGTTACGGTAAGTGGTAAGGTGGGCCCGTAAACCGGTTAACCACACCATTTGTTATGGAATACGAGTGTGTAATTATTAGCTACCTTGTCAGCAGGAACAATAATGAAATTTTCGTGAAGTTGAGAATGTTCTCTAACGACATTGAAGTCACGAAATATAGAACAGTATTTGTTCTTGAAAAACTGACAAAGTCTTTTAACTCTTTTCTTTAGCAGACTTCTGATCGACTTTAGCCATTCAAAAAGAGTGTCTAATTCAACCTTTTCTCTCTTAGCCCAACGTCTGGCATACTCTTCACATGAGTTCATAGTAATATCAAAATTTTGAAGCCATGTCAATGACTGTGGCTCTCTATATTTTGGGATTTTACTTAAAAGATCTCTAAGTTTTTCATTGCGAACAATATGGAGATCTCCAGTCACAACATGACCACATGGATTATATTTAAACTCATAAGAGGAACAATAACACTCTATAGGGTTATGAAAGTCTTTCAGGTGTACACATTTCAAACTTTGTTTAATAAAGTTAAAGATTTTGGAAGTAACTGTTGGTGTATATTTATAGGAAATACAAGACGATTCCTTCATTTTGAAGTACGGAGGAATATTATCTTTAACAGAATTATGATTTAAAATGTTACTCAAATTAAGTGCGTCAATTCCCTTATTTGCAAAAAAATACTTTAAGAAAGGGGCACTTCTCGTAACCGTCTACAGACTTGTCTGAATGAACGGCTTGAAATAGTCTGTTACTGGAGATGTCCAAGATAATACCTTGGAGTCTATATTCTGGAGTGCCAGATTCGGTCAAATGTAAGTTTCGCGTGGATTCGTACAACTTATGTAGTTTTTGTTAAGGTAGCGAATAAAGCTTAGTACGAATACCAATCGTTTTCAAAATAGTATGTTCCTCTGACTGAATATGGTTTTGCTGTTTTGAAATGAAAGAGAACAATTATTCCTCAACATTTTTCATCAAGAAAGAAATTCCAATGCAAAGGCAATGGTTGTCGGTAAGGTAAGTAAGTCGAGTCTAGTGCATGCTGTTTAAGCTAAACTATTCACAAATAAAACTCTACAGAACGACAACTACATGTAAAAGTAACCTACCCTCATTTAAGCCATAGCAGTCCATATTTCTTTCCTTTTATATCTCTATTTTCTATTCAAATGTCTTTCAGCAGCAGAATATCTCGTGCATATTAAACTAAAACCTTGTATAACTCTGTATATTCTTATAATACTCATTCAGGATTTTAAACAATAGCTAATTTACATAGTGGTTCCAGGTGCAAATAAAGTGTAAAACAACAGTAGCTGATATGTACTCTCATCTTTTTGCAAATTAATGTCCATTTCAATTGCATCATCATTTTGCTCTTAGCCTATATGATCAATCCCTGTCACTATTCTAAGCGTCTGTTTACTCTATGCAGGTATCCACCCGGAACACACGGGTTAGTTTCTTTTAATAGTAACACAGATCCGGACGTGAACGCTTTTTGGTCGTGGAGGTACGTCACATGACATTTAAATGGCGAATGTCATACACACGCCGGTATATATTTATATTATATAACATATTTCACGAAATTGCATAAATGTGCTTTTCCTAGTAATTAATATCAAATATTATGAATATCATGAGTAATACTTGATGTTACAGATGCTGGAAATCCGATCTAGTTCTAAGCCGAATCACACAGTTTGAAACATACGCAGGCGATTTACGTGTAAAGGCTTATATATATATATATATATATATATATATATATATATATATATATATATATATATATATATAATATATATATATATATATAATAAATTATTTCTTAACCAATATCAAGAGTATAATCAGTGGGATATATTTTACTTGACAAAGACTTGTGTTTAAATGTTGAATTACCTAAATTTTGGACATTGAAGAAAAATGAAAAGATAAAAAATACAGATGTGACGTAATTATATATTTTTATTTTCAGTTGATAATTATTATGTACTACTACCACCATCATGGTGTTGAATGATATTCATTTTATAAAGATTTCGCAGCCATACCTCGCGGGGAGCTGCCCTCGGTTTGTTTACATGAGGCAGCTCGCGAGGAGCTGTCACCTGCGGCTATATAAGGAACACCGCTATTTGCGATACACACTGTCGTTTTAGCCCGTTTTAGGACTATATTACAATTATCATTGGTAATAAATTATGAACTTTATATACTGACTTTTAATTTCATCCTACGGATTACTGAACAATAACCGCTTGGCAGTAATTCGTTACACAGAGATTACCTTTCGTGTTGATACTTAGGCTTTACCGCAGGAACTTATCGAAAATAAAATTCATTTCATGTGACATGACTAAATTGGCTTGCATCAATTTCATGGTAAATTTCCTTATCTAGATTGATTGATTGATTGAGTTTTGTTTAACGTCACACCACGAATATTTCACGTATATGGTGACGGCATCTGCCTGATGCGGGGCATATAAATTTTGACCTTTGCAACGGACCCATCCGAAGCAGTGAGGGATCTTTAACGTGCCATGCATACCACGACACGGGGCCTCGGTTTTTACTGTCTCATCCGAAAGACAGGACACCGGCATGACCAGAGCGGGAATCGAACACCGACCTCCCGATTAGGAGTCCAGCGCGATACCACTAAGCCACGCCGGCTTTCCTTATCTAGAGAATTAATATTGTAATCGTCAATTCGATATGTATAAAGTATTATCTCTCACCCTTTATACCTTTTCCAATATAAATATAAATATATATATATATATATATATATATATATATATATATATATATATATATATATATATATATATATATATATAATATATATATATATATATATATATATATATATATATATATATATATATATCCGATACAATACTTCTGCAAATATATACAAAAATATACACAAATGAATAGTTCTTTTAGATACGCATAGAACAATAACTGTGAATTGTACAAATTGTTTTCAATAGTACGTGTTACTTGTTATCATGCATATATATACAGTACAACGCGTGAGTTTGAAACCTACAATCGATGAAGTATTGAACAAACAAAAACAAAAAATCTTTTTTATCTAAAACATACAATATAAAATCTTGTGATACCTATATACTTTTCAACATGTACTACGGTAAACTGGTATAACAGAACCACTGTATGGCACGTTCAGCTCGTGACGGCGGTCCCAGGTGCGACCCCTATCACCTGCTTGTAAATGATCCACAAAACGCCCAGAAGTCCCGTGCCATGGTACGCATGGCGCGTATAAGATCCCTCACTGCTTGGATGGGCCGTATGCAAAGTTGTTCATGTACGCAGATGCCGTCAACCTATAAGATCCCTCACTGCTTGGGTGGGTCTTAAGCAAAGGTATACATGCATGCAGATGCCGTCAACTTATAAGATTCCTCACTGCTTGAGTGGGTCGTAGGCAAAGGTATACATGTACGCAGATGCCGTCCAACTTAAAGATCCCTCACTGCTTGAGTGGGTCGTAGGCAAAGGTATACATGCTCGCAGATGCCGTCTACCTGTAAGATCCCTCACTGCCTGGGTGGGTTGTATGCAAAGTTATGTATATACGCAGATGCCGTCAACCTATAAATAGAGTAACGTAAAGCATTGATCCATCAATTGTACATATTCCACACGAATATGATGACGTATTCACACATTCAGTACACGTAGAGGAGAGGGTTCAATTTATAAAAAAAAACGATCTTTGACTATAACTGATGCTTTACTAAAATGTATGAAATAAAGGAACAGAAACATCAAACAATTCGCAATTTAAACACATAAAAATTATAGGTTTTGTTATTCTCTAAAAGTCTAATGAAACAGCGTCTCATATACATACAGAGAGATAGACAGACAGACGTTCGAGTCGTGACGGAAAGGTCCCGGGTACAACTCTTGTTATGTGTACACTAGTGCCCTGTTTTTCAAATGAGACAAGCCCCTGTGTCTTGATTGGCTTGGCATATTAAAGATCCTTTAGTGCTTCTGGTTCGTCCATTACAAAGGTATAGATTTCAGCACAGTGCATCATGCGTATACATATATGAAAATGATGTTGACATTCAGCAGCAGAGAAATACAGCTTGCAGAGGAAGATATCCCCAGGAAATTGCACTGATATGAGTGCTAAGAACAAAACGAGATAATAATAATAATAATAATAATAATAATAATAATAATAATAATAATAATAATAATGATGATGATGATGATGATAATTATAATAATAAATCAATAAAAATGAATTAATAATAATCAATTACTATCATTATTATTATGATATTACAATAAAATATATAAATAATAATAATGGTAAATTAATAATAATAATAATAATAATAATAATAATAATAATAATTATGATTATTATTATTAATAATAATCATAATAATAATAATAATAATAAAAATAATATTATTACTATTATTATTGTTGTTGTTATTATTATTATTATTATTATAACATATGTAAACACTCATATCAACATTACAGAGGATAAGTGTGAAAAAAATATACCAAACTGTAGCTGATGTAATTCCAGTTTGCCATCTTAACAACCATTACGATGGATGTTCATTGACCTCCGGATATAAAAGTTCTGGTCTGCACTAATGTGCATAGTCACTTAGGTATAAGAAATACCTGATCAAGGTGAATTTTACTTCCTTGTAGGAACCGGGTTATTTATCTATCAATTTACGGTTAAAAGAAATGCGAATAGTGGAACACGTCGGTCCTTTAAATAACATTCTATCAATGACATTGCTGTCTGTAGATCTGTAAACCTGATCACCTGGGTAGAAATGTAATAACAGTGCACGGGGCATATGATTGATAATAAGAAGACGGCATAACAGAGAAAAATGGCAAGCTCCCTGGATGGGAAGATGCTCGTAGCGGCTATAGACTTTGGAACAGCATACAGTGGATATGCTTATTCCATGAGGACCACTTATAGAACGGATCCCCTGAAGATAGAGATCAATAGTTGGGCAGGAGAAGGACTTGAATCCATGTCCTTCAAAGCGCCATCTACTATATTGTTAAATCCGGATAAAACTTTTCATTCATTTGGATACAAAGCAGAAGAAAAATATGCAGAGCTGGCAGAAGAAGGAACACATTCGGACTGGTTCTACATCACGAAGTTCAAAATGAAGTTGTTAAACAAAGAGGTACATCATGTATTTTTGATCCATGTAATAACTTTATGCATATAAATTCAAATAGATTTGCAATTATTATTGAATATTTAACCTAAACTACATGTATAAAGGTTTTGAAATTCCTGTAATATGTCAAAGCAAGTCTTGCAAATTTAAAGAGTCAATATGTCTCGTGACATTCCTTTGTAGATTTATGAGTTCACTTCAAGCATATCAGAATATACACATTGCGTTAATGAACACTTTTCTATTTGGTTGATATCAAGCGTTAGCGTCGATTGTCGATAAATGTTATGTCATAGTTTATACATGTAGATGTTATTATAATTTTTGCTTTTTTAAATTTTCCTCTTCTTATTGTGTTCTGTTTTATTTTTAGTTCTTGTTTTTTTTTTTTGTTTTTTTTTGGGGGGGGGGGGTGTTTTAGGGTTTGTTGTTGTTGTTTTTTTATTTTTTCTTTTTGAATGTTCTATGTCTTTTGGCGATCTAGGATCGGTTAGCATTGCTGCTTGACACACGTCAAACTGCTAAATAGTTTTTATTGTACAAATTGCAATTGCGATTGATGCAATACACAAAGTTTCCCTGTACTGTTATTCCACATTGGTAAAGTCTTCTGTTAAAAGTGCTTAGTAATTCATTGGATAGAATATGGTCCAAACTAGAATATTCTCAACACTGGTTCTTCCATTGTCGACATATAGTAAATACATCTTGTACAGATAATCCTATAAAATACAAGACCATATTTGTGGTTTAGGAGAAGGGAGCGTTGCATCCTCTGACTCAGATGTATGACAGAAACCACCACGGAAGTATACAGTATTTTATTAATTATATGAAAAACCCATAATAACTTAACAGAAATATCTGATTATAGTGCATTTAAGACACCGACTTAGGACGGCCATTTGATTTGACAGTAGTCAATCAATTGGTTTGGTTAACCGGTTTACGGGCCCATCCTCCCACTAACCGCAACAGAAGGATAATCAAAGGACACACATTTAACAATATAAATATTCCTTCATATAGAGATCAAGGGCCAACAAGTGTCTCAAGTTGAGAGGTCATATGAATATATAAACACGTATGGTAATGCAGAAAAACATCATGGTATCAAAAATATGTTAAGCGACATTGAAATGAGGAAGCATTTCTCTGCTGGGCTAATAGCGATCACAGACCCTTGATCTGTAGGAGTACCGACTAACATTCAGAGCGGACGATGTTCAGGACCATGCCTCCTCTGAAGGAGGTTTCAACAACGCCCGTCATTCATTTAGTCCCTACCGCCCTATTTGACAGCGCACAACGTTCATGTACATGTCTGTATAAGGCTGTAGAGGGGCCCAATACAAGACTTATGGTATTGTTAATTATTTCCGGATCATATTGTCTATGACAAAGGCATTTAATAATTTTGTAACCCTATGAATTAAACTTATCAGAACCTTTGACTCTCCTAAGTTTGTATACAAAATCGCCATAGATATTGGGATTGGAAATTCCACTGGATACATATTGTTGAGAAGTGATATTTCTGAATTTATATAAAAGTTCTGAATACAATCTAAACAACTTGCAAATGTCTTTGTCAGTTTATGATATCTGTAACCCTGAGTTCACAAGGATATATTGAGGAACATTTGAAATTATCACTTAGGAAGTTCTATGGTCGTTATAGGGATCTATTGCAATTTCAGATTCTTCTTTCCAGAATGTTAACCAATATTTTGGGACCTGACCATACTAAATAACCATTTTAACTTTTTGTCTATACTTGATTTGACATGATACGTGTATACATGTATATACAGACACTTGTTCACCTGCGTGTCCGACACTGGAATTTCAGGCAGGCAGCATTTCTTGCCTTGAATGGGAAAATTTGACTTCGTGTTCTTGTCTCCTTCGTATTATCATGCGTATATATTTATGTATTTACCTCCTCGACTTTAAAGGTTGTTGCAGGACTTTTGCGACGGCCAACCAGGGGACGCTTACTCCCCGGGCACCTGGTCTCACCTCGAATTTATTGGGGTTCGCATTTGTCTGAATATGACACTAAACACGATATTGTCCCCTTTATTCCATCGACTATGAGATATAGTTTACCCTTCGGTACTTCTTCGTTTTTTTACATAAATGTTTCAAAGTAATTGGTATGAAAATCTAAAACATATGATTATTTGCACACGTACGGCCTTCCTTTATCAAAACTCTCACCTGTCATGAATTAAGAAAAAGTTTAATGAAAAAAAATTCTATGAGACATGGAGAGGAAACATATCTGATTTAGCAGTTGGGCAGAATTCGAAGTCACCGAGGAGTTGTTACAAAACACTTGGTAATATGCATAGAAATTACAAAAATATATTGATTGTACGACAGATGCGATGCCGACTTCCGACGGTCAATTGAGTAAAAAAAAGGTATTCAATTGGTATGGTTAACAGTGTTTATTGCGCATATCGGATTTCGTAACGCGTAATAGAACCCCTGAAATACAGACATATAATAGGTGAGTGGAGACATCTAAACTTTTGTTAATGTAATTCGTTTTGTATATTGCAAATCCTTGGTGCCATGAGTGCGAGTTTTGTTACTTATATATTTGATATTACGGTTGTCTCGTAGAAAAAGTTTGATTAATTTTAGGTTTGTTTATTTATTGGTTTACTTCATACTTATGCTTTCGATTCCACAGTTTCGGCACAATCGCACATTCTCTGGCCTTTCTGGCAAACTCGGAAAAAGCATATCGAATGTGTTACGAAATGACTAGATGTTAAAAATACAAACGAGTTTGCGAATTCCGCATGTATTCAATGTCTCTTTTCTGCATCTATTGTTTCATCAGTCCGATATTTCCGTCATGCGCGCGGCGACGTTTTATCCACCGTAATACATTCGCATCACTGAAGAGAACTTAGTTGTTTAAATGTCTTTTATAGTGCACTTATAATTAATACTGGTATATATATGCTAATATTTATCATAGAACATATCATGCTTAAGTGAAAACTAATTGTTGATATGTCCATTACAAGTGATCTGTTTAAAACATGTTGACATTAGCTAGTATTTTCTTTATACACAGATCCTGAAGTACGCTTTATACGTTTATTTCTTAACCGCACCACAATGGAATATTTTTGTAATGTCGTTCCGTGTAGTTTATGCTATTGTTATTTTTTGTGTGCAGGTCCTTGGTGATTTGTATCATACAGCTTTGTCAGATGTCTTCTGTTTTCTATTGCATTGTTTACAAAGTAGCGGGTCAAAACATTGGAAACATTTAAGATAACTTATGCATGAATAATAAGGCTTCATACGATAAAAAGAAATATGTAACGTCTAGGTGAGTGCTCTATACCAATCTTATGTGTAGTTGAACTTTAATTTTTAATTTTAAATGTGTTACTTGAGTACTGATATTTTTGGAGCCAGATGATAAATAAAGGGTATATCAAACTCGATTGTGTAAAAACAGAGGTTCCAAGAACTACAATAAAAGTGTTTTAATCATGGTACAGGGTTTTCAATTTTTCATACAGTCTGATTTTCACAAACCTATATACACGTAGACGTAATTCTGACTTAATAGATATACCATACAATATGAAAATATATAAACAAGAGGTTCTCATTAACAAAGATGTAAGAAATCTGAAACGGTACCACAATCGTTACCTGTATTGATATTTAATTGCGTGATCGAGAGGTCGCGGGTTCGACTCCCGCCCGGGGCACACCGGTGTTCTGTCTTTCGGATGAGACAGTAAAAACCGAGGTCCCGTGTCACGGTAGGCGTGGCACGTAAAAGATCCCTCACTGCTTCGGGTGGGTCCGTTGCAAAGGTCTAAATTTGTATGCAATGCATCAGGCAGATGCCGTCACCATATACGTGAAATAATCGTGGAGTGACGTAAAACAATAATCAAACAAAAAAAAAAAAAAAAAAAAAGATATTTAATTGGTTAGGTATGTCGACGAATATGCGATCATCTGTATGGATTGTACGACTCGTTAATTAGTCTCGCAATGGATGATCTCTCTGTATGTTACTCGAGAATACGTAAAATAATAGAGGATATATCTGCATTTAAATGACATCAGACAAAGGCATTTACCAAAATTACAATACAAAATTAAAAGAAAATATAGCTATTACAAGCATATCTAATGTGTCGATTTCTATTTTGGTTATCATTTGTGTTTTCAAGAATAAAAGTTTTCTAGTCAAATTCATGACGATATTCTGTTCTTAATGATCTTATCAGAAAAAATATCAAGTTGTATTTTCCGTTTCAGGTAAGGTCCACTTTATCACAATTTTTTTCTTAATGCGAATGGTTAATTTCAAAATAGTAATAATTGAAATCTGCCACTAATCGGAACTAGAAAATTGATTCCTGGGCCTTGCATCAAAACCACTCAACCCTCATCTCACCTCGTGGATATTGCCAATAAGACAAAATGTTATCATAAAAATAATGTATACATTAAGATATATACCAGAGAAATCTATTTTCTCCGTAAACAATTACATACGATATAACATATCTATATAATTACCTGTTCGCAATGCTGGAAGAGGCAAGTCTGTTGGAACTGTCTTTCTGAGGACTAAAAAAGTGCCAGTGTTGTGTTTTGTTTTAAGTATCACAACGACAGGCATTGTAATACCAATAACTTAAGTGTTTCACGTAATCTAAACATTTCTTTTCTGTCATATTTTGTAATTAACATTGTAGGAAATTGAGAGAAATGCAACGATACCTACAGAGGACGGCAAACCGGTTTCTGGTTTTGATGTTCTATCAATGGCATTAAATTTTATGAGGAAACATTTAATGGACACGCTTGACCGGAAAGGGCTCGGTGTTCGTAACGAAGATGTATTTTGGGTAATAACCGTGCCAGCAATATGGTCAGATGCAGCAAAACAATTTACAAGAGAAGCTTTTGAAAAGGCAAGAACTATTTCTATTTTTAGAAAACGATTTTTTGGTATGTAAACAAAGAAATAGCGAAGGGTTAACCACATCTCTTGGTCCATGGACAAAAACGACAATATTTCCGGTACAATGTTGTATTCACACAAATGCGAACTCCAATTAATGGAGGTGGGACCCGATTCCCGGAGGAGTAAGCGTCGCCTGCTTATATGTAACATTTGAAATGATAAGAAGTTCTCCCAAGGGAAATCTGAATTAAATAAATAACCAGTTTTCTTGGCACTTTTATAATTTTCTTTGTGTCAAAACCTCATACTTTAAAAAATGGTGACATATTCCTGTTACTCAGTATTTTTATTATGTTATATCTGTTTGTAAAAAAATTATTTGCATTTGTTAAATATTTACATACAAAATATTGTCTTCTATGACAATTATGTCAACTGAAACTGAATAAAACTATAGACAAATATTTGGGATAGTGGAAATGACCCGTAGCTCCAGGAAATTTAACATGTAAGATATCTGAAAACCATCTTTTCACAAAATCTGAACGTAATCTTTTTGAAACACATAATGTTTTGATATTTACCAAGTCTTCATAAATAAGTTTCGATGAAATATTTTTTGTTTTTATCTGTCGTTTTGTTATTAAGCTGGGCGCCCGTAAACCGGTTAACCACACCAATTGAGTGACGTTTGTTACTTCAACTGACCGTCCTAAGTCGGTATCGTAACCGCAGCACAATCGAATAGTTTTGTAATTTCTTTTTTACATGTAAATTCTGATATTTTAATTTTTTTGTGTGCATGTCCTTGGTGATTTGTGTCATACAGCTTTGTCAGATGTCTTCTGTTTTCTCTTTAATTAGGCTGGTATATCTAAGGACTCGTTGGTATTCGCCTATGAACCGGAAGCAGCAGCTTTATATTGTAAGACGTTGCCAATTCAAACAACACAGGAAGTCAACTCCGGTCAGGCGACATTCACAAAAGGCAAGACCATCATGGTGGTAGACGTAGGAGGTAAAAAATCTTTAAACTGGTCACATTTCAAACAGATACTGTAAAACGAGAAATTTTAGCGCGCTATTTATTTTAGCGCTTTTAGCGCAAGGATACGATTGCGCTAAAATAAGTAGTGCGCCAAAATTTCGTTCTAGACACGGACATGTAAATTGGCTTGAAATACCAGAAAAGAAAATGCACGATTAAAATAACTATTTTATTCAGATGTACATAATAACTAATGCAATAAAAGTTTTAAAATAAACACATAAAACGCTCTAGATAGTGGCGTATAGCCTTAAAAGTACATGTTGAAATTAGAAAAGCCCCAAGATTCCGGTGACTTCGAACGATTTTTTCAGAAGTGACTTCCTTGTCGAAAGTTCATCAATGGATCTCACTAGCCAGGCAGCATGGATCGGTTTTAAGTAGGACAATCGGAGGTCTATTGACGATACGATTTCGTCACTATCACCATTGTCTGACATGTTCTCCATTATGCAATCTGTGTACCACTGTTGAAATTCCTTCTTCAGTATGTCTTTAAACTCTTTGTTTACCAATTGATCAAGCGGTTGTAATTGATCCGTACAGTTAGGCGGTATGTAGATAAGCTCGATGTTATTTCGCTTGAGCGATGTACGGACCTCCTCCGACTGATGCCCCCGAAATACATCCCACAATAGCAGTGCCTTTGCAGTAGCTTTCAACTTGAGGACTTTCCTCTGGGCCCGAACATATGGCACTATGACGGTGTCAACCAGGCTAAAAAAGAAACAAAATGTGCCGAGTATAAACAGGTGTACACGTAAATTGTTGTGTAAACAAGACAATTACTAGCCAAACAGCTGTTGTACACGGATCAGTGGTTACCGGTCATCACGCTAAACATTTAAATGCCGATAGTGGACAAGGCCCGAGCTCGGGTAATGATATTGTTTATTTACTAATTTATATAAATAACCAATAGACAAAAGTTTTGAATTACCTTTTCGTTGTTTCTGCATTAGCCCAGTGATGTTCCGAGTGTGTTATAGCCCAACTTGCTGGAAAGTTGAATTTAGGATGACAACCTGGTGTTTTTCCTTCATAGATCACTTGCGGATCCAGGAGATGACCATTGGCGGCACACGCTAATGTGACAGTAATTTGACGTTTATCGTCTAGTCCCGTAATTTTGACTTGTTTGCTACCTTCTTGTTCCATGGTCCAGTTGCCAACGGGCACTATATTCACGCCAGTTTCATCTACATTTATGACCATTGATTCATTTATTGAGTACTTGTTAACAACATTTGATACGCGATCAAGAAAATCCGATTTCACTTTCGAAAAGTCTTCTGGGAGCACTTTCACTGATTTGGTACCCTTTCTCTTGGAAAATCCCAGACGACGTAAGATCGATTCGGCCAGTGGTTTTGCTATGTGTATACTTCCTCCATATTTACTTAGTAGAGATTTTCTGTGATATTTCACAACCGCCTTTGCTATAGACATGACGATCCATGAATTTACAATGCCTCCATTAAGTCTCAACTTTTTAATGTGATTACAAACAATATCATCATACTCCCCCAGCATTAAGGGTCGGCCCCTCTCCTGCTTCGGTAATTCCAGCACTCGCCTAGCGGGGGCCTTCTCAAGTGCTTTCATATAAGCCCTCTTTAAATTACGTACTGTGCTTTCTCGAATCGGGGATTCTAATTCCTTCGAAAAATGTCTTGCTGCGTTCATCACTCCATTTTCTATCGCATATTTTCCAATATTTGCGCGTACTTCTGACGAATAGACGTTATACTTTCCCCTTTTTTCGCGTTTCGGCGTTCTGGGAAGTTCGATGGAATTATTTAGGTATTCGCATAGCGCTGCCTCCTCAATGGTTTCTTCCCTCTCAGGGTCGGGAACAAACGCATTTTCGTCCCTTTTTCGCTTTTTATGTACTGTAATATCGACATGTTCACCGGTTGAAATAGCATGGAAAACTAAAACATATGAGCAGGTACTCAGTGAGCTCTTTTTATGCACAGGTGAATTTGAATAGAAGGGACATGCCGGGTAGACTTAAGAGCTACAGGTTGTTTCAAAAGACCGATCACAGATATGCGCCAATACATATTCTAGAAATTTATCGCTGCGCTAAATTAAATTTGCGCCAAAATGTTTCAAAACCTCGGAGCGCTAAAATATGTTTGCGCTAAAATTTCTCGTTTTACAGTATAACGATTATAAAATAGATTGTAAATATCACAAGTATACTTCGTTATCTTTGTTATTTAAGAATAAAGTTTAATCTTCTGCTTCATACCTCGATATACTGCTATCAAATAGTGACGATGGTTAATAAGTAACCACTGACCTATGACAAACGTGACGATATAAATTTCATTATTTCCAACTTCCCTTTTCTGAGTAGCAACAAACCTTCCTCTCCTGCATATGGCATCTTCATTTCACAACTTTTACGCTATGCTACGGCATGCTTAAAATACGAAATTTCGTCCTGAGCGAGAGTTCTTGTCTCGAAACCACAACTACCCTCACATGGATATGTTGAGGAACATTTGAAATTGTCACTGAGGAAGTTCTATGGTCGATATAGATATCTAGTGCAATTTCAGATTCTTTTTCAAGAATGTTTACCGATGTTTTGGGACTGATCATACAAACTAACCATCATAATATTTTGACTATATTGATATGACATAATGCGTATATATACAAAAAACCTGTTGAATGATTGTTAAGTTTCATTAGGTATCACCGCTAAACAGAAATAAAAGTTATTAGTAACATTTTACTTTTGTATTCTATCTTTCAAGGTATTGAATTCATTAATTGTGCTTCCTTATTGATTTTTGTCTCATTGAAATCTTATAAATGAATTCTAGAAATCATTCTTTTAACCGCATGCGGTTGACTTCATTATTGTATTCTCCACGTACTGTATATGAGCTAATTGAAAATAATTTGGCTTTAAACTGATTTAAGATAAAAATCTTCATGAAAGATTTTACTTTCAATAGATTTGTTTATAAAGTGTGCATAGGTATTTTTGTCCCCCATCAGTGAAACCCGGGGGGGGGGGGGTTACCATAGGTTTAACTCTGTCCCTCAGTCTGTGCCGACTGTCAAGCTGATTTTCCATACTTTTATTAGCAATGCTTACAGATACCAATTTGAAACTTGGTAGCAAACTCGTATGACTTTGGCCACGGTTTATCTACATATTCCAGAGCTTCCGCAGACGTACTTTTCTCCCCATTATTGTTGGGCCCGGTGGGGGATTTCTATTGATATATTATTACTCTCAGAACGCTTTTCTTATTACATTGCTACGTAAAACGAAAGACAATAAATACATGAAGCAATTGGTTTTTTTTTCATTATGACAGGAGGTACGGCAGATATTTCTGTGCTGGAGGTTGTAGATGAAAAGAAGATGAACATTGTTGAAAAGGCAACAGGAGGACCATGGGGAGGAGTGACGATTGATACTTTGTTTTACAGATTTTTAAATGCATTTTGGGGAGAAGAGGTTATCGAGGAACTAAAATCTACCCTTTTTTCTGATTACTTGATCCTGTGTCGAGTGTTTGAAAACAAGAAAAGATTGATAAATATTAAAGATAAGGTCCCTTTATGCTTGGAGTTTTCGCGAAATTTCAAAAAGCTCTTTGAACGAATCACGAAACAGAAGTTTGCAGATATGGAAATGAAAAAAGAGCATACGAATCACATCAAAATGGATGGATACGACATGGAAATCGATTGTGATTACGTGTACAAAGAATTCTTCCTACCAATCGTAGACAACATCGTGAAAACTTCCAAAAACATTTTGAAAAAACAAATAAAAAGAACAATATCTAGTGTGGTGCTTGTGGGTGGTCTATCTCAGTGTAAAACATTAGTAGATGCTATGCGGAAGGAGTTAAATATTCCGGTGTTTGTGCCTACAGACGCCGGTATAGCGGTGCTAAAGGGGGCAGTACTCTACGGTCACGATCAAAACGTAATCAAACAACGTATATGTAAATATACCTATGGTGTGAGAACAATGCGAAAGTATGAGGAAGGGCATGAAGAGGGACGCCACGAAGGCAAAACCGTTTACCAAGAAGGAAAACGATGGGTTAAGGATTGCTTCCGACCTTTCTATGAAGCATCTGATACAATCAAGCTGGGTGATATTCGAAATTACACCCTACATGATACATTCAAAGATTCGAACCGACGTTCTAAGCGCACGGAACCAATCCGTTGTGACCTATTTGTCTCCAGTGAAGCGAGACCTCGATATGTGACAGATGAGGGATGTAGACTACTGGGACATATAATCATAGAACCTCCGAAGGGGGGATTCCCCGATGAGTGGAAGGGTGAAGTAGAGATGGAATTCGCAGGAACAGAAATTATTGGACGAGTCAAGCATGGATCTGAAGTCACAACAGCACGGTTTGATTTCCTAAACTAATTATGGATTTAAACTAATGACCTGATTATGGACTATTCAAGCAAATCTGACGTGATATTTGGTATGTTACCTAACTTATTACCAAATTATGGAGATATCCTTAATCATAAGAACGTTATGATGTCACCTAATTGTCGAGGTTACTACATTTGGACTTTGAGTGAAATTATGATGAAATTATATTTATACACTTGGTCACTGGATACCGAAAATCTTTTTGTTATGACAAGACGAAAACGCCGTTTAATTTTAAAGTCAAACGTGAGGATCAGGGCTTCTGAATTTAAGATTCCCTCGAGCGTAAAGTTATTATTGAAATGTGCAAGGACCGGTAAGTTTCATATCCTGCTGGATTGGTTTAGCATTATTGGTTTATTGGTATGATCGCATTCTAGATATATCGTCGGCATGCACATTAAAATATTGGTGGCTACCCATACCATATAGCGATTTGTACATTTTCAAAAATTTTGTTTACTTTAATAACATTCAAAAATTATATTTAATCGTGTTTGTTAACACTCTACATTAATGGCGGTCTTTTAAGCTGTTTTCTGGTAAATATGTATATTTGTGTAACTAAAGACGTTAGTACTTGTAATTTACTCTTACGATCTGTAACTTTCGGGGTTTTTTTAATCAGGTCATTTATTAACATCAATCATTGCATCGGCGGAAGAGCAAGTGGCCGAATGGTTGTATAAAAATGTGAGGTGTTTTATATATACATATACACATGTATACGTACAAGACTTCAAATTGGATTGCAAGTTCTTTTTGAAGTTTTCATTAAATTGTAATCTTTGCCTCCAGACAATATTCAGATTTATGAAAATAATCTTACAAATAAATATGAAACGCAAAATGTAATGTATAGCAGTGTGAGCAGTATCCAATATCTGTTGTGTAAAACAAAAATAGGCAGAAAAAGACCCATGACCAACGTAAGCACGCATTGCCGACTAGTAACATCTTTTGCGATGCCAGAAACGGAACTATTTGATCGTATCATCAGATTTATTTTCGTATATTATGTATGAATGGGATGTAAACGATGCGTCATTAAATAGTTACAATTATAATTGCAATCTACAATAACTACATTGATTACATACATCGGGTAAAAAAACCCTCATCAGCGATTCTTCCGTATCCTGGGGGCGGCGAAAAGTTAATTTCTCAGACGATCACTTGTTCGTAATTTTAACAGTTCATCAGTTTCATTTCCTTGTGACATCTTAAGTGGAAATAACTTTTCTGTATGACGATTTATTAGTATGGTATCGGTCTTTAAAATTGCTGCTCTTGAATAAGTATCTTATCCACATAATATTAGTTTCCATAATGTAGTCTGTTTCCTTCGTTATGGACAAGAACGACACCGTCAACTTTAATATCCTGAACAGTTCTGCCTACCGCACGATGAGACTCACGAAGTGACGTCAAGTATTCATATCTCCATCTGTTCCAGAAGCGATTAAGAATCTCCCTTAGTCGAGTTACTCTCTTGCGTACATCAGTACGTTTCATATTGCATTGCTGTAAAGATTCCTCCGGTGGCTCGAGGTAAGGCAGTATGTCCAGGTTACGTCCTTGTAGAAGATGAGACGGTGTGAGTGGCAGTAGGGCCTCAAGATCTGTGAATGTATACGTAATAGGTCTATTGTTCAACATGCATTCCACCTCTGTTAACAAAGTATTCAGTTCCGATAAGGTGACTTGAGTTTTCCCTAATACCTTTTTGATCGTAGATTTTACCATACCAATCATGCATTCCCACCATCCGGCATACCAGAGAGCTCTAGACAGAATGAATTTTCAAACTGTACCTAACGATGAAAATTTATTCTGACCTTTCTGCAGAGTGAAGAGTATTATCTATTCTGATGCTGCTGCCTTGATCGTAGATGCATTATCGGAAATAACGACTTTCAGCAATTACCTGCGACTAACAAATCTCCGAAATGCTTTGATAAATGTTTCCTCAGAATCTCTACTACCTTTATGTGAAATGCTGTACTAATGGAACACGTAAATAGACAAATGTATACTTTTTCTTGAGTTTTGTTAACTTCTTTTACGAAGAGAGCGTCTTTAAGATAATTACAGTTACCATACTATTACATTCCGAATACGTTTAATAAATATCAATGTATAAATATATATGAAACAGAATTAACACAGTTGATAAAACACACAGTCTTAAATTCACAACACATACAATGTGATGATACCGTCTATCTGTCGGTTTGCCTGAGGTAAGTTTTTCTGAATTATATTTCATGAGGAATGATTCTTTGCACCAATATCTGGTGACAAGGACCTATATTTATACCATGTTTTATTTATTTATATATGTAATTTATTTATTTATTGTTGGGTATTCTGTTTTCACTGTATCTTTCCGTTCTCAAGCAAAAGCATTTCTGGACTCCTACTCATACGTCGTTTTATACCTCACATATAGAATGCCAATTCCAATGTTTATATCAAAGGTAAAACAATTCATTAATTTGATTTTGATTTCCGGACTATATCTCACAGATCTAGAGGTATGAAACTCCGATGTCCATGACCTAAAGAGGAACGCTATTGAATTGAGTTTTTATGGTTAAAGGTCAAGGTTATAAAACTTTAGCTTTGGAGATATGACTTTACACACGGTATGTCAATGGCTGTACAAAAATACTTATTGATTTTAAATCAAAGGTCATGGACAAACAGCACAGTTCTCTGGGTTGTAAGTCGTAGGTCTTTTGACAATGATGATATTAAAGAAAAAGGTCACAAAGCGTATTACACTAAATTTGCAAAGCATTTAATGTCTTCATAACATTAGTTTAACAAAAGCATACCTCCTGATTGAATCACTGCATGGCAGAAGAGGAGGTGCTTGTATGATTTCCTCTTCGCAAATTCTAATATTATTCCCATCAAGGTAACTCCATAATCCACGGTATTTAATTCTGATGGCATGAAGTGCAACATGACTAGCCTTCCAATTCTATGAATTACATGTAAGATCTCTGTTGATTCCAGAACGAATTTACATCGTCAAGTGTTTCTGGCAAGAAAAATATCTCGTAAAGATATCGAGTTTATTCTTGGTATTATGACAAATTGGAGCGAGTATCAAACACAAAGAACGAAGTATGTGAACCATGAGAAATTGTCTGTAAAAGAAATGTTTGTAAAACATATCCCCCACTTCCCAACCATTCCTTCATTCTATGCTCTATGTATTTGGAAATTATCCACCAATCACGATCAATGTACTAGGAAATTTTGATGATTTTGAAGCGATAAATTTTAAAGATATAGTCCAGACTAAATTTTGTTCGATACACCGACAGATATCCCGCTTTTTTCGACTTGGGCATGAAAAAGTAATCTACTTTTGAATTTTGAGTTTGTTAATGAAAATATAAAAGGTTTGAATTTTTATTTAGAAATTTTCATAACAAAATCTCCTTTGCTTCGTTTTAATTTATAATGAATAAAATTTTGATGTATTTACCTGTATCCTTTCCAAAGTAACAAAATCGCGAAAGTTTCTAATTCAAATACCCCCTTCATGGACAACTTGAATGTTGGAATTTCATGTTGGAATTTTTAACCTTATTGTTGGAAAAACGAAAATTAATAATATTTCAGTCTGGCACTAATACCTTTTCGTACACATGAAAATCAAAGTGTAATGTACAATCCCTGTTGTATTACATTTGATATCAACTCAGGTCAATAGATACAGTATGACCTTCATTCCATTATCGTGAGCAACGTAATGGGTTGATGTCACTCCAACACAAAAGCAAATCATCCCTATTGTGTGTGCAGTTATATTTGATATGTAACAGTGATGGCAATGCAATACAAGCACCTGATGGTCTTCGCCATTTTTGGTAAAGTAAACAATTGAAATGTTTATTTCTCAACAAGTAGATAGTACATTCATAGACCTCTCCTAATGTCCATTACTGTCATTGTATAGAGTTGAAATACTTTGCCCATATGTTTTTGGCATTATATGAGGATGTGGCTGGCCAAGCAGGAGATGATAGATGCTTATATCGTTAGAGCATCTGGTCTCAACTTTTGGTATCCAGGGCACTTTGAACATTCACATGGTAAATCGTTGTAACTGATATGCCATTACCTACATATTTTACATTACTGTGACCACCTGTTATTTCTTTTGGGTATCTTTTTAAACATTTTAGGGAGAGGGTCATAAAGCAGTAGTTTTGTTTTGTTTTGTTTTGTTTTTGTTTTTTGGGGTTTTTTTTTGACGGGGGTGGGGGGGGGGGCGGCGGTTACATGTATTGTGTAATCGTTGGCGATTGTCACTTCTCTGATATCCCAGGATGTTTGTCAGTGCCATACGTATAGTTTAGGCATTTGTTTTCTTTCAGAATAAACATGTGTTTCTAATCAAATAAAGTAAGAATTTTCTCTTTTTTTGGTAGCGTCGTCTTTTACCTGTTCTTCTATATTGACCTATATATAATAGGTGATAAGGAAATACTTATGCACGATTACAAGATACTTAACTGTGAATGGAGGTTAAATCGAAAATATAGTACAATCACGGTTTTCATGCCAAAGCAGACGCAGGTTTCGGGGCAATGGTGGATCATGCTTCCTACGTCAACCAGTGAAAAGAATAAACCGAGCTAAATGTAGTTAACCCCTTGTGTTATTTAATAGTAATAGTTCAATTCTATAACAATAAATAAATACTAACGATTAGATTGTGTCATCGTTATTACAGGGGACAAACAAGAAACGTTTACATATCAAACAATCAGCTGTATTTCAAATATTCTTAAATTTATATTATTTATTCTATTTTATTTCATTTTATTTATGTTTATTAAAGGCATTCTTGTCTTATTTTTTGAATATATTATATTATTGTTATATTTGAAATAATTCTTTTATATTTCATATGGGAAATTTCGAAAATGACTTTTATTTAATTCGTGTGGGTATTACATTATACTACGATTCTTGTACGTATGTGGTGACGGATCTGCCTGATGCAGTGCACAGAAATTTATATCTTTGAATTGGAACAACCCTGAATCGGTAAAAGATCTTTTAAGTGCAATGTCTACGTGATACGCAACTTTTAAAAGTTTTTATTGTCTGATCCATACGAACCACCGTTACTATGCAACAGCCCGTCTGATTGACTTCACGGGCGCCATCATACGGGCACTAAGAGGTTTCTGCTCTCAGTTATGATTCCTCAACGCAAGTACATTTTATATGAGGTTAACTTACAGTTCTCGCCTATTTCATAACACAAAGGTTTTTTTGGGGTTGCAGGATTATTTGTGTTCAGAAATGTAACGACAACATCTCAGCATACTGATGGATGTGTACAGGATGCAGATTGTGCCGGGATGAATTGTACTAGTAAATGCAGCTATAGGGGTTTCTGCTACTGCGACAATCGATGTGAAGAAGTTTCAGACTGTAATTACATAATCTGTGATCGCAGGCATTACCCACAATGTACTATGCTGAAAAAGTGTGTTTGCGCACAGGGACCAAGTAAGATCGCCTCTCTCTCTCTCTCTCTCTCTCTCTCTCCTTTGGTCACTCCCTCGTTGTCTACCTCTCTCACTCAGTATCTTGGGAGTTAAAAGATTTACCTTCTTATTATGTTGAAAATCTGCGTATTTTGCAGCGTAATATATTACAAGCTTCTGTTCATAGGTCACTGTAAAAGAGCACATGATTGTTCATCTATCTTATGTTCTGACGGTCAGACCAAACTTTGCAGCGAAGATCATAGGCATTGCTACTGTGAAGGCGACAACAAGAGTATGTATCCTTATTTCATCATTAAAATAACACGATAGAACCAGCTAAGAGCAGATGGTTGGGCACATGGCCCGTGGTCGAAAAGTCCCGGGTTTTTGATCTACTGGTGACAGTGAAAGTCGAAGCCTTTAGTCACAGTAAACGTTAACATGTACAAGATTAAACACAATTTTGTTGATGTCATATTTGGTGTTTTCGTTATTTAGTTACTTCCCATTTGGAACGGTATCTGCCTTAAAGCAATTATGACGTCATCAAATTCTGCGGAAACTGATCTAAAACGAAATAATAGTCAACAAATGACGTTTTCATAGGAATTTGATGACGTGATAATTGTTTTACGTCAGATACCGTCCCAAATGGGAAATAACTCTGTTCAAATAAAAAAAGGGAATAAAAGTCATTATGGGCATGTAGGGAATAAAAGTCGTTATGGACATATAGGGAATAAAAGTCATAATGGACATATAAGGAATAACTCATAATGGACATATAGGGAATAAAAGTCGTTATGGGAATGTAGGGAATAAAAGTCTTTATGGGCATGTAGGGAATAAAAGTCGTTATAGGCATATAGGGAATAAAAGTCATTATGGACATGTAGGGAATAAAAGTCGTTATGGACATGTAGGGAATAAAAGTCGTTATGGACATGTAGGGAATAAAAGTCATAATGGACATATAGGGAATAAAAGTCATTATGGGAATGTAGGGAATAACAGAAATGTACTAAGATTTCGATCGGTAGTCACGAATGAAAATTACAAGCCACAGCTTAAATATTTGATTGTAATTCAGTTTTAATATCGACTTAGGAAGGTCAATTTAAATGACAGCTGTCAAGCAATCGGTGTAATTATGGATTAACCTTTAGTTTATATGCTTATTTTATAGTCTAAAACACCTCAGACCCGATTCAGTGCAAGATTTAGTTGTATAGTCCCAATTCAAGTCCTGCCTTGGACAACTCCATGCCTTGTCTTTAGCATTATACAGTAATATCTAGTGTCCCTGGTCATGGTAGACGTTTGCACTTGAAGATTCCTCGCTGATTAGATAGGGTTTGTTACATGTGTCTATTGTCTATGCTATAGGTCACCCGGATGCCGTTTTCATAGAAATGAAAACTCGTGAAATGACGTAAAACACAAATACAATCATAAATACCAATACTTATATACGTGTATGAATTTAGTGCACTATGTTGAGTCTTCATTAAACAGAGTTATTACCTAGTTTGGACGGTATGTTACGTAGACGTGAAGTATGACGCTAGATTAGATTTGCGACAGTTGCAGCTAGATGTGTACTCTTTACGGAAAAACCAGACTCAACCTTGCTTTCTATGTAACCATGAATATTTACGGTGGTTTCCAGAGAAATGTTATCAATCACGTTTGTATTTTGTATCCTACATGTCAGAAGACCCATGGTCATTTACAGCAACTTTTTAAATGGTGTCTATTTCTTATTAATGCATTTATCGAACTCATTCTTTTTTTCAATAATAATCCTTTAAAGGCATCTTTATTCAATACATTTCGTTATGATTAAATAAACAACGATAAAGTATGTCTTTTCATTTATGATCGCTGAAATCAAACGACTATATATTAGTCAGTGTGGATGAGGGTTCGACTCCCGGCCTGGGCGCACAGGTGTCTTGTCTTTAATGAGACATAAAACACCCATGTCTCGTGTCATGGTATATGTAGCACCTTAAAGATCCCTCACTGCTTCGGGTGGGTCCATTGCATAGGTTTAATTTTTTTTCAATCCAGCAGGAAAATGCCGTCACCATATAAGTAAAATAAAATTGGAAAGACTTAAAGCAATAATAAATAATTCAATCAATCAAACGACTGTATAAAGTGATTTCAATTTTCATAGTCTAATAGTTATATTGATTTTTTATCGTTAACTACACTATTTGAGTAAGATTGTTCACGACAGTCGTCAGTCCAATTTAGTATTCCAACTGCATCTCTATCGAATATTTTTGTGATTTCTTTTTTTATGTGTTCTTTGTTCATAGCACTGAATTTTTAAATACAAATCAAAATCAAAGGGAGCTAGTGTGAACCCGAAAATGTTAATCGACATCGGAATTAATAGGGGAAGTCATGGGTTATGAGAAAAAAAATGATAATGACATTAATAAATGAAATTGATTCTTTCAAAGATATATTTTTGACAGCAACTAGATACAGATATTGTAAGAATCACCCCTGTGGCAGTGACGAAAAGTCTTTCGCTTCTATAGAGGGGATGTGTGTATGTATTCCATCACACAGTCTATCGTCAGGGCAGACCACAAAAGTAGGTATGTGATGAATGCATAATAGATTTATCTATATTGCCTTCGGTTCACTTCAGATTACAATTGTTATATTTATGTCTTTATACTATGTAAAACAATATGTCAAGTGACGGAAGTTATTTCGGATCGTAGATGATATCACAATATAAACATGTATGTATTATAAATATATTATTGTCATATTTAGTCGTTGGACACTGGACTACCTGGTCAGAATGGTCATCGTGTTCTCATTCATGTGGCAGAGGAATAAAACTGTACTCTTCATCATTCTTGCGTCGGTGCTCGTATTCAGAGGAGGTATTGCCATTTGGAAAGTTGTCCAATAAACGGAGGATGGTCGCTGTGGTCAGAAATGACACCATGTTCAACCACTTGTGGTGGTGGCGTAAGAGGGAGAACTAGAACTTGCACGAATCCATCGCCAACGCATGGCGGACTTACCTGTGCCGGATACAGTTCACAAACATTTGGTTGTATTTTGAGCAAATGCTCTGTCAATCACGGATGGTCTGCTTGGTCTATTCTATCGGAATGCTCTACAACCTGTGGTGAGGGTGTTAGGTCACGTCATCGTTTGTGCCATAATCCATCTCCACAACGAGGCGGTTTGCCGTGCATTGGTCCAGATCGGGAAACCAGTTCTTGTAATAAAGGTCATTGCCCAGGTATGACATTGTTTTTGTAGTTTTTCAATTAAAAACAGTAGGAAAAATACTTCATTTTATATTTCATGTTTGAAATAGTGACATCATTAGACATTAAATGCCGTTCTCAACATTATTTGTTTTGTTTTATTTTCAAGAAATATTTTTATTGCATTTGTAGTTTGTAATTAAAACTGCATTTGAAAGTGCAAAATTAATGATAACGTAGACGTGTTAGACAAATAGTGAATATATACGGTTAGGGTATTAAGTATTAATATATCCTTGTCATAAGAATATGTTATATTCAGTCTGACTTATTTTCGTATTGAGTTTAGCTTTACCTGATTTTAGTTTTAAGTTCAGTATAGATTTAAATTCAGAATTGTTTAGATTATACTTAATTTGTTTGAGTGTAAAGATGATGGATAAATCCAAACCACAAGTCCAAAAATCATGAAACCATAGGACATACAAAATCAGTGAAAATGAAAAACAAATGGAAAATAACAAAATATGTCTACTTGAAGAGCATATGTGAACCCCTGTAATGGAGTGAGATCAAGTGCCCGGGAAGAGTAAGCATCTCCTGCTTGCTAGCAACACCCGTCACATATACCCCGTAGAAAGAGTCAAATAGTGTGAATTCCATATGTATTTATATATGGAGAAGTCGAAGTAGGTAACCTTCTAGTATAGAAGGTGTCAAATCTGTGTAAAGTGATCGGAATCGGTCTCAGTCCAGAATATCATTTAAAAGTCTGGATAACGAGATATCATATGGAGTAATAAGAGTCTCGTAACTACCGTAGAACTTCCTCAGTGACGTTGCTAGTCTAGCATATATATAACCCTGGTTGAGCAGCTTAACTGAAAGTCGCCTAGCCCTCAGAACAAAGTCATTGTAATTTGAACATGCTCTGGAATAACGTATTAACTGAGATATGAATACGCCGTATGCGGGCGATGATGGAATGTTGCTACTTATGAAGGGAAAGTTTGTGATAGCGAAATTGAAATCGTCACGTTTGTCATAGAGTGAGTGTTGTACTTGATTTTGCCACTGTAATCATAAATGTCGCACTACCAATACAAATTAAAAAAAATTAGTTGCAAAATATATTTCATTTTATCCTGCATGTTTGAAAGAGTGTCATATTTGCATACACTTCGAATTCAGAGATACACAGTTAAATAACCAATGTCAAAGGAACAGTCAATCCTGTCTGAAAGACCACATGTTATACAGTACTAAGCGCCTAGTTGCCTTAAGCAACCATGTTGGTACATTATTGTGTGAGTGACATTCATATAATATAGTGATGAAAACCCAAGGAATATGAATAATACTTTAGACCTATGATGTGTACCAGAGATGTAATTAAAATTATGCATGGTACATGACTGGAGTGAGTTTTAGGTCACGTGCTTCTAAGTACCGTTTTCATCGAGTATTAGCAGTTAATGGGGGATTTCTGAGCAGAGAAACGATTATTTTCCCCTTTTTAATATCCATCTACAACACTATTCTTGTTTTTTGTTGATAGCATAGTTATATGAAACAGGAAACAGAAGATATCTGACAAAGCTGTATGACACAAATCACCCAGTACCTATACACAGAACATGATAATAGTAGAATATACAAGGAAAAACATTACAAAAATATTCGACTGTGCTGCGGTTACGATACCGGCTTAAGACGGTCAATTGAAGCAACAAACGTCACTCAATGAATGTAGTTTACATGCGCCCATCGTCCCACTCACCACAATCAAAGGACACACAAAGGAACAAATTACAATGGGCATGCATGAAATACAAGAACAAGCCCATTTGGTGCATTGATAAAGCATTTGTCATTAAATTTGTACTTCTCACAGTTTGATAGGTCTAAGTCTACTTTGTATTGTACTGATTTTTGTGTTTCAATATTTCTAACAGTTCCATCAACGACAAAAGGCACAGTATGGTTGACAATACCAGTGGGCAAATAAAATTGGTATGTGATTTCCTATAATTTACTCAACTCTATTAATAACTTAAAGAGATAAATTGAATATATTTAGTTGGTTCAATATATCTTTGTCGTTATCTGAGATTGCATCAAATTCAGAAAGAGGATCAAATTACATGGATTTCAATGTTACGTAACTTAAATAAATGAAACCTTTCAAATTCCTTGAATATTTATGTACTTTATTATTAACTAAACTTCCCCCATTTTTCATTACTGAAGATACATTTGATATAAGCAAAAAAAAAAAAAAAAAATACTGCAAACACAAAGCAAAAAAGGTAAAAGCAAAACAGACTGGCAATACACATGAATAGTAGATCTTAAAAAATTGAAATATTTTATTTTTTCTCCTCAAGACAACAGTACAATTAGTTGTTTTCATACATTGATACTATGCATTTCTTACATCTATATAATATTTCAACGAAGTTTAAGAGGCAATGAAAATGCTCCCTCATTCATTTCCAAAAGGTTCTTAAAATTTATAAAAAAAAATGTCTTCTTCGTTAAAATCATTAAGTATTAAAGGCTTAGGTTGATTATTCTCAAACTCCAGAAATACTTTAAGTGTCTGTAACACTACCAAATAAGACATAAGTTACATTATGAATAATTATTTAAAGTTTACATTATCAAATTGAATTATAATTCATTTCTTTACAATTACTGAAAGGTATTTTACAGAAATTACAAATCTGAACAAAGTGTCTGAAATAATGGAATTCGTTAAATAATCAATATAAAGATATTTTAATGAGATATATCTGTTATTGATATTTTACAGAAACTGCTAATATGTTCAAATCAATATATTTACATTATTACTAGACCCCCCATTTTAAAAGCCCGTTACCCTAACCAATCTATATTTCAATAATTCTTGTTGGACCAGATTACATCAGAAAACGCGCATTAATATTTTAATGGGTGGAGCTTGCCTAAAATGGCTAGATACGCTAACCAGGTCGTGTACTACTATTTACAAGCAAGAATACAGGATCAATTATTTCCAAATTAGGGGCATTTCAAGCATAACACAGAACATATATGCATATACATACGAACAATGACACCAGACCATGATAAATTTAAGTTGACTGCATTAAATACATATTACAGACAAACTTAAATCATAGACAGCTGACAGAATCAATTCACGGGAAAGTGAATCAACACAACTTAAAAAATTATCCTTTGCAGTTTCTCTTTGATTTCATGGCAAGATCAAAGTTTGAAAATTGCACTTTCAATTTTCTAAATATGTGAGACGATAAACTGAATGCGTACACGTACTATTACAATGCAGACAACACAATCACGATGTGGGTCACTTCTTCCGTTACATACGTTACATCTTGAATTTCTTACGTTTTGATTAACAGTAAGAATTTTACAGCCTTTCAATAAATTAAGATATGCTTCATATTGATGCACTATGGAATATACTCAAAAACGTTGCGCATGACGAACCAGAATTATATTCCATGAACACACACACACACACATACACACACAAATAGACACTCATTCCTTAAGTAAAAAATTTAAATCATTTCCAATCTATGATGATTGATTTGACTGTTTGTGGATTTTTTTTTTCAGGGAAAGAACTCAGTGATATTCAATGTGGAAACGGAATTTTATCATATCAATCTATTTCTGACATGTAAAAAGTGCAAGTTTGTGATTGGGCATTACTTTGTAACACATGTATGTCACATTGGTTTATAAATCAGATCAAAATGTCAATATGTATAACCCCCCCCCCTTTTCAAAAAACCATACAAACAAATCAAAACAAAATAAAATAAACAAAATGTTTCTTTGACCTCCAGTTCACTTGGATAGATGATGCTAAGGTAATCCGCGAATGAAGGATTATTAATTGAAAGCAAGTCATATATGTCCGTTCTGTATATCTGTAAGTAAATCTGTAAGTAAAACTGAAGCCAAGAGCCAATTGTTTTTTTTTTTCCTGCGAAAGCAAAGACTGAATGCATTCAGCTTCGTATGAATAAAGGAATATGTCAGCCAGAAGCGGAGCACAGTGACAGTGACAGTTATTTTTATAATTCATGGATAACAATTCAAAGTAACAGGGTATGGATAATGTTAAAATATATGTGAATATTACAAAAACTTTTATACTTGACGACCATGGTTCTTTAAAGAAACCAAGTTTGGGGTCGTTTCAAGATGCGTAAGTCCCATTTTTACTTGGGTATTGCTCTAATTTCTATTGACAATAGATAATTGTAATCATATGGAAAAAAATTTCAGTATGAAATAAAAAGAATTTTTATAAAAGTTAATTTGATGCAATATGATGTAAATTTTTACTTTTTCAATACTGCTCTTCAAATATTTATATGATATGAGAATTCCAACCATTTGGCTACGAGCATTACTGAAGAGACATAAATTGTCGAAATGCGCATCTGGTGCACAAAATTAAAATGTATATATTTTCTATATCTTTTATGTAGATCTTTCCCACGGACAAGTCATAATCTACAAATACACTACACACACTCCTTTATGGTAAGGGTGATAATTTCAACTTCCATATCACTAAATATCCTTCTTGTGAAGCAACATGCCCTTCTCGCCTGCCTTTGGCGATTTCATTTAAGGTTTTATACACTATGCCACAATATGCTCCTCTTATGGAAGTTACGGACTACGAAATCGAACGCATGACATCGTCATTAAGGAAGTTCTATGGTCGATACAAGGATATTGTTTCGTAGTAGGGAGTTCCCCTTTCTAGAAAGTTATATGATGTTCTGATACATGATCGTACGCCGATCGTATGCCTAGTTTAATTTAATTGCACTAAGTGTCCTATTAAAATAAATAAAATAAAATTCGGCCCGCCCAATATTTAAGGAAAGTTGGAAAAGAACCTAAAGAATTATTTCTATCATGGCCTGAAATATGCATATTATTAAATTTATGAGTTCAATACAAAAACGACGATAATAGACCACCGAGAAATAGAGGTAGGTGTCGATTGTAAAGAGTTAAACTCGCTTTATGACTTGTGCTCCTTATTTCCATTGAGCGTGAAATAAGTGTTATCAAATAATAAATTGATAAACTTCTCAAATATACAGAATAGATTAACTAGGAACAGTTACGTATAAATTTCTTAATTATTTTGAGGTGTTTTGTTTGTTTGTGTGGTTTTTTATTTACTTACTCATTTTTGTTTGTCTTTTTGTTGGGGTTTTTTTTGGGGGGGGGGGGGGTTAGCCTTTGAGGAAAACTTCCCTACTAAATACAGGAGGGTATTGTTCTACTGGAAAGAAAAACAGTTAACGGAAAACAGAAAACATACATTTATTGGACTGCACATCTTGCGTACAAATATGTCCCAACAGTTCTGTAAAACGAAATATATCACTCCATATTTAATACTTTAAATATGTATTCAGGTCAACGTGTATATAGTATGACCTTCTTCGTCTTATCGTGTATCATATCGATATCTATGCCACTCTAACACCGGAGCATAACGTCTCTATTTTCTGTGCAGTTGCTTATGATATGTAATAGTAATGACATTACTATACAAGCACCTGACAGTTATTATTGCCTTTGGTAATGTAAATTATTTACATTCGATACATTTTACTGATATTTCATGAAATCTATGCATTCATTTATAACTCTTAACGTTTAGTCATGTCATAAAAGTGTTGATATATTTTGTATAGTCGGTATGTTTTGGTATTACTAGTGACTGTGGGTGAGCAAGCAAAAACACCTTTATATTTTAATGTGATTGTCATAATGATTTTGATTCAGTTACTTAATACTGAACATCTAAACAACTTCAGTGTACGTTTCCCATTGATATCGTTGTAATTATCTTTGACATCTCTCCGATATTCCATGGCATTTTCGCCTTTGGTTTGATTCCAGCAAAGTTTGTGTGTTATTTTATTTTCAAGCACGTTCGTTTTCATGTTATATATTAAACACATATATTGGATGATATTGATGATTTTGGTGTAGTTGTTACATATATGGAGTTACAATGTATAAACAAAAATTAAAAAAAGCTTATATAAATAGATTTACATTTCCTAAATAGTAAAGTATTTGTCAATGATTGGTTTTTTTTTCAAAACGTACTAGGGCTATCACTGTGACACACATTCACAACAATTAAACAACATTGTGGACAATCGGATATGTTTTCAGTGAGCGTCTCCTTTTAAGCTGGCCACACCTGTCATGTAAAATAGACTGCTGGTATCTTGGGAGGAGAATTTTCCAATGTATAACATAAAATTAAGCGCTTGAAGCGGATCAACCCAATATTGTGGGGTATCTTTTAGCGCCATGCCTACAATACATCGGACCTAGGTTTTCAATGTCACATCTGAAAGTCAGGGTCGAACCCGGTACCTTTCAGTCACCAGCCGACAACTTGATTTACTGAACTATAACGGGTTACGAACTGCCTAACAAAGAAATATGGTCAATCAAATTGTGGAACACATATGTCACATAATAATTTATCTTGATGATGTACTCTGCTGTCTAATTTATTTATATATTCTTTGAAGATATTTCTTTCTTTATTCTTACGTTCGTTTTTTGCCTTTATATTCTTGCAAAGCCCTCCGTGATACGCGAAATCGGTTTTAAAGACTTGTCTGACAGACAGAACACAGACAAACCCTTGGTAAGTTGCGAACCCCAAGATTTCTGGTCTCGAGTAATGCAACCAACTGTTTCCAGTACGAAAGACGACTTTGTATGTGGTGGACTAATAGTTATTAGTTTCTCCATTATTACGTTTTTTGAACCACACAAATTGAGTACCGTCTTTTACTCAATTGACTGTTTTAAGTCGATATCGCATCTGTCGTACAATCAGTTTTTTTTTTTTTTTGCTATCTCATAGCATGTATTTCATTACTTGTTACCAAGTTTTATTGTACATCTCTTTGGTGGCTTCTGTCCTACAGATAAGTTAGATGTCTATTCCCTTCCCTTTTGTGTTGCAGGATCAATTGTGTTTACATATGTAACGACATACAATCACCATGACTGTGTACAGGATACAGATTGTGCAGGGATGAATTGTACTAGTAAATGTAGCCAATGGGGTTTTTGCTACTGCGACAATCGATGTGATACTGCATCAGACTGCAATTACATAAACTGTGATCACACGCATTATCCACAGTGTACAGTTATGAAACAATGCGTTTGTGCACAGGGACCCGGTAAGGCCAATTTTCTCTCTATTTCACTCACTCTTTCTCCACCCCCCCCCCCCTTCTCTCTCTTTGAGGATTTTGTTCTTTTTTAAGAACAAGATTGCTTCTGCTGTTTTTTCACTTATGTTGATCTTATTAGAAGTGTTTGTATATGCTAAACTTTACATTTACCGGCTTCTTTTGCCAGGTTACTGTAGTACAACACAGGATTGTGCATCTATTTTATGCCCTAACGGACATGCTAAACTTTGCAGTGGAGATCATCGCCATTGCTTCTGTCAAAACGAAGCAAACGGTATATAGATTTATTTCATTGCTTAACAACACATACAAGCAGGTGAAGCAAAGCTAGTAGCAATCTTTGCTTGTGTTTCAGAGTTTCCAGATTCGAATCTTTACCAACGGTACTTTGGTTGTCCTGTCATTCGGATGAGACGATGAAAATAGAGGTCCTGCGTTATGGTATAGTGGTAATTGTCGGCACGTGACGGGTTTGATGAGTCTGTTGCATGGTCCTTAACTGGCACAGCACGGTTTATCATGTTGATGTCGCATATCATTATGTGTTTTACTATACCTTACGTGTTTATATTTTTATGACCTCTCAATATGCGATACTTGTTGACCCTTGTCCTTTACAAGAAGGATTATTCATAAATTTTTAAAAGTACGTCCTTTGATTGTTCTGCTGTTACGGTAAGTGGTAAGGTGGGCCCGTAAACCGGTTTACCACACCATTTGTTTAGCTTTTGTCAAATTAAATGACCGTCCTAAGTCGGTATCGTAATTGTACTACAATCAAATATTTTTGTAATGTGTTATATGTGCTAGTATATTGTTGATATTTATGTATTGTATAGCTCCATGGTGACTTTTGCCAAATAACTGAGCCAATAACTCCTCTTTTTTAATGACCGTGCAATGTGTCTCACAGACACCGTCACCACATAAGTGAAATTAACGAAACATGACGTAAAAGAAGAAACAATAGAAAAGTTTTCTATTTATCATGCTGTAAGTGGTCTTATGCCAGATACTTTTTGCTGGGATTTACACTATAACGTTAATGTCAGCATAGTGACGTCAAAGTAAAATGACGCAATCTTTACGGCAAATATCGCATGTCTGGCGTGGAATGCAATAATAGATCAATAGGAAGAAGTTCTATTGAAAAACAACACAGGCCGTCCCAAACCTTGAAGTTAAGATGATCAAATAATGAATATGATGATATAATGAATGATGAATAAAGCGGATGTTAATTCTATCGTTTACTAAAACATTAAGGCCAGCTTGACACATTTTGTAGCAGTTTTGGCTCTTGGTCGAGAAATCCTAGTTCGAGAACTACATGTCATGAAAGAAAAAGGCATACAATAACAGCAAAAACAAAACAAAAACAAAAAAAAAAAACATACAGAGAGTTAACAAACCCAATAGCATTAAATTATTAGCATTCGTAAATCCCCAAAACTCCATTGACTGTTAACAAGTGACTGGATGACGAGTAAGGGTTAAGATGATAAAAAATGTTGAAAATGACGGTAATGTTTGAAATTGACACATCAAACATACATCTATATTTGACAGCAATTAGACACAGATATTGTAAGAATCACCCCTGTGGTAGTGACGAAGAGCCTTTTGCTTCTATAGAAGGGATATGTGTTTGCATTCCATCACACAGTCTATTATCAACGCAGACGACAAAAGAAGGTTTATAGTGAATAAATAAGATATAAATAAATTAATGTGCTGTTTTCTACCTTCAAATCCTTATAGAATTTTTAATAGTTCCGTTATCACTCATAATCGAATACGTCATTTCTTTTAATTTAATTTGTCGGACTTAAGATATCACCATTACAAAAATGTGGAAGGTATATGTAAATTAACTTATAGTATTCATCCCGGTCGTCACGTGTTCAGAACCTTATACCTAGATACTCTCTGTTAACAAATTTATCAACAGTAAGCAGTTTAAACGCTAATTAGATTTATTCCAACAGGTATTATGAATATATGGAATATACAGTTGGGTACAATCCTAACCTTACATTAAAGTGCACTTGACAAGTGCACTTCAAGTTTAGTTATTCGTCCTGAAAACCAGTCATAAAGTTTAGTCAAGTGCACTTGATATCAAGTTTACTTTAAAGTAATTCCGTCTTCAGGTTTACTATCACGTGACACCAACTTTACTTTTCACGTTTGTTTATTACAATTATCCAGTTTCGTATAACACGATCGATATAATTGTCTTATTATGTACAATGGCATGTTTTATATAAAAACATTGTTTTAATAGAAAAATATAGTAAATGTACATGTGTATAGAAAGTAAACTAAACTAAAAAGTGCATTTGGAGTAAACTTGGAATCAAGTTTAATACTAAACTTGATTCCAGGTTTACTCTGTTGTCGCCAAGTAAACTTGAAAAGCAGTCATAAAATTAACATGATGTGCACTTTATGTAAGGTTAGGACTGCACCTAACTGTATGTGTCTAATTCAGACGTTCGACACTGGACTATATGGTCAACATGGTCATCCTGTTCTCGTTCGTGTGGCAGAGGAGTAACACGGCGTTCAAGGACATGCATCCATGCACATTCGCATCATTCTTCTTGTGTTGGTGCTAGATCCCAATCAAAGCATTGTCATTTGGGAAATTGTCCAATAAACGGAGGATGGTCTGGGTGGGCCATATCAAGTTGTTCAACCTCATGTGGTACAGGTATAAGGACAAAAACTAGGACTTGCACACATCCACATCCTGCACATGGCGGGCACGGGTGCGTCGGAGATTACAGACTTACCGAAACCTGCACAAATTCGAAATGCGTTATTAGTGTTTGGTCTGATTGGTCACATTTCGGAAAATGCTCTTCAGATTGTGGTGTAGGGGTGCGAACTAGGACCAGATCGTGTACTGTCCCACCAGACTCTAGTGTTAGACATGTATGTATTGGAAATGATAAGGAGACTGGACAATGTACAGGTCATCTTTGTCATATAAACGGCGGATGGTCACTTTGGTCAGGACTAACACCATGTTCAACCACCTGTGGCAGCGGTGTAAGACACAGAACTAGATCTTGCACGAATCCATCACCTGCACATGGCGGACATGCTTGTATCGGACACAGTACTCAAACGTACGGATGTGTACAAAGTTCATGTCCTATCGATGGTGGATGGTCTCGTTGGTCAAATTTTTCCACATGTTCGACAACTTGTGATAACGGTATGATGACACGCACTCGGACTTGTACCAATCCACCACCTTCTAATGGCGGATCAACATGCTCTGGGATAAGTACTTACACTCAGGTATGCAAAGTGAAACATTGTCCAGTAAATGGAGGATGGTCCCACTGGTCTGGACTATCGGAATGTTCAACAACTTGTGGAGAGGGGATTAGGTCACGTCACCGTTTGTGTCATCATCCACCTCCAAAACATGGCGGTTTGCCGTGCATAGGTGCAGACCGCGAAACCAGCTCATGTAATAGAGGATATTGCCCAGGTATGACATTGACATTTTACATTGTTCTTGAAATAGTGGTCATTAATGTCTTGAAATATGGTCATTAATGTCTTGACATAGTGGTCATTATGACACTAAATAGAATCTTATACCATGTTATCGCAAACCAAACTCCCCATGTCAATAGATATGTATGATGAGGCTTGTGAAATTGTGTTACTAGTAATCCTTTTTCTCAATCATTTTTAAGAATGTTCTCATGCCATTATCAAAGAAAGGTTACTCGTAAAACAATGCCATTTATGAAAGAAGACCTCTCTTCCATATTTCATAAGAAGAAAACGTCCTTATTCAAATTAATTTTTAAAAAGGAATGATTAAGTTCACAAATATATGAGATATTCATTCATTTAAACCATGATTAATAAATTACAATAAACTCCAAAAGCAAATTAGATTTTCCTTAAATGACAAAAGCATATAACGTTCTAACGCGCACTGGTTTGAGCAAGTTTTGTATGTTTACCAATATATTATTACATGTGCATCACTTTCCATTCCTGTCTGGAGAATAAATGTCCCTTTTTGATAATGATTATTAGTATTTTTTCTTGTTCTTCATATGTCGCTCGTTAATTTCTCTGCACTTCCGTTTCATTTCATCATCAAATCTTAATTTTAAATCGCCTAAACATAGGATACTCTTAGCCGCCGCATCTAATCCCGAAATGATTTGTGTTATTGATCCAAATTGTGAATATTAAAGCTGTCGGATTGTGGGGACTTACTTGTCTCACTTCGTAAAACGTTTCCGAATCCACAGTAGGTGCCTCACGAAGACGATTTCCTCGTGATATTTGTTTTCTTTTAATGGTCTAATACGTTTTATTGAACACAAGCCCCGTTAAGGATGATGTTTTTTTATCTTTGTCTCTTAGATATCGACCAATTATACTCAATATGTAGCTTTGATTACACACCCCTCTTTTTTCAGCTGACTGATAAAACTCTGGTTCACATGGGCTTTAGCGTGAATTTCTGTTTTTATCTTTGTGAACTTATTGTGGCGGAGCCGATAGTGCTTGTCGGACATATTGCATTATTTTTCAACATAATCCCCTTCAGTATCTATACACTTTTCCCAGCGGTTTTCAAGAGTCTCAAGCCGGCGTGGCTTAGTGGCATCGCGCTGGACTCCTGATCGGGAGGCCGGGGTTTGATTCCCGCTATGGTTATGCCGGTGTCCTTTCTTTCGGATGAGACAGTAAAAACCGAGGTCCCGTGTCGTGGTATGCATGGCACGTTAAAGATCCCTTACTGCTTCGGGTGGGTCAAAATTTGTATGCCCCGCATCAGGCATCACCAAATATTCGTGGTGTGACGTTAAACAAAAATCAATCAATTCAAGAGCCTCAATGCCTCTTTTTAAAAAAATCCTTATTTGGCTGTTCAGAAAGTCATCCACTAGTTATATGAAGTCGTCATCGGACTGAAACTGAGTGCCGGAAATAGCTGTTTTCAGTTCTGGAAATAGATGGAAGTCTGATGGATTGAGATCGAGGTGAATAAGGCGGATGCTCAAACAATCAAAAGCCACAGTCGTGAATGGCATCAGTGGCAATAGCAGATTTGTGAACATGAGCATTGTTCTGATTGAACAACACATCTTTAGTGAGCTTCTCCCGTAACTATGTCAGACGGGAAGCATAGTATGTACCACTCGAGGCCATAATCTTCCCAGTTGATGGAACGTTTTTGCCTTCTATTGGGGGTGAGCCATGACGCATCCATTGTTTCAATTCTTGTTTGACCTTTGAGGTAAAGGAATGGACCCATGTTCATAGTGACAAATCTCTGACAAAAGTTGGCAGGATCTTCCTCAAAAAGGTTAGGATAAACACGCGATAATATGCGCCTGGTGTGCTTCTTATCAACTGTCAGAAGTCTTGGTACCCATTGGGCTGAAAGCTTTCTCATTGCAAGATTCTCTGTCAGAATGGAATGTACTCTTTCGGTTCAAGCCTAATAGTCAGATAGTCCGACAGCTCGATAGTCCGACAGCCCGATAGTCCGACGGTCCGATAGTCCGACAGCCCGATAGTCCGCAACGATAGATGGTATTGCACTAAAACGTAAAAACTTGCCTTTTGAAAATTCTAGGTGAATGGGCCGACCCGAGAGATGATGCATAAGCGGTCCTTCATAGTGAGATGATGCCGCTGAAGCGGTCCTTCACTTTAATGGAAGAAGAAGAAGAGACAAATACCCCAATAGATCGCGGCATTAAGAAATCCCCCCTTCTCCTTCCATGACTAAATTTTATCTGTATTTAATGTTTTTAGTCAGACAGAGAACATGTTCAAAACTTAAGTGATTAAAATCTGTTATCGGTTAATTTGCTCCCCATCCGACTGTCAGTCCTTACTACCAGTTTTCTCCCACTTTTCGCCAACACGATTTTCTTCGATTTTTTTTTTTTTTTTTATTTTTGATGAAAATGAATGTTTCACACGTCTGGTGAATAATAGCCTCAATGTAGTCGCTGATCAAACGCCTCACAACAGGCGCGGTTCCAGGAATTTTGTCAAGGTAGAATGTAAGTGCCCGCTTTAATCGATCTCGAGATTTTTAACATGGGAAAGACAAAAAGGATGAGAAAAGTATGAAATTAATTACTAAGTAATGTATGTTTGTTTTGTATGTTTTTTGTGGGACAACAAAAACAAAACAAAAAACAAAAAAACAAAACAAAAAACAAAAACAAAACAAAAACAAAAAACAAAACAAAAGAGAAAAAACAAAAACAAAACTAAAAACAAAACAAAACAACCCCCCCCCCCCCCAAAAAAGAAAAAAAAACAAACAAACCCAAAGACAAAAACAAAAGAACTTGATAAAGAAGATTCAGTTCTTGTTTCCTTCAAGTTTCTTCGAAATCCTTGCAGTGATTCTGGGTCATAAATTTGATAAGTCCGACCGATGCGGTCAAGTAATTAACCGGCCGGATTTAAGATAGGAAGGTCGCTGGTTCGAAAGCGGAATTCTTCTAACTATGTACAGCTAGGTGTACATGTACATGAACTTCTGTTGGTGGGAGGTGAAAACGGTGTCCATGTCTTAGTTGAAGCATATTTTATTTCCATGTAAAGAAATGGATTTCGCAAAAGTTCAGAACATTCGTCCGTGTTGAAACAGGCTCGGCAGATTAAAACCCCCTAAATGTTGGACAGCAGGTCCAAATATGAAGTTCGGGCGACTTTATCCCGTCATTTCAGCTGAAATTATATACTGACGAATCTGACGTCAATCAACAACATTAGTCTAACCAGAAATACTGAAAAGTTAAAGAGCGATTGACAACGTACCTGAATCCAAATATGGACAGAAATCGCACAGATCGCAGTTGAAATTATTGTTTGTGTGCATGACCTTGGTAATTTGTGTCATACAACTTTATCAGATGTCTTCTGTTTTCCCTTTCATATTAATCGTGCAAAATTTGGGTTTTCATTTGGAGGCGAAGTGGTAATTTCCGTCTCGGTCTATGCTTAAGGCGTTAGTAGTGATTCCTAAGTCGTAAGTTCAAATCCCCTTCCAAGATATGTGGGTCCAGTCTCTGGAAACGACCGGAAAAAATAGGTGGTCCCATCTCTGTGCTTGTCACAGCACGTAAAAGAACCCTACCTGTCCATGGTCAGGGTGCTCGACAGGAGGTCAAAACTTCTTGAAATACAGCAAGCACTTCTATGTGCCGTTACATATATGACTGAAAAATCTTCCCCTGTGAAGCAACACCACACAATAGGAGGCAGTACATAATTATTCTGATAATATGATAGTAATCTCACTTTCACTCTGAAAACTGTTTCTGTGATGCTTAGCCGGGATTGATAAATTGATTGATTTTTGTTTTACGTCAGACCACGAATATTTGACGTATATGGTGACGGCATCTGCCTGATGCGGGGCATACAAATTTTGACCTTTGCAACGGACCCACCCGAAGCAGTGAGGGATTTTTAACGTGCCATGCATACCACGACACGGGGCCTCGGTTTTTACTGTTTCATCCGAAAGACATGACACCGGCATGACCAGAGCGGGACTCGAACCCCGGCCTCCCGATCAGGAGTCCGACGCGATACCACTAGGTCACGCCGCTTAGCCGGGAAAATGTTTTGACTCTAAAAACTGTTTGCACGTTTCAGGTACGTTTACCTTCGTAATCAGTCCAACTATCGGGCCGCCGTCGGACTATCGGGCCTTCGGACTATTGGGCTGTCGGACTATTAGGCCGTCGGACTATCGGGCTGTCGGACTATAAGGCGGTCACCACTCTTTCTGTGATATGCCAAATGTACTGGCTATATTTCTTTCTGTAACTGGCCGGTCAGTCATTACAATATCATGGATTTGTTGACCATATCTGGAGTTGCAAAAGTGACAGGCCTTCCAGGCCCTGTCGTGCTTAAATCCCGCCACCCACCTTTTCACTCTAGCATATGAAGGGGCATCTTCCCTAGTGTTGCTACCATATCATTAGGTGTTGAATCTTTTATGCAAAATTTGAATCACTGCTCTTTTTGTCCATTTTGCAAAAGCCACGTTTCTTGCTAACTTTAGATTTTTTAATTGATTGATTGATTTATGTTTAACGTCACACAACGAATATTTCACGTATATGCCTGATGCAGGGCATACAAATTTTGACCTTTGCAACGGACCCACCCGATGCAGTGAGGGATCTTTAACGTGCCATGCATACCACGACACGGGGCCTCAGTTTTTACTGTCTCATCCGAAAGACAGGACACCGGCATGGCCAGAGCGGGATTCGAACCCAGGCCTCGAGATCAGGAGTCCAGCGCGATACCACTAGGCCATATAAAGTGACCAAATGAGATTTATCCTTTGATATACGGCTTTATATAATCAGAGAATGGTTGGACTTAAAATATCCCTGCGTACTTCCTTTAATACGAGGCTTACAAAATATCACTCAGCTTTCATTTATATATTAGCATTTTCATAGCAGGAAACGAAACGGCTGGATTTGACACTGATGGTTATTTTGGGAGTTTGACGATAAAACGTCCGACAGGACGCACAGGCATCTTATTATTGATATCATTACCGATATGTGGCGCAAGATTTTCCTTACATGGAACATGCAATAAATAAACATCAGCTGAAAACTGTTCATTTTATAACATAAAGAAACCAGACAACGAAATAAGGTCATGCTGAAAAGCAGTACCTGATCTTCCGGTTTCAACTGTCCCATGCCTAGATTGAGATAACAAAAAGAAAATTAGATTATGTTTCAGTTCTAATTGTGAGAAAACTGTTGACTGTTGACTAACCACAATTAAAAGTAGAAGTTATTGTTCATATAGGGCATGAAGTGATAAACTCAGTAGTCTTTTTTTAAAAAAAACATCACTGTCGATGGACCAAAGATTCCCGGTGGCATCCATAAAGTAATTTTCAATACTTAACATTACTTTTAATATATTCTAGTATACAATGCACAGAGCCATTTTTTAAAATATTCAACAAATCGATTCTGTCGCCCTTTTCGATATTTTTCTATCTTTTCGCGCAGACTTTTTTTATATGAGATAGGTGCTCCTCTCAGTGGACAACAGCCTTTGGCTGTTATCTATAAATATTTATTCAAAACTTCACATTGCTTAAGATGAATTATTATATGCACTGAACATTTTAAATTTAAAAATAAGTACATTTCACAATAACATACTGATGAGAATTTTACCTATGCGTGTATGTCTTCTTTCATTTATAATTACTGCGGAGTCTATACTACTGCTGGTGGACTGTTAGTTCCCGAGGGTAAATACAAACCACGTGTCAGTGTGTCCGCACTGAAATGTTATATATTCTTTAAATATTTACTGTGATAAAAAATTATGAATTTTTCTTAAACTAAAGAATAGCTTCCTCGTGCGTAACTCTGTCTTTAGATTTATTCTTTGGCTAAGACAGTAGTTTAGTTTGGTAATTTAAAATTAGCTGTTTAAATATTTATAAGTTGGATTTCAACAGATTCGGCATGAATCATCGCTGAGGAGATAAAAGGTGTCGAAATGCTAAGTTGGCGTATTAAATTTATGCTTTTATATATTTTCTTATATTTAATACATGAGGAAGATTAGTTTCGTGCCTAAAGTAACACCTTCTAAAATATTGCTTGCGAGGTAAAATATTAACATAATAATAATCAAAAGCCAAGGTCCTTGCATTTGAATTCATTTCTGATCATGAAGCATCCACACATTTCCACAGCGTTACATTATCGTGAATACGATATAGTCCTACCACTCGTTTCTTTAACATTTTACACTAGCACTACTCTCGTTATGTTTCCTTCAGAATCTATATACACACAGAACCAAACAATAAGTAGAAAGGAATAAAAATAAAAGACACGAGTTTGCTCATTAAAGCTGGTCTTTAAAGCGGGTTTGAATCTTTGTAGTGACTATAAGAACATATATACCTGTTTTTATTTCTTGCTTTCTATGCGTATCGTCTATTTTTCATCTTCAAAGCTGAAAATCCAAAACATATCAGCAATCCAAAACTCACGCTACTTGTAAAGCCATATTCAACAATTTACACTTTTGCTTGTTACAATGATCCTATTATGGTGCTTTTTAACCATCAGTAGTGGTCAACGGTGGATGGAGTGCTTGGTCGTATGCATCACAGTGCTCAGTGACTTGCGATGGAGGACATAGAAAACGGGTGCGCATATGTGATAATCCAGCACCAAAACATGGCGGGAAAGCATGCGTTGGTAGTCATGAAGAGACAGTGATCTGTAATCAAGTACAGTGTCCAACAACACTTTCTATTCCCACATCACATACAACAGTGTCACCAGCTACAGGTAAGTCCTTTTCCTGTCGTGTGCCTCTTATTGACACAATGCCAAAGAGTCTGACACAGCTGTAATGCCAAATATTTTATTATCTTCTATCGGTAATTAAAATATTAGTTGCTACAGTAGCTTTGTGGTTGTTTCACGTTGGGCGTTTGAGGTATCAGAGATGGGACCACATGCCCAGGAGGAGTAGACGTCTCCAGTTTAGCTAATTAAAGTTCCAATATATAAAGGGGTTTTGGTTTGACCCTTGGCGTTTTCATAGGAAATTATCGTTAATAGAAAGCATCATTAAATGTTGAAATTTTTTGTGTTTCAATGGAGTGATTTACTGATGTCTCTCTTTTCTGGTGGATCTTCAACCAACCATGGACTTATGTGGCAGTCCACGCTAGTGCATCAATTAAGGCAAATATTTGATAATTGACACGTCAGGAATTTTTAACAATGTCTCAGCTTGCTAAATGTAATGTTACACTTCACTTGTTCTTATGATCATTTTACACTATATGTTATCTATTTTAACCATTTCTAGTAGTCAACGGTGCGTGGAGTGCTTGGTCATATGCATCACAGTGTTCAGTAACATGCGGTGGAGGACATCAAATACGAGTTCGTACATGTGATAATCCATTACCAAAACATGGCGGGAAAACATGTGTCGGTAGTCATGAAGAGACAGTGATCTGTAATCAAGTACAGTGTCTAACAATACTTCCCATTACTACATCACATACGATAGTTTCACCAACAACAGGTAAGTCCTTTTCTTTCGTGTGCCTCTTGGTGTCAATGCTAACGAGTCTCACACAGATATAATGCAAAGATGATAGAAAAATCCAAAGTCCGAAAATCATGAAACCAGAGGACATACAAAAACAGTGAAAAGGAAAACCAAGTAGAATAGAATAGAAAATGTCTGCTTGAAGAGCATATGTGATCCCCTATGATGGAATGAGATCAGGTGCCCGGGAAGAGTTAGCATCTCCTGCTTGCTAGCAAAAACCGTAACATATATTTATATCGGTGTCAATCAGAATACCAGGTATTTTATAATCAGTAATTAGTAATCAGTAATTAAAATGTTAGTTGCGACAGTAACTTTGTGGTTTTTCCACGTTAGATATAGACTAGAAGGAGAAAACCTCTCCTGCTTAGCCACGTAAAACCCTATATATAATACGGTTTTTGGTTGATCCCTTGACGTTTTCTATTGAAGATATCGTTAATAGGAAGCATTAGAAATGTTTCTTGTTTGAACTGGAGAACAAAAGACCTGAGTTGCACTTGTATTGGTTTCTGGAAGTAGGATTATATTTGACAATGCATCGTCTGTACAATAGGACGATAAAAACGGAGTATTTATGTCTATTCTCAGTTTCCGGTGATCCATGATGTCCATCTTGGACCTTTTTTCTGTGTATCACACTGACATAGCTGAAGAGAAGTTCTATAATATATCCCAAGGATTACTAAATAAAGTTATGCATAATATAGCTATGGGCCGAGAGTGTAAAGTCACTTGATTATAAGTTATGACTCATGGCATTTTTGACCGGTCGGCAGGGGGTGCTTATGTATATCGCACAATTATTTTAACCCTCCTCCACCCCCTTACGCATTTCTTTTATCTTTGTCTTGCAATATTTTAACAGAAGTGCACACGACACAATACAAAATATGGATTACAATACCAAAAGGAAGATAATATTGGTATGTGTTTCTTACAATACGTAAAGATTTAGTCCAAATATAATCTCCCCTATTTCCTTGTCAGTTTCTCCAAGATAAGTTACTATTAGCATGATAAACAATGAGTCGAAGTCTATATTTACTAATGAAATGCACTAAACTATCAGCTTGCTCCAGGAATGTGACGTTATCTCAAAACAAGTTCACAATTTACATTGCAATTACGCCTAATAAGAAAAGCCATTCGAGTAAAATTCAATATATTAGGATAGTTGTACAAACTTCTGTTCCATGTTTATCATGCTGTGAGATGAATTCATGACCAGAGATAAAAATTACTTGGACATTAAGTAAACAATGAAGAGGTACCTATGGGTTGACTTTATCTCGAAGTCCGTGGAACAAAAGTTCAATATCATGTATAGTATCATATTCAGACAAAAGCAAGCCCTAAATTCAAATTGCTGTGAGACCAGAAACCCGTGCAATAACTTTTCAATTCTAGGAAGTAATTACATATAAACACACTTGAAGGAGAGAACGACGTTAAGGTTAAAGTAATACCAACATAAATTAAAAAGCCTTGAACTCATAAGATATTTATGTATTACACTGTAATCTTTGGTTTATTAATTTTATCTTTAGGCTTTTATTTTACACCCAATGCAGTGATGTATCCACATATGAAAGCATGATAGAACATCTTTTAGTGATGGTGATGGTGATTGATCCTTTTTGTGTACATTGCTGATGATATATATTTCAAATAACGGAGTTATTGAAATACAATACAAATATAGTCGAAAATTTTTGGTAAATTAAAGAGTGGCCCTCTTTTGTACAGTGCATGTAATGGTCTCTGTACTATTTTTTTTTTTTTGATGAATTTAATTGTCTACTTTTATAAATGATTTAGATTACAGGTTCGGAGATGATTCAAAAGTCTATCCCACATCTAATTGCAACATGTATTTCATGAAATTCAATTTAAAGTCAGCATTTCAAAATTAATTTGTCTGTATTTTGTCTGCGTTACAGTTTATTTCGTTTTTACTATTTTTTCTTTACAGGTTTATAAAGGCGTTTTAGATGCATGTATGTATGTATCTATCTATAAAACATATTTAATACAATATACAATAAACTGAATTATTTTCAATATGTGATGGTAATCTCAGTTTGCTTAATTAAAAAATCTGTTGCTTCATTTATAAAGAGAAATTAAGGGTAAAGAATTTCATTATATATTTCACAGAAACTAAATTTTCAGTGGTTTGTCAAACTGCTGTGTATAGTGCAAGTTGTAATTGACCACTTATTTCTATATATGACAGATTGCTGAATCAAAGCTCTCAAAACATTAATACGTAAAATACAATGGAAATTGTGATATTTCTGCATCAATCACATCAAAACAAGGATATGTAAAATACAGAAGAAATGGTGAGATTTCTTCATCAATGACATTACCTCTTAACATGTAAACCACAGAAGAAATAGTGAGATTTCTTTATCAATTACATTAAATCATTAACAAGTAAAATACAGAAGAAATGGTGAGATTTCTTTATCAATTACACCAAAACAATGACAATGGCAAAATAAAAAAAGATATGATATTATGTGATTTGCGGACTCTCTGTTAAATTTGGAATAGGATTTAGACCCCGTTATGTCAATGACAAAGGCTACAATGGGAAAGACACGTCCCGCATACTTCCTTTGGTTATATCATTAGATAAGTGTACTTATCTGGTGACGTTATTTGCCTGACCAAAGCATAGAATGTTAGACAAAGGACCCACAGGAAACAGTAACTGGTCATTTACTTGTCACGTCTACTGCGCCACGTGATCCATGACTTTCATATCTCATCGGAAGACAATACACTGACAAATCATAGACGAGGCTCCTAAACGGGACCTTTAGGTAACGAGCCAAGCAACTTACCGATTGAAATTCGCCCATTATCCGTATAATTCAGACATGATAGAGTGAACCATGTAACAATCAGTATTCAGTTGAAAAGATCGCACGTAAAAGATATCACAAAATATTTCTTTGTAATAGAGTTGTTGTGCCAATTTAGGACAGTTAATTGAAACGACAATTATCACTCAATTATGGTGGTAAACCGGTTTATGGTCTAACCTCCCAATTCACTACAAAAGTAGAACATACTTCCTCCATATAAGAAAAAGAATAACAGGCTATCCAAGCTGAGAGGTTTTAAAACATGAACATTATTGAGTAGTACAAATGGGCAGTACAAGTTCCTCAAATTTAATTTGATCTGCTTCTATGTTTTGTGCTCATTTATCCTTTCTTATAGAAACTTGGTTCCCGTGCTAAGATAAATTTGTTTGATGGTTCAAATCATATGATGATCATGATAATCATGATGATGTTGCTCTGTTTCCTCGTCTTACTGTTACTATTACTACTTCTTCTACAGCAATAACAACAACAACAACAACAACAACAACAACTACTACTACTACTACTACTACTACTACTACTAATAATAATAATAATAATAATAATAATAATAATAATAATATTTATAATGATAATAATGATAATAATAATAATAATTATAATACTAATAATTAAAATTATAATAATGTTAATTATAATAATAATCATAATATGTATACATTTATCTTACTATTATAAAGCTATCCATTGGCTCGATATCGTTGCTAGTTGAGTGTGTGTCCTTTAAATTTTCTGTGACAACGTGACAACAGTTTGTAAATTATTGTTTAACTCCATCCTGCGTGGCTTTGTCTTTATACAAGTTCTGTGTCACATACTTTTAGGTCAGTTTAGTTAGAAGTTTGCTCTAAAATATTTGTTTTTGGATTTTTCCACGGTTTCTACCTTGAGCATCTCTGAAGATAAGTATATGGTGACCTAAATTATTATATGTATATATCCCCTAACACTTTTTATGTTATTTCTATATATATGCACTACCACTGTAATTGCCTGAGATAAAACTTTCAAGACCTATGTATTTTATTTCTGTATAAAATACATTGATCGGTGACGTTATAACGCCCCATATTTGACCCCCTTTTCAACATAGAAAGCGACGTTTGGCAGACTTTTGATTGTTATGCTAATGACGTCATAATGAAATGTTCGACATTTCCAACCTTGCGTGACGTCATTAAAATCGTATTTTGCGGTAAAGTGCTTGACATTTGACGAAAGTATGTCATTCTGGATAAACGTTACGTTGTCAAGGGACACCGGCTGTTTTTTTTTCAATTTATAACTTCCTTCCGGAATGATTTAATGATGCAGTTTATAAAAAGGAAAAGGAAGTTTCCAGTATGATATTTTGGCGTTAAAAGCGCATATATATAGAATAAGTGTCTTATTTTGTATTTTCATGCAGGAATAAAGTACAATGTCTGGTGCATTTATTAGATATAATGCGCGTTAGCAAAATAAGACACTTATTCTATATATGATGTGTGTATCTAGATACACGAGTTGATGACAAAACATGACACTTGTGGATGACAGCGAGGGCAAGTATTCCATAAACAGCTCGATGGAATTTTAGTCATTATATTCTGTAATACGTGACGCCAGAAGTTGTACAAAGGTTACTTTTCCCTGGGCTTTCATTATGACGTCAGTGTTTGAATTGTGATGTCACAGTGAAATGACGTTTAAAGTTGTACACTTACTTGAACATGAAGCCCGTTTTTACTAAGGATATCCCGTAAAATCTTGCAAATGGGTACTTTTAGATATCTCTCAGAGAAGTACTGAAGCAGAAGGAGCGGTAATTTCTATGATTTTTATAATAATTCAATTAGGATTTTATGAAAAAGAAAAGTACTATAAGGAAAAACCGTTGGTGCTTCTTATGATGATATTAGAAATAAAATATTTCTTTTCAGTGTGGGAAATAATGATTTGTCAAATGGCCTTACCTTTCTATGAATTAAGAGAGTTTGTTTCACTGTCATTATAATTTGAGTGTCCAGTAATGTTTTTCTTCATATTAGTCAAATTCAAATTTTCTGATACATTTAATGAATCGGAATATTAATTTTAAGAGGAGGAAATTTCCACACATCCGGATCTTTGAAATGTTATTATTTACTCGCTAACATTAATATCAATCGATTTCTCTCTCTCTTATTTTATTTTAAAAATAGAATTTTTTCATCTACTGTCGTCTGTTAAACGGAATATGTAGCCTTTTATATGGAATTACTATTTATGGAAGATAACATACAAAGACAGAAAGTAATATTACTCGGCAAAAGTGCCCAGCGCTTATACATTGTTTGTATCACATGTCCTCGAGCATTATCTGAACTGTGTGATAAAAATTTTCAACAACAACATTTTCCCCGACACCATTTCCTATTTCAGATCAAGATGCCTATAAAAGTATTTGGATTGATTTGTCCTTTACATTGTTACATTGACTAAATTTCAAATATAATTCAGTCACGTTTTATACCAAAAATCTGATTTAGACAAAATTCCGCACTAACAATAACTAAGAACCATGCATTTACTATACCTACACGCAATCAGTTTTATTTCAAAATATAAATAAAAAGGTTTAAGCAGTGTACTGATGTAAGCAAAGTCTATCAAAATGCTCAACCTTGTTAATTATCCTTATTTGATTCCATATATTCTCCTGTCCCATCTTGAGACAACCCTTTCAAAGATGTAAATGTCTGTTATGATGTTTTCGGATGTTCTAAACTGTTGTGATAAGATCTGGTCCTCAGTATAATTAGTAGTCCGGATCAGAAACGAGAAATATCGATTTCAAATGTAATTACAGATTACTACCTGATAACATTACTGTTTTGTTCGTAGTAAAAATCTCAGATACCGATCCGATTTCCACAACTCCAGTCCAAATATCATGACAATACATATATAAATATAACGCAAGCAATAGGCGACCCCTGTTGAAACAGAGGTTGGATCAGGTGCCATGGAGGAGAAAGCATTCCCTGTCGATGGGTCACACACAAATTGATGTCATGATCAATAATAATAATAAAACCATATAACTACTATGAAATAAGGAAGTCAACGTGCCAGACAACAATCGATCATATGAGCAAATAAGGTCTTTATAATGACCGTATACTCATGTCCTTGTGATAGAAACTTTTCTCCCAATAGATTGCCTCGATAAAAAAAGGAAAGAAACTCAGAAGAAGCTCAAGCATACCGAATCATTTAAGAAACATAAACACCTTACTCAGGGGATAAAGGAATGTTATTACTTGTATATGGAAAGTTAACAATGGGGAAATTAAAGTCACGATTGCCATTAATTGAAGTAGTAAGTTTAACATCTCGGTCAATATCAAGTAGAATATCTAAATATGAAGCACATGAATTGGATACTGTAGTGTTTTTAATTTCCAGTAAATTGGGATGTATTGTATGTACGTATGTATCAATGTCCTTGTTACTGAAAGTACACCACCAATATTCATGAATATAAGATTAAAGGACAAAGACAATTGCTTCATATTCTGACTAACAAGATTATGTAGCTAAGTTTATCACTGTGGCAACAGCCGACGGCAAACAATCATTAAAAACTGTAGATGTCGAGACATCATCTAAACAATGTTAAGTTATTACTAGGGCAGAATTATGCCATCTGAACAAATACTATAGAGGAAAACTGCAGATGAAGAGAATGAGAAGGACAGAGAGAGTTAACTGTTGAGAGTAGACTTGAAGATAAAAGGCGTTAAGATACAGAATATGAGAGGCAGTGAAAGAGATGAGGGGGTCAGATTGCAAAACATAGGGTAAAAATGGGGCAGTTGGATTGTGGGGATGATAATTCGAATGAAATGAGGAAGATTATGGTATTGAAAGTGACAACAAACAATCTGAACATAAGAACGACAAACAAATGACCATTATTATACATGTACATAAATATAAAAGACATTTAATGTAGAGTTTGAAATACGTCACGCGATCAAGTCATGTGCTATCTAAATATTGAATTGTTACGTGTTATTGTATTTCCGGTGTGATGCAAAAGATATATAAGTACATAAAATGACATTACAAAAATGTTGATTAATCAACATGTGTAAATGTTTGACTAACTAAATTTTATGACAATGGCGTAAGCTTACGTACATTCTTAAATCAACGAAATGTGTTTCATCAACCGGGCCGGTGTAAGTGTGTACGTACGTAAGGATCCGATTAACGAGTTGACTAACTTAATTTACGCAGCACAAATGCATGCATGAAGAATATTAAATTTTTACTTTTCATAAGTCCAAAGGTACTTTTTATAGTATTTGTTCTTAAAATACATATATTTTGTGACACATCTTTTACATTATTACATCTACACACGATGCGCTAGTAAACATGTAGTGACGTCATGGAATGATATTCTGGACTGAGACCGATTATTTCACATAGATTTGACACCTTCTATACTAGAAGGTTACCTACTTTGACTTCTCCATATATAAATACATATCTACTGCAACAAACCATCTTTCAAAGTTCACCTTAGATGAATGGGTAAAGGGTCAAAGGTCAAGAACTAGGACTTGCCATTTTACTTGTTTGCTGAATTTGAGTACATCAATGTTTCACCAACACATCTTGTCTACTTTATTATATTCTTGATAACTTTGACTGAGATAAAGCTGTGTATCAATAATTATCTCAAACCAAACTGTGGTTTTACTTCAACCTCAGGTCATATTTCAAGGTCAAGGTTAATAAAGGATACGGTTTTCTTGTTGTTTAAAGGATACGGTTTTCTTGTTGTTTAAAGGATACGGTTTTCTTGTTGTTTAAAAGTTGATGCTCAAAGGGTAGAGTAAGATTGAGGTCATATCTGCTTAGATACCCTGAATGATATATGGAGTTTTGTTCAATAACGGATTAAGAAATGCCCTTGAAATTAAAAAATAAAATGAAATATTCAATTGGTTAGGTTTTTTTATTGGAGGAAAATGTCACTCTATAAAATCTATTAAAATATTTTGGAAAAAATGTCAAATTTCTTTAAATACCTTGCTGCAACATATTTTTCTGACTAGATATGGTATCAATCTTATTGTATATATTAAATATGAAGTAGTACCTGTGATATGAGCCATTATCTGTCAATTCATTATTTTTGATTAAAAATCATGTCTGTTCAAATTTTCATATTGATCTCATTACTTTATATGTAAAGGTATAGAAAGGGGGATCACTTTAGCGGAAAAACTCATCCTTAATGGTGTATTCATATTTCTACAGAATCTCGCATGAAATCCAGAAATGTCATATCAAAAAAAAAAAAATCAATGAGTCATTTTTAGTGCCCCTTGCAATCGCTACCTTAATTCATACTGTGTTACTTTTTTAAATTTATTTCACCGTGTAGTTTAAATGTTATGATTAGATATTCGATCTGACAAAATTTTGCTCGATCTATCATGCTGTCAAACCAAATGTATGGCAAGTATCTCAAGTTCTCAGACGGCAAATGTGCAAGCAAGATATTTGTTTTACGAAGTACAATGCATGCCAGTAAATAGTATACAGTTGTTGACTGGGGTGGAGGTCAACAGCTGATTTGTTGAACCCGAGGATGAACTGTTGACCGAGGCCGAAGGGTCCAACAAATCAGCTGTTGACCGAAACCGCAGACAACTGTTTTGTTATACTTTTTATATAAACAAGATGTGAAAATGATTAAATTTACCAATATTCAGCGTCTAACTGAGGGAATCAATAAAATAAGCTTAAATTAAAAAAAAAAACTTGTTACCATAACGGCATTTTAGATCACGTCGGTCAACAGTTTGTCACGTGACCGGCCCAACAGTCGATTTTAACAGCTCGTTTGGACCGGCTGTTTTTTACCGTCGATTTATTGGACTTTTTAAATATAGATTATTAAGGGTAAAATAGTAAAGGGTATAATAATATTAAATCTTTGTGTTATAATACAAAACCTTAAGTACTTGATGACCATGGTCTTTTAAAAAAGCAGTTTTGGGTAATTTACCATGCATGGAGTAAAAGTCCCTTTTCACGTGGTTATTAACCCTGACTTTCATTGACGTGAAATAATTGTAATCAACTGAAAACATTTAAATACTGGATAATTAAATTTTTTTTTATGTCAAAAGGTAATTTCTTGCAATATAACATCAGTTTTTTTATACACGTACTGCTATCCATTTAGTTTTTTCCCGCAGTGAAAAATGCTCTACTAAAATAGAATATCCTAAAACTGAAGTGGATTTAAATGCATATCAAATGCAAGTCAACTGCCCCATAAAGCTGCAAAATTAAAATCTACCACTCCAAATGTAATACTAAACTTCTGGACTTGGGTCAATAATAGTACCATGACCTTCATTTTCTTATCATTTATAGGGTCAATAAGTTGATGTCACACCCACACCAGAGCAAGTCATCACTGTTGTCAGCGTAGTCACACAAGAAAGGGATGGCATTACTCTACAAGTACCTGGAAGTGTCGCCGTGTTTGGTAAAGTAAATCAATGACAGACGATAAATTATAGTAAACATTTAAGCAAATCTATTCTTTGTTTATTTTTTACTTCTTTTCGTTCATGTGCTATGTATTTACACTCATGTCAAACGTGTAGTGTTGAAATATTTTGCATAGTCGATATGTTTCTGTCATGCCAGGGGACATTGCGAATCAAAAAGGAGACATGCACATACCTATCCAAATCATCTGGTTTTTTCTCTGGATTCCAGTGAACACTGAGCATTGATTTTCTCAGAACATAAATACGTGTTTAAGTTCAGAGCATTTTATGTGCTTTTTGACATCTAATGTTTCTTCAGTGAGGTCCAAACGATGGTGATCGAAATCGTAAATATTTGATGGTCAAAGCAATTACCAAACCGACCTTAACGAAAGAGGAAACTTTAGGGATAGGGGAAAATACTACTCAATGTTAGAATAATCTACGACATTCAATCGCGGTGCATTGGATGTAAATATTTTGGGTTCAAATAGAACAACTAAAACTGGGTTTGTGGTTACCCTCGCGAACTTTCACTCTACAAGAGGTGATAAAAAATGACTTCCTTATATACAAATAAAAGTCAATGTTAGATTGTATTTTTTTATTTTTCTTTTCTTCAAAACAAAATGATTACACTTATATCGTGACTACCTCTGCCATATGCAATTCAAATGCATTTAGACTTTTAATCGGACCCAGCAAAAGAAGTCAGGTAAACGTGTACCGATACTAAATCTGTCTTAACGGTATTCGAAAGGAAGACAAGGCACTGACCAGCTACCGTGGAGACTTGAACCCTGGGTCCGGTGCCATAAACTGAGAATATACTTAAGTCAAATATTTGATTTTAATTTATTCCATTATCAAACGTTCAAATAAATTCTCATGCAGAATGGTTTAATTCTATTTATCAATAAAATAACACTAAATAAAATTCAAATCCCAGTTATTAATTCATAGATGAACAGAGGAATATGAAATCATGACTTAAGTATATTCTTAGTTTATAGCGCCGGACCCTGGATACCTCGGTCAACGAACCGATCGACCTAATCCAATTGTGTTCGGTACAAAAAACCTTTATATCATGTTTTTGTTTTCTTTTATAGGTTTACTATATCTAACAGCAGCAAACCATGGCTGTGTACATAATTCGGAGTGTGCTGGAATGAATTGTACTAGTAAATGTAACCATAATGCTTTCTGCTCCTGTGACGATCGATGTGAAACTGCGTCTGACTGTAATTATATAATTTGTGATCAAAGAAATTATCCACAATGTTCTGCTAAGAAAACCTGCGTTTGTGCACAGGGACAAGGTAAATTCAACTCTCCCTCTCTCTCTGTCTTGATGATAGGATACTTCTTCTGCTTTCTACTTATGTTCGAAGTTTTAAGTGCTAACATATACTAACCCTTACTAATTTACTAGCTTTTTCCCTAGGTCACTGTAGTACCTCACGGGATTGTACATCCATTTTATGTTCTGACGGCCATACCAAACGTTGTAGTGAGGATCATCACCATTGCTACTGTCAGGATGAAACAAACAGTATGTTGCTTATTGTGTGGCTTTATAAAACATCAGAGTTGACGTAGTTAAGAGTGTGCCTTGCGTGTTGTCTAGGAGTCCAGTGTTCTTGTCCTATCTTTCGGATGATGCAGTAAATCTAAAGATCACATGTAAAAGTAGACGTAGACTGGCGGAAATAATTTTTGAGCCCAAATATTTAACTCAGTCCATAATATTAAATTCTTTTCACTTTTTAATAGTTTTGTATATATTCATTTGTAATTCGTTATTTCAGTCCATGGTAGTGATGAACTTAATATCTATTTAAAAGACAGGCTGTGTCATACAGCATTCTCTCTTATAAATATGCTTTTCTATATTCCATTTTCAGTCTTTAACTAAACGCAAAGTTCATCAAAAACAGTTCAACATTTCAAGACTGCATTTGAAAATGGAGATCGCAAGACTTTTATTGTTATTATTTTTATTATTATTTGTGGCCATGACAGTCTCCACCGTTTATTAGACACTCATATATTTTTGTATTGTTGGTATAATTAAGATTTTAGTAGCGGCTGTATATAGCCAAGCAGGAAAAGTGTACTCCTTTTCAAATAATTCGTCTCACATTTTATTGTAGGAGTCCATTCATGTCTACAATTGAACAAGTTCAATTTTCATTGACTTTTTTCTGACGGCAATGTGATTTTAGAGAAGCTGCTCGTCTTTGATATGTCAATGGTAGACCTACACCGATTTTAATGAGATTCTGTGGTCGATACGACTTTATAGTCATATAAATGTTGATTGATTGACTGATTATTGTTTTACGTCACTACACTTTTATTTCACGTATATGGTGACGGCATCTGCCTGACATATTGCACAGAAAGCAGAGCACCTCATTCACTGGGCCACATCGGCTTTATAGTCATACATTATAACATTTCTTTATCTATGATGTTGAATTGACATCTGTCTCAGTTGTATAATTAGTCGTCCAAGACCAGAAGGATATACATTATATTACATTATATACATTATATGACATGAATATTAATGTGGCTGTGCTTCCCAATTAAGACGGTACGATGAAGTGATTTATGGAGAACCACCCATATAAAATACATGGATCAGCAGAATACTCAAGTTAAAATGTCATAGAAAAAAATTAATACGAATATTGTTATATATGGTGTAGCATTATACATTGTGCACCAAATATATACACTTTCCTTTTGGGTGTTCATATATACCTTCAGGTATTTGTTCTTTAGTCCCCTTTCAATTTGCTGTTTTGTATATATATATATAGTTTTATATATATTAGTTTTATATATAAATAAGATAAAAAGGTATTTATTTTGAAATTGGTGTTAATAAATGAAATAAACATTGGATTCTTTCACACATATTTTTATATATTTCACAGCTACGAGAAAAGCATTTTGTAAGAACCATCCCTGTGGAAAAGACGAAGAGCCTTTTGGTTCCATGGACGGGATATGTGTGTGTGTCCAAAAACACATTTTATCATCAAAGCAGATGAGAAAAAAACGTATGTGATAAAAGTATTTTCTTGACTTTTATTTCACATATATTTATATAGGATAGATTATTTTATGAAGTATAACGTTATTAATATCATCAGCGCAGGTGACAAAACAAGGAATGCGTTCAAAATGTGTATGACTTTTATTTCAAGTCTATCTTCAGAAAGAATTTTCAATGGCAATATTTATGCCGTTATATTTCATAAACGAATCTATCCTTCATAGGATTTTTGCGGGCCCTAAATAAAAGATTATGCAATGTATAATATAAATTGGAAATTAATTTGTAATTGTCTCTGTTATTTGCAGAAATATATATTCAGTTTTCGGAGAGCAATGTTAGATTTTCAAAGGAATATAAACTTGTCATAACAGCAATAAAAACACTCAATATCACAAGATATGAGTAATTTTCTATTTATTATATTATATTTGTCTTTACACTACAAGTAACAAGGAAGGGGGGGGGGTTCTTTGGATTTACATCTGGATATTTCTCTAACAAATAATATGATAATTGTAAATATTAGACTTGTACTGAGTTGTGTAATGCCATCACATTTTTTATAATATTTATGTACAATCAAATTAATAGCAAGACTTATCAACAGATTTTTGGGATTCCTATAGGAACTAGCTGCGCTCGCCTTATAGCAGATTTATTTTTATACTGTTATGAGAGAGACTTTATGCATTCTATTCAAACTTTTAAACGTTTCGACCCTATTGATAAGTTTAATGACACCTCTTGATATCTTGATGATGTTTAAGTCATCGATAACCCTCAGTTTGAAAATACATCACTGAATACATCCATCTGAACTTCAATTAAACAAAGCCAATACTTCCGACCAGGAAATATCTTTTTTGGACTTAAATATTAAAATTGTTAACAACAATATTTATACCAATATATATGATAAACGTGACGACTTTATATTTCCTTTTGTAAACTTCCCATATCTAGATGGTGATATTCCCCAGACTCCCATCATATGATATTTATATTAGTCAATTGGTTCTGTTCGCTGGAGGCTGCACTAACATTTTGGATTTTCACGTTAAAAATTCTCATATTACTTTTAAGCTTCTTACTCGGGATTATATATATCATAAACTTCGAAAAACGTTTGGTAAATTTTACAGATCTTATTAAGACATTTTATCTAAATTTGGAAATGTGACTGTTCAACAATACGTATCCCGCGAATTATCCCATCCCAATTTCTACGGTGATCTAGTGTACAAACTAAGGAGGGTCAAAAGTTCCTATAATTTCATATCTGCGAGTTCTAAATCTATCAAACGCCTTCGACATCGACAGTATGACCCCGAGATCATAGTTCTTGTATTGGGTCCCTCTACAACCCAATGCAGACTTTTACTTGAGAGTTGTACGCTGACTAACAGGGCGGTAGGGACTCTATGACGGGCTTTGTCCAAACCTGTTCAGAGGAGACAAGGTCCTGATCAACATCCCTCTGACTGTTAGTCGGGACTCCTATTGATCAAGGATCTGAGCTCGCTTACAAACGGACAGAGAACGGTTTACGTATGTTGATATCGCCTTGCATATTTTTGAAAACAACATATTATTCTATAAACGTTTCTTGTGTAATTAAATGTTTATGGCCTCTCTTATTGAAAGACTTGTTGATCATTTTTCTCTATATGGTGGATTATTTGAAAATTTTCAAATGTGTGTCCTTTGATTGTGCTGCTTTTGTAGTGAGCGGGAAGATGGGCGCTCGTAAACCTGTTAACCACACCAATTGAATGACATTTGTAACTTCAATTGACCGTCCTAAGTCGGTATCTTAACCGCAGCACAATCGAATATTTTTGTAATGTCGATTTTCCGTGTATATTCTACTATTATTATGTTTTGTGTGCATGTCTTGGTGATTTGTGTCATACAGCTTTGTCAGATGTCTTCTGTTTTCTCTTTTAATAATTTATTTTACCATATAGATTCTATATACAATTTAAACACACAACAGGTGCGAATGTGTTGATGAAAACAATAATTTTGTATAATATAACATGTAAAAATTTACAACATATTTTGACAGACGCTCAAATACATCGATGTGTAAAATCTATAATGTTATATTCAATAAAGAACATATAAATTTCAACGATTTTTTTCAATTTATAAATGATATTGTATTCAGTTTCCGCATACTTTTATAATGTACAAAACATCATATTTTTGTTTTTTATTTTCTATATACAATAAATAAAGTATTAGTTATTATTCAGTGTTTTTTTTTTTATGTTTATAAGTAATTTATCATTGAACTTTGCTACTTTTTGTCAAGACTTTAGAATGTTATTTTTGCGATTTTTTCTATCTTCGATATGAAATTCTTTAGTCAACACACTTTAGTAACAAGGTTTGGGGAGTTTTTCTTTAGTAAATATTCGTAAAAGAATACGCTTTTCTTTTTATCAACCGAATGAATGCCATTGTAGATTAAGAATGCATTATCGGCTCTACATTGTTAAAAATGGCATTCGAAGTATAAAAATGTATCCTCAGTCTTTTTAAAACACTAGATCAAGTATCATATTCATATAATCAGTGCGCATTTAAGTTATATTTGCAATATCTACAATACTGAATGTGTACCTGTTTTCCAGGATTCATATGTAAACAGATTCATGACTACGGTAATATTAGATACAATAACTCGAACGAAAAGACAATGCAACAATACTTCAGCAATAGCAAAACTCTAAATCATAATTTCGCTAATAATTCTCCTACCCCCTTTTAATCCGTTTGTGTTAATATACAGTTATACTAATATATGTACGAGTAAGGTAACCATTTTTATCAAATATCAAAAAAGATTTTTTTCAGCTAATAGTATACTGTGATTTCCTTTATTACAGTGAGGTGCAGTCCTAACATAACATTATGTTAACGTCGCGTTAATGTGAAGTTTGCTTTCCTCGTGCGCTCATTACTGCTGAGCACACGCGTTTGCGTTAATGCAGATTTCCACGTGAACTTAATTTCGAGACCGCGTGAACGCGCTTGCCTGCCGCGTTAACTGACTGCCGCGTTAACGTGTTTGACAGCCACGTTCGCTTCATTACAACTTAAAACTTCTATTAACATGTACATATCGAAGGATTTGAAGGAAAAACGATATATACATCGTATATTGAAATTTAAAAACATATGGTATATGTAGGTAAATATTTAGAATTAAATAAATCCCTTACGAGTTTAAGGATGAATTTTAAAAATATTGAACAAGGTTTCCGAACATTGGCTTTCATGAAATTTATTCTTATTTTAGGAAAATAATAATAATAATAATAATGATAATAATAATAATAATAATAATAATAATAATAATAATAATAATTATTATTATTATTATTATTATTATTATTATTATTATTATTATTATTATTATCATTATTATTATTATTATGATTATTATTATTATGATTATTATTATTATTATTATAATTATTATTATTATTATTATTATTATTATTATTATTATTATTATTATTATTATTATTATTATTAATATTTTCCTAAAATAAGAATAAATTTCATGAAAGCCAATGTTCGGAAACCTTGTTCAATATTTTTAAAATTCATCCTTAAACTCGTAAGGGATTTAATAATGATAATAATAATAATAATAATAATAATAATAATAATAATAATAATAATAATAATAATAATAATACCCCAAAAAATTAATAAAGATAATAATAACGAGAACAATTATTATATTCATATATTATAAATAATAGCTAAATTTAAAAAATAATAACAATACATACATAAATAAAAACTAAATACATAAATAAATGAATTATAAATAAATAAACAAGTAACAAATAAATACATACATAAACTAATTAAAACGAAATTAATAAATAAAATTAAAAAGTAATCATGCTGGAACAAACTGACAAAGTTTTTTTTTCATAAATACCTTATTACATGTCTACGCTGTAATTTCCTTTGTTATATTATATGTGAAACCATTAATGCGGAGTGACATTTTAACATTACATTTAATACACGTATATATGACGTCATTTGGGGTAATTTAATTAAATTTTAATTTTTAATTCCTCCATTCGTACTGCATAGAGAATTACAAATGTAGACATGTGAACGTGCTCATGAACCGAACACATGCGAAAATAAATCGCGTTAACGCGAATTCCGTCCCGCGTTAACGCGAGGAGCGTACGCGAGTCCGGTCGGCACGTGTGCTAAAGCAGTCCTCGTGACTATTTACTCATAAAAAGATAGCGTTTTCTTAAGTTTATCCTTCTAAGATAAAACTTGTCCATTTTCTGTATTAAGTTGTGCAACAACATTACAAAACTAATTTTTTTTTCCAAAACTAAAACGTACTTCGTTGGGGTTTTTTTTTTCGCTTCATAAGTGTCACCGAGAACCACATGCGAATATCAATGTCACTATCAATGTGGATATCAAATTAATCCACATATGTATTTCTTAAACGCTATTGCAAAGATTTATTCAAACATGTATTATGAAACTTATATGTCTCATTCACGTTGCACACTGGACTAGCTGGTCAACATGGTCATCATGTTCTAGTTCATGTCAATGGGGAGTAACACAGCGCTCAAGGATATGCACCCATTCGCACTATGATTCTTGTGTCGGTGCTAGTACAGAATCAAGGCATTGTCATTTGGGGTATTGTGCAATAAACGGCGGATGGTCTCATTGGTCAATGCTTACACGCTGCTCAACAACTTGTGGCGGCGGTGTAAGACAAAGAACTAGAACTTGCACGAACCCATGGCCTGCACATGGTGGACATGCTTGTGTTGGAGACAGTACTCAAAGGTATGGATGTGTCCAAAGTCCATGTCCTATCGATGGTGGATGGTCTCATTGGTCAAATTATTCCACGTGTTCAGCAACTTGTGATAGAGGTATAATGACACGCACTCGGACTTGTACCAATCCACCACCTTCTAATGGCGGATCAGCATGCTCTGGTATAAGTACTACAACTCATGAATGTAGACTCCAACCTTGTCCAGTAAATGGTGGATGGTCTCATTGGTCAAATTATTCCACGTGTTCGGCAACTTGTAATAGAGGTGTGATGACACGCACTCGGACTTGTACCAATCCACCACCTTCTAATGGCGGATCAACATTACACTCTGGGATCTCTGGGATAAGTTCTACAACACTTACATGTATAGTGAAACATTGTCCAGTAAATGGCGGATGGTCCCACTGGTCTAGACTATCGGAATGTTCAACGACTTGTGGAGAGGGAGTTAGGTCACGTCATCGTTTATGTCATCATCCACGTCCACGATATGGCGGTTTGCGGTGCATTGGTCAAAGATATGAAACAACCTCATGCAATGAAGGACATTGCCCAGGTATGACTTTTACATAATTTTTTACATTTCTTCCTACAGTTCACCAATATAAAATATAATATCTGTACGGAAAATAGAATTCATTTTATTTTACATGTTTGAAAGAGTGGTCGTATTGCAAAACTCTTCAATATCAATTTCAAAGATAAAGAGTCAATCAAATGCAGATATATTTATGAATATATTTCTCTGGTCTTCTTTTTTCCCTACTCAGTCCTCCATATCTGTCATTCTCAACTGACCAGAAATTTCCGATGACGTTCATATACTAAAACTCAAAACTTCGATATAGCTTAAAATGAGAGTATAGAATGCATAAGTCTAAAATGAATTTTGAAATTAACAAGTTGATATGGTAGCCCTTTCTCTTTTTGTCTTTTTCTACCCAAATCTAGCGTCTTGGCTCGCTTTCAGACTGGCAGAGCACGGTTTATCATGTTGATGTCGCATATATTTTTATATCATTATGTGTTTTACAATACCTTACGTGTTTATATTTTTATGACCTCTCAATATGCGATACCTGTTGACCCTTAATCTTTACATGGAGGAATATTTATAGATTTTTAAGTGTACGTCCTTTGATTGTTCTGCTGTTACGGAGACTGGGAAGGTTGACCCGTAAACCGGTTAACCACACCATTTGTTTGGCTTTTGTCAAATTAAATGACCGTCCTAAGTCGGTATCGTAATTGTAGTACAATCAAATATTTTTGTAATGTGCTATATGTGCTAGTATATTATTGATATTCATGTATTGTATAGCTCCATGGTGACTTCTGCCACATAACTGAGCCAGTAACTCTTTTTTCTTCCAGTCCTTTTATCTGATGTTAGCGTTACTCTCAGTAAGCCAGACATATCCAATGATAATCACAAACACTCAAAACTCAGCGTTGGTCAAGATGAAATTAAATTTACGGAGCAAAGTTCGAAATTGCAATTTTGAAATAAACCCATTTATATTTTAGAAAATCTTACGTCTAGATATTTAGTTTTAAGTATCTTCATCTACACAGAATTGGAAAATGTCTGTGTTGTAGACATTCAAGATAGGCGTGGCTAGCAACAGATGAGACGCCTTTTTTTCGGACTTTTGCTCTCTTCGCTTTTCAGGCACGCGTTACCAGTAACTGGTAAATCTTGAAACCTTAACCTAGTACTTCACCACAACCCAGTAAATCAAGTACAAATATGATAAGAATCTCATACCAATCTCTCTTATTTTGAAAAGTTTAATCTTTTTCATGTATACATTTATCAACACTCTTTGTGTCTTTTGTGTATTTGAAACACGTGCATAGTGCATAATCTTACACTATTACAAAACTTGGAGACAATTTCCAAATATACAACTGAATTTCCATTCAGAACGAACCGTTTTAATCGTCCATGCTTTTCGATACTATATCAAGATTCAAAATCAAAGTCTTTTTCTAAAACATAAAGTCTGAACAAGTGTAAAAAGACACTAAGTGCCCTTGGCCTAAATATCCGGAAATAGGTAAGTGTTTGAACAAATGTATAGCGATAGTTCTAATGCAACAACTTGAGTATTTGTATTTACTATATGTTACTTTCTCAAAGATTCATAGACATGGATCAAAATATATTTTTGTGTGTGCCACACTCATATAATTAACGAATATGAATGATAAATAAAACCATTGATATATCATAGATTGGTAATCAAATCCATGCATGGTGTATCAGTTGCGAGAGTAATAGGTCACATGATTTTAACTAAATGCTCATGGCGTTTGCGTCTGATCGGCAGGGGATGCTTATACACATGAAATTTTTGTCACATAAATTTAGGTATTTCTCACAATTGTTTCCCAACATTATTACAGTGCTGCAGACGACGCAAGACAAAATATGGATTACGATACCAATCGGCAGATAATAATGGTATGTGATTTTTCATAATAAACTCAAATCACCGGAAGTGATCATTAAAGTTATTTTCCGACTTTTTATCTCTTTTCTATCTTTAAATTCTAGATCACTCTTCATAAGCCTGATAAACGCTGCTTGTAAACGTATATTTACCTATAAAATGTTTACTCCAATCTACCAGTTTGCTCGAAGGACGTGAAAATATCTCCCAGCAAATTCACAATTTACATTACAAATACGCATAGAAAGAAAGACAACTCGAGATAAATTTGATATATCTGTTCTGTTGTACATATTTTTCTTAGTATGTGTTTTGCTCTGAGATACTATCATGATTACAAATTACCTGGATTTCTCAATGATCTTCCTCTATTTCATCAATATAGATAACAAAGTGATTCTCGAATTCGTAGGATACCTTGTGAACTTATGTTTCTATTAATTTGACACTGAATGCAATTTTGGCTCAACATAAAACACAATACACAAGAAAAAAACCCCTTAATTTTATAATAATTTCAGCTCTCATTTAATGACGTTAGCCGGTAAAACCTTTATTCTGAGAAATTTAAGAGCTATGAGAGTGATCCTTCATGACGTCTTGGTAACGTTGTATTTTTCTTGACGTCGGTTTTGGGGAAAACACTCTACTTTCTTCGCGCAGACGGCGAAGCCGTTCCTGACATATCATGATCGTCGGTTAAAGTTGCGTCAGTCTGTTCTGTCGTAACAAGTCAACCAGTGACGTCATAATGAAAATTCCGGCTTTCGGTAGGCCCCTTGTATCATGTACAATATGAAACTCATGTATTAAAATCTGACAGTGATAGATTATATTTTTTATATTACCGACGATATACTTCAGATAAAAGCCTTATTGAGTTCCTAACAGATAATTCCTACTTACTTATAATTGAATAGTTTTTAATGGTCCTGTCATGTAAACTATGCAAGTATTTGCTTTCATACATTCAATCTATGTATTTCTTCCATCGATATATAATATGAACTGAATATGAGTAAATAAGAAAAATAAGCATCATTTTCCATATGTTGATTCCGATCTATTTGATAAACTAATTTGGAACATAACCAATTTCATATCGTACTTCATGGAGATTCATTAATATTTAAAGTATTTATGTTAAAACTGAAAATTATTATCTGCATTTCATCACAGTCTGTTTGCTTTTATTATTTTTTCAGGTATTCAGAGGCGTTCTACAGAAAGATTAGATAACAACACATATGAGCAAAGTAACAGATAATTGAATTGGTAGAATATTCTGACAGTTTTTGTGATGTAATAAATCTATTATAGAAATTATGCAATAATTGTTGGTATACAAAGTGTGGAACTGACTTATTTTCACTCTATGATGGCTATCTTATTTTGCTTAGATCTAATTCATAATCTCTTTCGCTTGATCTTTTGACGGGTTTCTGGTTTAAAAAGTTCAATGATATATTGAGGGCAAAATTCTTTATGTCAATCAATCTGTTACGTACTGTTGTGGGATATAATTTACGTACACGTTTATGCTACAATGAAACTGGACCTCCGTTTTCATATCTTATCGAAAAGGCAAGACACGGACGTGTCACAAGCAAGAATCGAAACCTGGACCTCTAGATCACAAGCCTAATATTATTAAATTCTTTCAAAACTTATCAGAGGTTCTGCATATCCCACTCATCGAATGCTACCGTACAAAACACGTGACCACTCTAAGTAGATTGCAGTAATGAATACACATCCTCCATCAAATAATATAGGGTAATTAATCAGTGTTTTCCAGAGGCTTCACCTCAGGCCAATACGACAGACCTAGGCCAATAATATGGAAAAGACTTATTAATGAGCATATTATTAATTAACTTTAATTATTAATCAACACAAATTAAATTGAACACATCGAGCATATCATCGCCGTTCCTGGCAAATGCATCAGACATTCTTTCGGTCGACATTCTTTCATCTGTCGTCTGGCAGTGTTGTAGATCTTTACAAGTCAACTCGTGTTAAATCCTTTTCATTCATCGGATATATAATGTACGGTTGTTTCGTAATAATAAAAAAATCTTTAATATGTATCAAATTGCATTATAATTCAATTTTAAATATAAATTCTGAACAAGTTGACCACCACTTTGGTTTTTTCGCTTGAAACTCAATTTTGAAGGAAACGGCACGTGCGTTCATATTGGCCGTGTTTTTTCAATATTGGCCGTGTTTTTCAATATTGGCCGTATTTTGAAACTCGTATCGTTTGGGCAGAAAATCTCGTATTGAGGCAATAACTATATAGTTAATTAATAATAATAAATAGAATCGACATTCGGCAACGGTATTTGGATACCTGTACACCAATTTCTGTTTATAAAAAAAGATAAGGACACAGCAATAAACAATATATATTTAAATTAATATTCACAATAATTTTTGTTTTTCATTTTGGACGGCTTGCCCTTGCATATTGATATGGTTTACCCTTCGGTACTTCTTCGTTTCTTACATTTAATATTTAGATAAAGGTAGACGCGCGGATCAAACAATCGAATGCAATGTCCCACAAATACACGAAACATGTTTATTTTTATTTCAACCCTGTTTTCCTATAAGTTAAATAATAGTAACTTATTTCAGCTGTTTTTAGTACTACATTACATTGATGGCATCCATGAATAATGTACCTTGCTATGTAGTATGATTTTAGAGTAAAAACTCACCTTAAATGTGGCTTTAAGGTTGATCTTCTTGAGATTTGTTAGAAACATTCATTTTGAATATCCGCAATACATTGAGAGCATTAAATTTTTCATATCGAAAATTAAACTTTTTTGTGAATTAATTTGGAGACGAGGCTATATATCTTTTGTGATTTTGGATTTTGGATTTTTTTTTCAAAATTTTAATGAGGTATCATTTAAAAGATCCAATGATCACATCGTGTGAATCCCACAGGATAGATGGTACCTTACAAACCCCGTGGGACAATATATAACCAAACACCTTTGGAAGGTGTGTCTGAAATCCTGCGATCTCATTGGTCCACCACTACACCGTGATGGTTAGTCCGAGATTCTCTGCCCCTCACCTTCTTTTGATATCGGCCGTTGCTTTCCCACAAACCGCCGACATGAAAAGTGGGAGAAGGGCAGAGAATCTCGGACTACGTGATGGTCTAATGAAACGAACACCTAATATCGGCAATACGGGGTTATGTTACCTGTATCGTAATATGGCGGCGTTCGAAAATATAAATTATATCAAACTTAAGGTGGTTATGGAGAGACGTGATGTCTTCATTTCTTCGTAAGTAGGATTGATTTGATTGGTTGTGGGGGCGGTGTCTAATGACATGAATAATAATGAGTTCCGAATAGTTTTGTTTGCATTGTCCCACGGGGTTTGTGAAGTACGATCTACCCCGTGGGTTTCACACGATGCAATGATAAGAGTTTTTGAGAAATTAAAAGAACATCAGTCTTTTGAATGGAGACATCGTAATAGCTTTAGGAAGTATGCACTTTAGAATAATATACGTAAAACTTTTGAAAAAAAATCCCATCAAACCAATGAAATAAATGGGTATTAATATCTGTTTACAGATATCTACAACATATTTCTTAAGTAATATTGTTCTTGACACCCTTGTCAATAGTCTTACTATCTTGTAGGAGGTAACTTTCGGGGATCAGTACTAACAAATATTGACTTAAAAATCAAATTTTATTTCACTTTTGTAAAGAAAATGACTTAGTACAAAGTTTTAGGAGGAAATGAAAAAATAAACAAATTATTATATGGCGATGTGATATAATACCTTAATGTAGCGTTTTCATAAATACATAAACTGTATAAATATTACATTCACAACCAATTAAATTAAGTATAAATATATGTAGAGTGAACTAATTATGAAATCGACATAAAAGTAAGAGCCGTCAAAATTATCTTAGGACAGAGATATGTCGGAGGCAGATAGTCGGTAGTTTGAAAATAATCTACAAAAGTTTATCATTCAAAATGCGATGTATATTTTAGAGCTAAAACATAAGCATTGAAAACTGGGCTTTCGATGTCTTCGGGACGTGAGAGTGCACAAGGGACGATATAGAAGTAAAAATCTTAGATACCGATCCGCCTTCCACAACTCGAAGTCCAAACGACATGGCAATAAACACACACACACACAGAGAGAGAGAGAGAGAGAGAGAGAGAGAGAGAGAGAGAGAGAAATATATATGTATACAGTCACAGAAGTGGGAATGCCACCGACATAAGACGGTCAATGGAAGAGACAATTTTAACGCTATTTGTGTGGTTAACTGGTTTCCGGCTCCACCTTCCCCAAACATATATCATACATTTAGGATATATAACATACTCAGTCTGTGGCATCTCTCTAAGACCTTTACTTTACATGTAGTTCATCAAATAATCTGTTCTAGTGCCTTGTGGTGATGACACATTCTATACAATGTAAGACCATATTCATGTCATGTCTTGAATATTTTGTGCTATCTTTTATATTGGCGCTTTCATTGCGGGTATGGTCAGCCAAATAGGAGTATCTTACATTACCCGGATACCTTTTGTTCGAAATCGATAGTGTTTAATGGCATCACTAGCTGGATTAATCACTTTATTTTATATCTAAATCAATTGTATACCAGTAATATAGCAATGAATGCTAAGAAACATTTCACCAATTCTTTGATCACATGCCGTTTGTGGTTTCATGTTTCGAGTGGGAAAATCAAACCTGAGGTCCCTGTCAGGGTGAACATTTCCACAAGATCCCTCACTGCTGCGGATGCGTCTGATGTGCTTGGGTAGACATTTCTGTGCAATGCAACAGACATATGCTGTCGCCATACAAGTGATACAAGATCCCTTACTGCTGCAGATGTGTCTGGTGTTCTTATGTAGACATTTCTGTACGATTCAACAGACATATGCTTCCATCATATAAGTAATTCGAGATCCTTCACTACTGTGAATGCGTCTGTTGTGCGTAGGTAGACATTTCTGTGCAATGCTACAGACATATGCTGTCACCGTACAAGTGATACAAGATCCGTCACTGCTGTGGATGTGTCTATTGTACATAGGTAGAAAATTCTGTACAATGCTACAGACATATGCTGTCACCGTACAAGTGCTACTAGATCCCTCGCTCTGCACATGCATCTGTTGTGCGAGCGACAGACATATGCTGTCTAAATACAAATCTTAAGATGACGTAAAACAAAATAGAAAAAAAAGATAGGATATGGAAGCATTTACTGGAGGGCATAGAGTTTAAAAGTATCATCTTAACCTATTCAGGGACCTACCATATCAATATAAATGACACCGTGTACAAACTGTCTTATCGAATCTACGATATTATTATCTTGAATTCCATAAACCACTCCAAAACCTTGACCTTGAATCGATTGGCACCGTGATAGACTTATGATATTATATTAAGCAGAATGAAGATCATACTCCAATGTATGTTGATTCTCTCAGGTAAAGTGCATGTTTGTGTTATAAATATATTTCTGATAGTTATTGATAGGACACTTCCAATGCTCTTGTCTCTTTCTAGCTAAACGGTCAACCACAATTATTCCACTTCTTTGTTAACGGCATCCGCCTGATGTGTCCCACAGGAATCACATTTCCTATGCAATGAACCAACAAGATACAAGTCTTTTACCAGTAAAGGTGGAATGATACCTTAACTTTACTGCCTCATCCGAATGTATACAAAGATGAAATATTTTGTGATCTGTGATTTCGACATTCATGACAGATGCAGCAGGTCAAACAGGAGACATTCATTATTCCCATACACCTAAAAGAATTAAAATGGAACTTCTTGGGTACTCAGACCCTCCCATGTTAAGTGTATAAAACCTTCATGACCAATCCTTACTATAAGTGAGTGTTTGAAAAATTAGGTCACACAGTCATTTACTTGTCTGGTAATTGATGTAGATAAATCAAGGTGGTGAATGTTGGAGGGTAAGTACATCTATCGCCACTTTGTATTTGTATTTTAATACCCCCTCTCTTTTCTCCACGGGTAAGCATTACATATTGATTAAACCAAAGTAACTATATGGGTTCCTCACTTGAGATCCAATTTATCATTTAGGGCTTTTCCTTTTTCAGCTTTAAGATTGGGCGTATAATGATCATACATTATTGAAAGGTTTTCGGTATTGAAAAGTGTCATTTCAAAAATGCCCTAGCCAGGTTTATGTGAATAGATTTTTATCTATTCTGCACACGTCAATCATCGTCGATCATCAAATAGAGTTAAGATTTTCCAACAAAGTTTGGTTTTTGACATTCCAGAGACGTCATATGTTAAAGTTGAGTGGATAAGGTTTATCTGCTCTCCAGATTTCAATGGAAGTCGGAGTATCTTTAGACTCTACATGTTTTGATGTTGTGTAACTCCGTGTATTTTCATTTCCAGTTGCAGTTTGTGTCAGCAGCAAAACAAATACATCAGAGAGGCGTAAGAGAAGTATGAACAAGTTAATATAAACATTCACATATATTCAAATTTTTCAATAGATTTTTTTTCCAGAAAGTTATTAAAAGGACATGTGTATTTATATTTTTAGAGTATGAAACAGACCAATGCAGCTGACAATTCTGTGTAACTTGTAGTAGATAAAAACATGAATTCTTCTACAGTATTAGACGCTTAAAGAAGTCTTCTTGAGTAGGCTTATCAAATTATTGTGTATGTGCTTGTTCATATCTCAGTATAGTTTGAAATGTAATTTGCATCCTTATTAAAAACATACAAATACAAATCTGTTGAAAGATAGTTTTACAGACAAATACACAACTCGCTAAATCATGGGTATGCAAATATCAAAAACTATTATTTTTTCACCTCTCCCTCCAAAATCAAAGTACATTTTTCGCGCCAAAATCTAAGTGCACTTTTCGCGCCAAAATCTAAGCACACTCAAATAAGTTCAGTATTATTGAATTTTTGGCAAAACTTTCAAAAACTCATTTTGCTTATTCCTACAAACACTGTTTAATTGATGAGTCGACTATGTGCACAGTACTTCTGTTAGATTTGAATATTAAGCTCGAATGTTTTAGTTCGATTCGGCCCTTATGCTTTTTCGGAGATCCCTTACTTCATCGATTCACCTTTCCTTAAAAAATTTTGTTCATTAAATTCAAAGGTCAGATTTTCGTTTCTCGTGTTAATACACGAAACTTCAGTATTCACAATTTTTTAAACACCTCCTGTCTACAGAAGTAATTCCAAATAGATGTAATTTATCTCAATTGGCCACTGACATGCTGTCAAAAATTTGTTGGTTGGTTTTTTTAAATGATTGATAAAATTAGAGTTTTGTATTGTTCTTTTCTTTCTGTTGTTGTTATTGTCGTTGTTGTAGTAGTAGTTGTTTTTATTCATTTATTTATGTATTTATTTATGTATCTATTTATTCATTCATTCATTTATTTATTTATCTATTATTATTATTATTATTATTATTATTATTATTATTATTATTATTATTATTATTATTATTATTACAGTTTCTGGATATGTATTTCATATCTTTAGTCGAGCTTCATTTCACTCAGCTACAGAACAATGCAAACATAAACACATGAGATTGGTGAAAACTGATTCTGAAGCAAAATATCAAGCTCTTGTTGACTTCATTAAACGGTAAGCCATTTCTTACATAGAGAGGGGGAGAAAGAGAGAGAGGGGGGGGGGGGGGTGGGTGGGTGGGTGGAGGGGGGAATCATGTGTGTGGGGTGTGCGTGAGAGAAAGAGAGAGAGAGAGATCATGTGTGTGTGTGTGTGTGTGTGTGACAGAGAGAGATCATGTGTGTGTGTAGGTGATTGTGTGTGTCTGTGTGTGTGTGTGTGTGTGAGAGAGAGAGAGAGAGAGAGAGAGAGATCATGTGTGTAAGAGTGTGTGTGAGAGAGACAGAGAGAGTGTGCATGTATGTGAATGTAAGGGTGCGTGTGGATGTGTGAGTCTCAAGAATTACGCTTGATTGTACATATATTTTCAGATGAAACCCTATGCACAACATAATTATTGCCAACATTGATTTTAATAGATCGATATTACATGCATATTGTTTGCCATATATTTGATTCGAAGTTGTCCTTGGCAATTGTTAATTTTATTTTATTCCACTAAATCATTCATGTTCAAAAGAAAACAAAAACAAAACACAAAAAAAAACTTCAAAACAAACAGAAAAAATCAAACAGAACAAAAGGAATAAAGAAAAGAAAATAGAATAACTTTTGCATATTTTAGAGATGATCTAAAAACAATAGGTATGTCAAGAAGCACCTATAGATGTCTTTGTATCTTTTGTGAACAGCAATGATAACGGCCATGAGCAATGGATCGGAATGCAATCGGTTCGTCATCATGGTCACTGTTATGAGTATGTCGATGGTTCACCTGCCCAGTATTTAAAATGGCATTTGTCTGAACCAAATGACCAAAGCTCCGACCACTGCATTCGTTTACGTGCGACTGACCATACCATGGCTACAACTAACTGCGCTGATCACTATCATTTCATTTGCGAAGAAGGTAAGACATTAGATTTTTGGATTGTGAGACAGAAGGTACATGTATGGCTCTTTCTTCCTCACTTCATTGTTTCCACTCCAATATATTTCCTCTGTATCTCTCCTTTGCACTGCTATCCCCAACTTTTTTAAAATTTGTTCTATGCTTTATACTACAGGGAGATATCGAAAACTATATTTCACCAAAACAACTATTTTTTATGTTTTGCAGCACTAAATAAGTAAATATGTTAACTAATCGTTTTTGGAAACTGAATTGGATAAAAATGATTCTGAATCAATATCTTTATACAACTTGGTGTCATTATCTTGATTTATTCATTGTAGAGAAGCAACTGAGTACACACACACATATATATGTATGTATGTGTGTGTGTATGTATGTGTGTATGTATGTATGTGTGTGTACGTATGTGTGTGTACGTATGTGTATGTACATACGTATGTATGTATGTATGTATGTATGTACGTATGTATGTATGTATGTACGTATGTATGTATGTGTGATTGATTGATTGATTTTTGTTTAACGTCACACCACGAATATTTCACGTATATGGTGACGGCATCTGTCTGATGCGGGGCATACAAATTTTGACCTTTGCAACGGACCCACCCGAAGCAGTGAGAGATCTTTAACGTGCCATGCATACCACGACACGGGGCCTCGGTTTTTACTGTCTCATCCGAAAGACAGAACACCAGCATGACCAGAGCGGGACTCGAACCCCGGCCTCCAGATCAGGAGTCCAGCGCGATACCACTAGGCTACGCCAGCTTGTGTATGTATGTATGTATTTGAAAGTTTTATTTCCAGATTTCATTTTCTGGAACTTCAGGATACATTTATATGGTTTAATATGGCCTCTACTGACATGCTTAAGGTTAATTAACACAAGTTTACAGTTATTTATCAGTAAACAAAAACGCAATAAAAAGAGAATATAGGTCTTAGTAAACCTTTTCAAGCGGGTGTTTATTAATAAGTAAATTGAACGTAGGTGTATGAGCGATATTTTGAGTTTAAACCACAACTTACTATGAAAATGAACGAAAATTGCAACCACTTTCACAGTACAAGAAACCGCTTTAGGCGGTATGGCCGGATTGCGAAGCGCTGACAATTATTGAAAGCAGAATGTCCTTTGAAAGCTTTGCCCATAGCAGCAACAGACAGTGTAAAGATCAAATTCACTCGTCACTGACATAAGTAACATCTACAATAACTTGATTGGTGGAATATAATATGTCAAGCATGAAGTCAGTATCCCTCATGGTGAAAATGTTACAAGTAAGACTGAAAAGACACACATACATGTGAACAGACTGGTAAAAACCATATGCTTCATCTTAATGTACCTTTGTCCAATTACGTTTTATTGGACATAAGAGATGAACTAAAGTCAATCACACAATTGACCTTGAAAGTGGGAACCTTTAAGGTCAAGGTCACAAACAAAAGTCGCAATGGATAGAAGTCATCAAAGTCTATCTACATGTGAAGATTGAAACTCTAACGGTGTTTCTGTAATTGAACTAAAGTCAATAACACATTTGACCTTGAAGCCGGAAACCTTCAAGGTCAACGTCACAAACAAACGTCGCAATGAAGAGAAGTCATCATGGTCTATCTACATGTGAGCTTTGAAAGAGGTAATTTCCATGGTCTTTCTGCAATGAACCTAAACGCAAGAGCTAAACCAATTTGTTGATGCAGACTGACAGACGGACGGACAGGCAGACAGACGGACATTGCCATTTCATAGACCAGATTTTGCTTCTTAATCCGGCCAAAAATGTTTACTGTGTATTATTAGATTGATTTCTTTTGTTTTAAGTAAATGGCGCATGGTCGAATTGGGAACAATGGTCTGATTGTTCCCAAACTTGCGGGACTGGAAATACTATTCGCCATAGACACTGTGACAACCCATTGCCTCAAACTGGAGGAACAGATTGCCATGGTCATTCAAGCGAAACAGCCAAATGCAATAAACACGAGTGTCCCGTAGATGGACAATGGTCAGTTTGGTTGGATTGGTCTGGATGTTCTACTACATGTGGTCAAGGTAGTAGGACTCGAATACGTCTATGTAACAATCCTTTCCCAGCGCATCACGGGAAAATTTGTGCTGGAGATAGCCTGATGTCATCGCACTGCAAATTGTCCGAATGCCCTGTAGATGGACAATGGTCAGACTGGAGTCATTGGTCAACGTGTTCAACTACCTGTGGTCACGGAACACATATTCGGAATCGCAGTTGCACGAATCCTATTCCTTTTGCTGGTGGAAACGACTGTCAAGGGAACAGCACCGAGAAAAGGACATGTGATACGAAGCCATGCCCAATAAATGGACAGTGGTCAACATGGACACTGTGGTCAAGTTGCACTAAAAGTTGTGGGGGAGGAACAAGCAATCGACAAAGAAGCTGTGACCATCCAAAACCATCCAATGGTGGACAACTTTGTATAGGGGATCATAGTCAGCACAAAACGTGTAATACTGACCCATGTCCAGTAGATGGGGGATGGTCATTGTGGACGAAATGGACGCAGTGTACAGTGTCCTGTGGAGGGGGAAATATGACGCGTTACAGATCATGTACCAACCCCTTGCCTGCTCACCGTGGCAAGCACTGCATTGGTGACAGCATAGAACATTCACCGTGTGGTGCCAACCCTTGTTCTGTCGTCGGGTCGTGGTCTTCGTGGGGTGAGTGGTCGAAATGTTCGGTCACTTGCGGTAATGGGATGACCTTAAGACAAAGAACTTGCAATAAACCCCATGGTGCCGGTGTGGTTGTTTACAAGTGTCATGGAGGCAACAGAACAGACACGGAGTCATGCTATGTTGCAGATTGTCCAGGTCGGTATTAAATATATATATATATATATATATATATATATATATATATATATATATATATATATATATATATATATATATATGGGAAAATATTTTGTATGCTTTGAAGCGTTTTTGTCAGACATGACTAGCCTAACAAGAGACGCTTAATCCTTCCGTGCTCCCGGTCTCAACTCTGGTTTTCAGGGGTCCATCAAGCAGCGATTTTCGAAAAACCCATTTATGTAGGTATCTGACGTCAAAATGATTGTGACGTCATATTATTATTATTATTATTATTATTATTATTATTATTATTATTATTATTTTGCTTGCATTTCCTTTATTGTTACATGTACATCGACTTCCACTGAACAAGCGTATGTCACAATTATTCTAAATAAGATACTTACTCAAAGGGCAGATAAATCTTTATCACGAAAAGACTGAATGTCTGCTGTCTTACCTTGTTGTAAGTGATACAGTTACAATGCATTAGCTACTTTCGTATTTTATATTGATACTGGTTTGTATTAGCAAACCGATTTCTACATGGGGTACAGTGGCGGATCCAGGATTTCCGAAAAAAAGGGGTGGGGGGCACATGTGTATTAGCCAAATTAATCAACCATTTTGGTGCAAAATCTGGATTTTTACTAGTAAATATGTAGCCAAGGGGGGGGGGGGGGGGCGCAAAATATGCCACTGGGGTATCACCGTGCTACCCCAAGGCAAGGGATTCTATACCATTCATGTACAAAAGAGACAATAATACAAATCTTACTCAATTATATGACCATAATTTAAGCTCAAACCGGTGCGGCAAACATACTTTCAGGGACCTGTAAATATCCACTATAATACATTGATGTGCAACAATGATGAGGCACCAGTAATTTTTATTTCTTTCTTTTTTCTTTTTCTTTTTAAGCCCGCTCCCGCTATTTTTGTATGTTTGGGGTGTTTTATTTGTTTTGTTTTTTTTTTTTGTTTATTATTATCATTTTTATTTATGCATGCATTTATTATTATTTTTCCAGGTAATTTGAAACTAGCTCTATATTTTCTCACTGTCGCTATTCATATTTCCTGATTTCATTGTGCATGTGCGGATAAGATAATTTCTTAATATTGAATTTTCGCATATGTATGGACGCATCGTTTGTAAATTTTGTATTTAATCTTTAAAGATATTTTAGTGATCAATGTATATTTTTGAAACTTGAACTTCATTTGTATTTACAGTGTATTTATTTATTTTATTATTTTATTATAATTATCAAAACTATAAAGAACACAGAATGTTGTTTTAAAGATACAAAATGGTTATCTTTTTATTATATGCGTTCAGTAAATTATGTCTTACTAATTTTACCCGAGAAAACAGACTATATTACGGCGACATCGACACAAAATATGCCACCGTTATATAGATATAGGAACGTGAAGTAGAAATTGTTAAAAACATGACCCTCAAATCAAACTCATTTTCGTAAAGTGACATGCCGAGAATAATACACTGAATGGATAAACATGTCTTGTATTGCGTGTATGTACTTTATAGCCGGATCATGCACTGATGAATAGTCAAACGATACTATGTGAAGCAAATTAATGGCAATACTTTAATCACAATAGTAGACGCGTAAAGAGACCGTATGCATCTTTAAACTTAAAATTATGTCTCCATATTGCAATTGTATGAAGTCAAATACAATATACTGTATCCAAATTGTAGGCTTATGGATGTCCGTGGATATGCAGAGAAATATAACATCAAAACATAAGTTATCCTTGTTTGTACTACCCCTTATGCACATTATTTATAAAGGAGATATGAAGATTTGTTCAACCCAGAAATATCATTTCTCCCAATGGCGAAGCCCGAAACGGACAAAAGTTTCTTGGTTGAAAAAATCTTCATATTTCAATTACGCCTGGGCAACAGATTGATTATCAAACAGCCAGTTTCACTAAGGTAGTGATGTCACCAAATACTTTGTCACATTGACAATGAATGTGACGGAGATACTTAGTTGTTTGCCTGATCACGTGACTGTGAAATCAAAGTTCGGCTGCCCGATCATGTGACTGGATAGCCCAATCATATTTCAATACTTTTGCAGTCTTATTATAGTTTTTATTTTGCTTTTATTGACTGCATTGGGTATAATACACGTTAGATGTTCACTCTAATATTTTCCTATGTATTGTAGCATCAACAACCCAAAAATATACACAATGGATTTCAATTCCCAAAAGTAAGTATGGTCTTTAACCGAGTTGTCTCCATAGTAGCGAATGTCAGAGTCGGAAGGTTACAGCCAGGGGGTGGCGAAACTGCAATATAACTGTTTTAGGATAAGAACATAGACACTGAGTTTACATAACAGTAATAGGCTGAGAACTTGCACACCAAGGTTATATAGCAGTAACAGACCGAGAAATTAGACCCTGATGTTACATAAAGTAATAGACTTAGTACCTCGACACTGAGGTCATATAACAATGACAGACTGAGAACATAGACGCTGAGGTTATATAACAGTGGCAGACTGAGAACATAGACACTGAGGTTATATAACAGTGTCAGACTGAGAACTTCGACCCTGAGGTTATATAACAGTGACAGACCGAGAACATAGACACTGAGGTTATATAACAGTGACAGACTAAGAACATAGATAATGATGTCATATAGCAGTGACAGACTGAAAACTTCGACAATGAGGTCATATAACAGTGACAGACTGAGAACATAGACACTGAGGTTATATAACAGTGACAGACTGAGAAAACATAGACACTGAAGTTATATAACAGTGACAGACTGAGAACATAGACACTGAGGTTATATAACAGTGACAGACTGAGAACTTCGACACTGAGGTTGTATAACAGTGTCAGACTGAGAACTTCGACCCTGAGGTTATATAACAGTGACAGACCGAGAACATAGACACTGAGGTTATATAACAGTGACAGACTAAGAACATAGATAATGTTGTCATATAGCAGTGACAGACTGAAAACTTCGACAATGAGGTCATATAACAGTGACAGACTGAGAACATAGACACTGAAGTTATATAAAAGTGACAGACTGAGAACATAGACACTGAGGTTATATAACAGTGACAGACTGAGAACATAGACACTGAGGTTATATAACAGTGACAAACTGAGAACTTCGACCCTGAGGTTATATAACAGTGACAGACTGAGAACATAGACACTGAAGTTATATAACAGTGACAGACTGAGAACTTCGACACTGAGGTTGTATAACAGTGACAGGCTGAGAACTTCGACACTGAGGTTATATAACAGTGACAGACTGAGAATATAGACACTGAGGTTATATAACAATGACAGACTAAGAACATAGACACTGAGGTCATATAACAGTGACAGACTGAGAACATAGACACTGAGGTTATATAACAGTGACAAACTGAGAACATAGTCAATGAGGTTATATAACAGTGACAGACTGAGAACATAGACACTGAGGTTATATAACAGTGACAGACTGAGAACATAGATAATGATGTCATATAGCAATGACAGACTGAGAACTTCGACACTGAGGTCATATAACAGTTGACAGACTGAGAACATAGACACTGAGGTTATATAACAGTGACAGACTGAGAACATAGATAATGATGTCATATAGCAATGACAGACTGAGAACTTCGACACTGAGGTCATATAACAGTTGACAGACTGAGAACATAGACACTGAGGTTATATGACAATGACAGACTGAGAACATAGACACTGAGGTTATATAACAGTGACAGACTAAGAACGTAGACACTGAGGTTATATCACTGAGGTTATATAACAGTAATATACTCCTGTCGTGAGCACACCAATATCTTTTTTTTCGGATGAGACAGTCCTGTGTCACAGTAAGTTTGACACAAATGTACATAAATGATTCCTCGCCACATCGGGTGGCTCCGTTACAAAGGTATAAATTTCTATGCAATTTCATCAACATATATATATATATATATATATATATATATATATATATATATATATATATATATATATATATATATACATACATATATATATATATATATATATATACACATATGTATGCGTGACTGTGTGCGTGTGTGTTGTGTGTGTGTGTATCATTTTCTATGAGATTAATTCTAATTCCAGATAGCACAGTATCATATACTTGGCTAACACTACAACCATGATGTCCATTATTCCTTATAGAACACTTATGTATAAAAGTTTCAAAAAATAAACATTTACAACACTAGTTTGTTCTAATTCTCGTTACAACATCCATTATGAGTATTTCTCTTCATGAAATATGTCGCCTGCTATCTAATTTGTGGAACCTCTACAAAGACAGAAAGACAGACAGATGGTCACCAGACTTAGTACTCCCTCTATGTGGCATTGATTTGCAAGTGACACAGCAAATCTAACGGGTCAATGAAATGAAATGAAATACTGAAACACATTCTGTTAGTGATTTTATTAGATAAAATAACAAAGCATTATAATTTCAGTAGCATGAGTAGAATGAAATAAATAAATTCTACTTTTGAATAATTGCACATTAAAGTACAAAGCACCTGGAAAATGTTTATGAAGCATTGATTTCTTTTGTTCCATTGGCTCATTCTCTAGAATAGAGACAAACTTTAATGAATATATTAGAGACAATGGAAGGTAGCCTCCTTTCTAAAAAAAAACCTCTTCTCTCCAAGAAACAATACTGGAATTAACAATTTCAAATATTAATAAAGTGCATGAGCGGATCCAGGTATTTTGTTCTGAAGGGGACCACCTCAAACAAATTTTTGAAAAGGATATCCAACTCTACCTTTATAAATGTAAATTTACCATTTTTGAACGACACCAAAACTAATTTCAGAGTGGGTCTGGCTTCCAAGTTCCTATTCCTGGATCCATGCATGGATGTACACTTCACTGCTTAAAGGCCTTCAATCCACTTTTCTTCAAAATTTAGGACAATTTTTCACTTTTTTAAGATCATTTTAGGATTTTCAGAAAAATTTTAGGACAATTTTAGGACATATACTTACTTTGAAGCAGCTTTTACTCAACAACTTACATACAGCTTTCATTCCATTTTTCAAACCTGTTGACAGCTCTTGCATTATGAAGCATTGAGATCTAATAGCTTCCTTCTGCTTCATTATGCCTCATCATCAACTGCTTTGAGAACTGGAATGAACACTCTAGAATAAAATTTTACTGAGAAGATTTTGTTGATTAAATCATATAAATGTGTATTGATTAAATGCACCATTACATATCATGCACTTAATCATATCTTTTTCTTTTACACTAATTAAAGAAACGAGTAATGACTACCAGGTATTAAGGGAAAAATTTAGAATTTTAACACAAAATTTCGGACATTTTTAAAATTTTCCGTTATATTCCTTTATAGGAATTTTTCTTTTTAGGATTTTAGCAAAATGTCTGAAAATTTAGGATTTTAGGATGGACTTGAAGCCTTGTGCTTAGAAATTTTTGTTTAAGCTTTACTTTCCGATTTGTCTAATATAACCAACAAGAAAGATAACTCTTCCACAATTCAACAATTGCACTAACCTATCCCATCAGGATTTTTTTTTTTGGTCTATTTGTCAAGGTTTACACATCGGGAAACAGGTAACATACAGAACAAATTAACAAAAATTATCTAAAGATCAACTCGTTAGAAAAACATAAACCCAGATAGAATTCATTCTTTACAACTAACAACAACACAACAGTCAACCAAAACAATAATGGTGAAAAAAAAAAATCTTCGTAACACTATGTAACTCTATTTGTTTAAACCAGAGCTTAACACTTTAAAAGTAACTGTAGAGGGGTAACTCCTAATGGCTTTGGGAATTTTTCATGTTCTATGTCTTCTAGCTGAAATCACCAGACAACATTTTTGTAAGGAGCTTTTATAAGAGGGATTGGGGAAGGGGGGGGGGTGGTGTTCTGAATTTTTATAAATGTAATGACATCATTCAAGTAGTGTCACTTATCATAATTGTGATGTCATGCAATACATTCTATTATCAAAATATGATTTCATTTATGAATAATTATTCACTGAATGCTGACAGAGTGCTGAATAATAAGGAATAACTGAACACTAAACTACAAACCACTGCCCCCCCCCCCCCTCCCCCCTCCCCCAATTGATAATCCCTGCTTAATCACTATGTACCGGGTATTATGTTGGTACATGTATAATTTTGGATCCTCATAATTCCATGGTGTGGAGTCTTTCATTTGTGCAACACAAAAATCGCCTAACACTAATTTTAGAAAAGTGTGCATCAGAATTAGTTTTATGAAGAAATATAGAGCTTAATAATGATACAATAATTATAAGTATGTTATATTGTTACAAATAATTGAAAAAGTTAATGTATAATTTACAATCTTGATAGCATTTCAAGAAACGTCAAATAAATTTATGAAAAAATGATAATTTTGCTGTTGCAGAAACCAGTACAACTTCATATTCTATTTAGGTATCTTAATTCATCACACAGTCAAAGTGCTGTGGATTTTTTCCAACTGTTTGCAGTCATAAAAATTTATGACAAGTAAACCTTAGTTATGAATGTAGTATTTACCATCATTTCTGAGGATTTGTGTTTACGTAATGCCATTCCTAACAAATCAGTAAAACGATCGATTGATATGAAACTAGTCACAGATAATAAAATACAACAGCAGTGATGGAGACTACCAATTACAGATCATAGAGATGGATCACACATGCGGCAACTAAAAACTTGAAGGAAGAGGGAACAATAAAATACAACAGCAGTGATGGAGACTACCAATTACAGATCATATAGATGGATCACACACGCGGCAACTAAAAACTCGAAGGAAGAGGGAACAACAAATATATGTAATAATTTGCCAAACACTATTCAGGATCTATTTCACAGATATGTATTTGATATTTTCAATGTGTACTGAGACAGTCCTGCTGTGAAAAAAAATCTAATTCTTAACATCGTTTTTCAATTTGTAATATTTCTGTGAAATAAGTGATCCATCCTTTTCTATATTTTGATATGTTCAAAGATGAAACATGACACACTCTAGCCATCTTTGTCAGAAAAATCAAGCACAAGATAAATAACCCTTAACTGCTAACAATTTCAAGCAAATTCTTCATATATATTGGCATTAAAGGTCAAACATTCCAATGTCAGGAAAGGTAACTCTTACACTGAATCATTTTTTTCAATTTCTAGTTTAGAAAATAGATGATCTTCATATTTTATATGATATAAGCCGCCAAAGACCTGATAAGCAACTCTTTGTCTGAATTTTTATTCTGACCTTATTGCTTGACATAAGTTGTCGAAATGCGCATCTGGTGCACAAAATTAAAAGGTATATATGTTCTATATTTACTTAAATTCTGACATCACTATCCAGTCCTTTACTTCACAATAAAAACCCCGGCAAAGAGTAACATGTAGGTACTTGGACCGCTTATATCGTGTAAAAATGAAGATCGTTTATTGTTACACATCGTATTAATTCAATAATGTTAATAATCTATGAAACCATAAACAGATTTTACGGAGTACGTATGTAACTCACTCGGTAATATCTCTCTATTACTGATATGACATTTCAGTATACTTGAAACTACATATTGAAACTGCTACTTTTAAGATGATTTTTCACAAAATCTGCTTTAAATCTGATATCATTTCAAACAAATCACATTTCAATATATATATCGAGGAATGTCTGACCTTAATTATGGGAATTATGCATTCTTAAATAATTGAGTAAATCTGACAAAAAGTTTGGACTGGTTGTTTGACTGGGTTTTAAGTCACTTATAAAATTTTCAAATCACACTGCAACATGGAAGTAGGAAATAATCAGTCTCTTTAGCCAAAAGATACAATTTGGGAATTGGACCCAGATTGCTACAGTGAGTTATTAGATCTGTAAATTTATAGTAATACTAAGTTCAAATCCACAAGGATTTATTAATCTCAATGAAACAAAGCAGAGTATCTTGCCAGAGTTAAAAATAGGTATTTAGAAATAATATATGCTTCTGAATTTTCCCATTACGAAGTAAAGTGTGTTCCATGTATTATTTAGGTACTTTTAAACAATTACAACTTTATCAATAAAAACAAAAGATAAATAATGTGTACGCTTGAGAAAGCACTATCAGTAACGCTTTAAGTTTTAAATCTCACATTTTTACCCATTCATTTCAAGGAGGTATATATACAGAGTTTGTATATTTCGTTGGAAATCACTTGGGGAAAACAAATAAATTACATTTCACTGGCTTTGAAAATAAAAGGAAACACAAAATCTTTGTAGATTCTAAATCTAACAAATCAACTACATTCTGAAATATAGCAAAAATAAATCAGATATTCTATAACACGATAAAATGAGACCAAACTATAAAACAGGACAATCTGTAACAATGAAGTCAATGATATCATACAATGTTTTTTGCTTTAACAAAATAAAAATATATCACATTGTATTATAAAAAGGGTTGCTGCGACGATCTCTCAGCTTCGTCAGAGGATGAGATTTTCCTTGTTGCATTTTACGTAGTTTTTTACCTTCCCATGTGAAAGTTCCTCCAAAAGATTCAGATTCATCTTCTTTTTCATGCAGACCTCTGAGGGTCTTGACAGAATAGCCCGGTGATGTGTTGCTACGTTTGAGCATTTCTGCAGATTTTGGCCTGCCGTCTGTGAGGGACGTTTTACGTAGATTTCTTCGTAACTGAAGCAGTTTGATAGATTCCTCTGACAGTATATTTGGATTTGTGTCCTGATGCATTATGGGTAGAGAACTCATAGCAATGACTTCTTTTTTTGAGAGAGATGCATTTCGATCTAGATCTGAAGATGCTGTGCAATGAGCTGATTGGCTGCTATGTAATGTCATTGATTTCGATTGGTCATCAGCTTTTGTTGTTGATTTGTCATCTAACGATAAAATCTCAATTGGCAAAGGTGATTTTGGTGGAAATTGTTTCTCGACTGATTGAGAGGAATATGACAACGCCTGTTTACCATCAGTGACTTCAAATTTACCTACTAAATTCCTTACCTTATCAATATGATTTTCATCTAGTTCTATATTTCCATGTTCTATCACATTTTCTTTGACGCTAAATAGGTCACTTGCTATCACAGGTTTAGATACAATATGAGTTTCAGAATTCTGTTCTATAGATTTCACTTCTGAAGATGACTTCTGACCATTTTCTGTTTGACTACTTTTCTCAGATTGCAACACCTGACTGTCAGATCCTGGAGATGGAGACAAATCACCTGCCTCAGATTTGTTCATATTAACTTCAGCTTTGTCAGCACTACTCTGGGCACATCTGAATCGATTTAATTTTTTCTGTCTTTCTTGCATTTCTTTGTCTACAATTAGAATTTCTCTAACAGGTTTTTTCACAGCTTGAGTTCTTCGCTCTATATCTCTAACAAAATGTCTTACGAGACTGCATTTCCCTTGCTTATCCTCTTCTATCTCTTCTGGTTTACTTTTAGCAGGACTATTTAAAATGGCAGAACCTATCTCTCGTATTAAAGCCAATGTTTCAGAATCAATATTGGACCGGTTATCTTTATCTGACCATTTTTTTGCTACTCCACCATTGCTTCTTTTTTTAAGTTCGGGACTTTCTGATGATTGCTGATTTGATAAACTTTCAAAATTTTCTTTCCGTTCACTCACAGATACACTCATTTCTGAGTCATCACATTCTCCTTCAGGTCGCCCTTTATTACAGCATATCACAGCCGAAAATTCCAATGACGAACTTTCTGCCTCTGAATTTGTCTCTGTGATTTTTCTTTGGGAAGTAGGGCTTTTTAGTCCCTGTTGGACCTCTGCAGTCTTTTCAAATGTACTTTTCATAACACTAACTGCTACTGAGGGTTTCATGTAATCTTCAGATGCTGTTGTAGAACTTTTCTCCCCCATATCACATGCAGTTATTGAGGCATCCTCTGCAACACTACTCTGTTTTGACACACTTTTATCAAATGCATCATGTTTTGGCACTGGGTATTCATTTTTGGAAAGACTTTCTGTTCTCAAAATGGAGGTATCAGAATTGTCTGAAGGCAATTTAACTTTTTCTTCAGATACATCTTTTGATTCTGAAGAAAGGCGAGTTCTGTTTTTTTCTTCTATATCTTAAAATAGAACAAAAAACTGTGTTTTAAATATTATGGTTCAAGTTTGTTTTTGCATGTATCAGATACTTTTAATATGCACACCTTTGCTATTTTAAGCTAAAACATATATTCTATTTACTAAATAAAGTTCATCTGGTGATCAAGGGTACCCTTGCCAGTGTTCCCACAGTTACCAAGGGCAATAACTCTGAAAGTGGTAAAAATCGAAATGACCCTGTATATCACAATTTGCAAGCATGACAATTTTGTGAAGTGTTTTCAAATCCTGATGAACTGTTTGGGATATGGTATCAGATTGACAGACCGACACACAGACAGACGTACCGATAGACATTTTTTGCTGGAACATAAAATTCTGAAAGGTTCCAACATTTTGCATATGCCCCCTCAATTATTAAGGTTCTTAAAAACTGTGAGTGGGTGATTGGGGTTATCAAAGTAACATTACTTGTATCAACTATTCGCATCAGCTGTTAAGAGCAGTATATATAAGTGTATCACAATATTTTCCCTAGCACACTTATTTTGATCTGTAAAAATTTTTTCTTACAGATATCATACACTTTCACTATACCTTTTTTCTGTTTCTGGACAATTCCTTTCTCTACTGAAATTTCCTCCCCTAACAATCTATAAACTGATAAATCCTGGTCAACTAAATCTTTGTGCATCACTGAATCGTTGTCTCGCTTTGCCAAATCATTGTCCAATATCACGGAATCACTATCATCATAGGAGAGTCTTTTTTTATGAATTTCTAGTTCATGTAATCTCAAAGATTCGGTGAGAGTAGCATCTCTGTTAGCTCCTCTTCTCGGCGAAAAATCTTCTGATGATGTTCTGGGGGAGATAATCGGTGTGCATGTTCTTCGTCTCTCTCTGTCCTTTTTTCTGTGTTTAGGGGTAACTCTTTCTCCTTTAAGGCTTGAAGAACGTTGTAATGGAATGCTGGGTAATTCACTCGATGAAACTGATAATCTTTAAAAAAATCAAAATGAAATATTTATTAAATTCCTGTTTAAAGCCTTTCTATAACTTTCATCGATATTCTCATTAGAATATATCATCACAATAAAATCTCCCTAATATATAAGCAGAAAATAAGAACCAGTAAAACTAATGAATTTTTCGCAGAATTTAGTACTAAATACTACTATAACAACGATGAAATAAGCAATAACTGCAAGTGTGAACATGAATTTTGTTTTCATGAATGACCCTCTCCAACTTGTTCATATTCCCATGTGCACTTCCACTTATACAGCCCATCACAACAGAACAGCTGGTGCTTTCATCAGATAATGTTTCATAATAGTTGTATTTTTCTTGTTTGAGCTCAGTTGATCAAAGCATCATTAGCACACAATATTGTGAGAATATGAGTTTGAAATTAAAACACCTTTTAATATTGATTATTATCGTTCTTTTTTTCTTGTTTATGTCACTCCTTGATTATTTCATGTATAAGGTGATGGCATCTGCCTGATGCATTGCATAGAAATTTATGATTTTGAAACTGACCCTCCCGAAGCAGTGAGGAATCTTTTATATGCCTATTGTGACATGGGACATTGACTTTTACTGTCTCGTCCAAAAGACAGGACACCAGGGCACCCATGGCAGGAGTCGAACCTAGGCTTCCTGGTCATGAGCCGAGCATCTTGTAAACTGGGCTACACTGGCTTTAAACACCTTTTAAGATCTAGATACTTTAATTATTAAATCATAAATCATCATAAATGATAAGGATTGCTTTTTTTTAATATTTTGTTATATGGCAATGCAGTTTCAGTGGTCCACTATTTTTCATTTTTTCAAAATTCATATACAGGGAAAATATTAGAAACAATCCTTGAATATTCTTAAAACTTACTGACTCCTCTCCTCAATTTCCTTTGTAGTACGCCGAACAATTCCAGCTGGTAACGAGATATCCTCCATCTGATATACAGAAATTGGTTCCTTATCAACAAAACCTTCCTCAACCTTCCCATTTCCTTTCTCTTCAATGTTGTCATTGCTTTCCGTAACAGTCACCCCTTCTACAGACAAACTTTCTCTATTAGCACCCATCTCCTTCCCTTTGGCCGTTTGATATGGTTCATTTTCCACTACTATGATGATATTGTCATCACTGTTCCCTCCGTCTTTCCATCCAAGCTCAATAGATTGTTTCGTCTTTTTAACAGTACCCGGTTTCCAGGGTATATTTTCTTTCTGATAAGCTTCTACATTATCATCCACAATGTCAGTATTAGATTCACTTGAATCATTTGTCACATTTTCTTTAATCACAATATTATCATCTTTGCTTATGCCATCTGATATTGCACTATCAGCGCCCTCACACTCAGGGCTCTGGTCACCTTTTAAGGGTTCTGTATCATCTACACTTTCACATTTAATCCAGCTATGGTCGGGCTTAACTCTCTTCTGCACTATATCTACCGATTCATCCCCACTTTCGGAGTGCCTTTTTACTTTTTTTATAGATTGCGTGTTCCCGTTACATTCTGCTTCTTGCACGTTAATTAAATCTTCTCTCTGAGCATCTCTTTCCATCTCTGTAACATAATATCAAAATTAAAGTTGGATAGGAATGCATCCTGGTATAGAGGAAGCTATGTGTTGGTTACAGTAGTAAACAAGGAAGAAATTGGGGGTATCATTCAACATACATTATGCAAAGACTAATATTCTCTATGAGAAAAATATAAACAAGAGTAAGAGAAGTAAAAAATCTAAGATTCAAGAGGAGAACTGATGGAATTTCAATAAAAATCAAAATCAAAAATTTCTTTTGCTCATATTTCATTCTGTTGTTCACTTTACATCCAAACTATCAGCTGTCCACAAAAGAAAATTTGAAGGTATTTCCTGCAAGCAAATGATTTTGAACTTTTCTCAAAATACCTGCTTTTAACAAACAAGAGGCCCAAGTGGGCCTATATCGCTCACCTGAGTACCTAGATGATCAGTCATGCATGAAGGAAGAATTCATTTATTTTTGCATTAATGTGACTAAGTCAACACAGATGTTGAAAATATGTCAAATTTTATTTCAGGCTAGAATAAAAAACAACACTTTTTTGCACATCCATTAAGGTGATTTTGATATTAAGCATTTCCTTTGTCTCTGCAAGATGTCATTCAGGGCAACAAGTTAGTCATTTTCTTTAGGTGGGGCCTGATTTCAAGTCTGGGTCATGAACAACAATTGTTTCAAATATTGTCCAGATCTAACTTAAAATTTCCTAATTTCATATGTTGAGTGTTGAGAAACATCTAAAAACTTATTTAGATGTGTAAAGAAATGAAAAAAAAATTTTTGGCCACAGCTGGATTTGAACCGCTACTCTCCATATTTCAATTACCAAGTGGTATATGTACCATTGTGAGACCTACTTTTTAGACATGGTGGCATTATCTGTTAACCACTTTGGATGAAATTTACCAAATTGATAGAGGACCTTTAGTACTTCATGTATTCCATGTTTCATTAAAATCTTTCAAGCAGAAGTGAAAAATGTGATTGAATTGTTCCTATACAACCTCATTTGGAAGTCTTAAAAAATTCATAGAAAATCCAAAAATTGAGATATTGACAAAATTCTTTCAAAGTAACAATCCTTACCATAATTATGATCACAATAGTCCATAAGAAATCATCATTATCAATTAACTAGGAAATATGACACTTTTCTGCATTGAATCACCAAGTCCAAAGAAATGTCGAAAAAAAATTCTGAAATTTAATTTTGGAAGGGAACCAAAATGACAATACGTCTTCACTCATCCCTCTAGATCATTTCTATGCATTTTGTTTGTCTCTGTATACAGCCCGTATGAAAAAGAATATTGTTAAAGGAGGGAACTCTTTTGTGACCTACTTTTGACTATGGTTTTGTAGAAAAAGTTGAAAATGTGAAAAATGGCCAACCCCCCCCCCCTTTTTTGGAAGTCTTAAAAAATTCATAAAAATCCAAAAATTGAGATAATGACAAAATTCTTTCACAATAATATTCCTTACCACAATTATGATCAAAATAGTCATTAAGAAATCATCAATATCAATTAACTGAAAAACATGACACTTTTCTTCATTGAAATGACTAAGTCCAGAAACACGTCAAAAAAGCGTAAATTTCTATTTGACAGATCTTAACCCCGAACACAATTTCTAATAACCCATCTTTATAGATTGTTGAAATGCAATTAGTTTTCCCATTTATGAACTGGTTCTGGAGGAGAAGATGTTTGAAGAGGGGTACCCTTTTGGGCACTTTTGGCCCCGTCCTGGATCCACCCCTTAGGGAATCTGGATCCCGAACACAATTTTAGTAGGGGACCTTGAGTACATCATTTACACAAAGTTTGATCCAAATCTGCAATGTAGTTCCAGAGAAGAAGTCGAAAATGTGAAAAAGTAAATGACAGACGGACGACGATGACGACGACGGATGGCGCACTATGACTATAGCTCACTTGAGCCTTTGGCTCAGGTGACCTAAAAAGCTAATTTCCCTTAATCTAAAATTAAGACATTTTTAAGAAACAGGAAATTAGAAAGATGTAATATTAAATATTAATTTGCCACAGAACTTTTAGCAGTATTTTAGACATGATAACAAAATAGATAGGGTTTTAATCAATGAATGAGAAAAGAAAAATTTCAGTAAAGGAATCTTTTTTTTTTCAACTAAATACTGATTTTCCTAACATTCAGACTAAAGTTCTGAATTGGGTCCTTCAATGTGACAGGAAAATGGACATATAGCCACATGACAGATAAAAAGTGTCAAAGTATTGGTATGAATTACTGGCAGGGTTTTCAGTAAGAATAGTTTGAGAAGATGATTTGGAAATTTGAGGCGTATCATTTTGAGTGGCATATGCGCGAGTGTGAGTAGTGAATTTGAGATCAGAGGTAATCTGAACCAGTGATTTCTGTCATCTGAAGTGCTGGTATTTCGTCGGGTGCCAGCTTTTATTGAAACCCCTGCACTGGTGACTTAGAAATTTCATATTTTTCCTTACTACAGACCCATTTGCCCATAGTCAATAAAATTATTACAAGTTAGGGGTTTTAAAAGTAAGACAGCAATAGTGCATAGACTTTAAATCCCTCATCGCCTATACAGAAGATTTTCTCACCGCCTATACAGAAGATTTTGTCTTCCTCTTCTGCTTTTGGAGATGGATGGTCTGAGAGAGAATCGTCTGCCGAGTCTGCACTCCGTGAACTCAGTTCAAAGTCAGCTTCAATGTTACACAAATCAGCATCCTTAGCTAGAATGGTAAAGAATGAAACAATTTGATTTTTTGTCTAAAATATTCTCCACAAAAGATGTTTTCGATACTGGTAAAGCTCACTGGAATGACCAAAGTACTGTTCAGGGGCCCTCAACTGCACTGAAAAAACTTTTATTTTAGGGGGTTAAAATTCACTGGTATGACCAGAATAGGGTTCATGGACCCATAACAACAAACTTCCTTATTTATGATTGGATAATTAATAGTCATACAGTAAATGCTTATATTACCTGTGACTTTACTTTTGCACTGATCTCATTTCGGATAAATAAGCAGGCAATAAGATAATGCATTACTTGTTTTATTAACAAAGGATTTTATTTTCGTGTGAGGTCAATCAGAAAATTAGAAAGAAATAAAGTTCTTGTGAATAAAACATATTTAACAGTAATTCCCTATTCAGTGGATTTATTTACGATGCACTGACAGTGGGTAATGTGATATCATTTACGAATTTGTATACATTAAATCTCATCCAACTTATAGGAATTTGTTTGCTTGTATCCTAGGTTCACATCCCATTCCAGTGATTCCATTAACATTTACATCAAATTACCAGTACCTATGCCTGGTGTAAAGTCTACTCTGCTGTCACGACAGTTAAAGATCCCTCCATTGCAAGACTCCTATCCCAGCCACAATATCTTGAACAGACTGGACCATGTGTCCATGTCCATGTGGACTATGGCCTTCTGATTATGACCTGAACTTGCTAATCCTTTTGTCATACTAAGCTTTAGGGAAGTCATTTATAATTCTATCAACTTATTACGTCTTAAATATTTCGATCTTGAATTTAAGAGTTCGAAGACAATAAATTTCACAGCAGCATTATTACAAATATCTCTTCATTTGGATTGACTGATTATTGTTTTATGTCACTCTATGGTTATTCCTCTTATATGGTGACCGCATCTGCCTGATGCAATGCATAGAAACTACCCTTGCAAGGGAGCGCCCAAAGCAATAAAGGATCGTTTAAGTCCCACGCCTACCATGACATGGGACCTCAGTTTTTACTGTCTCATCCGAAAGACAGAATACCGGTGTGCCCAGGGTGGGAATTGAACCCTGAACCTCTAGACCATGGGCCGATCATCTCGACCACTTAGCCACACCAGCTTCTCTTCATTTGTAAATCTTCCCCTTTACTCGTACCAGTGGAAGACAACTCTGTCCTCACTCAGCAGAGTAATTTACATCGCATCAATAAGAATGATATGCAAAGTGTTATGACCCAGGGAATGATATAGTGCTTTTTAAGATATAGAATGTTTGATGTGAAATATTTAAATAATTATCTATAGCATACAAAAGCTCTTGTTTGTTTAAAGGTGCATGACTGCTACAGGATGGTAATCACCTCTCCATATTATTGTATGCTATACACAGTCGTCTGTCATCCATAAAAATGACAAACTATTTCAACATGTCCACCAAGTGACATCCAAGTCCTTTTTTATATTAGGAAAAGGGCAAGATGGTTCCAGTATGGCATCGTTTAACTTATGAACATTGGTAACTACATGTAGGTGAAATAATCGGAAAAACTAAACAAGAGTAATTGCTGGTTGCTATTACTCTAAATTTCTTTTTTTTTGGCAAGATTCTGATTACCAGAAAATCTCTCTGGATCTATTCACAAGGTGATTTTTGCAAAGAGCAATGAACATACTATAATGAAGTCAAGGCTATCTTCTAATCAGCAAGGACTTTAATTTCATACGGAAAGATACGCAGTCTAATAAATTATCACAAAATTAAAATCTTTACAGATAAATGGTTTTTTATAGTTTACAGGAGAAATTATTTTGTATACCATGGAATAAAACTCAATCAAAATTTATATCTGTTGAAAAAATATAAATCACATTATTTGATAAATACTTACAAGAAAGTGGTGCAAGAAACACGCTATCTTCCAAGGTGCCTGGCAAACTATGGGTGTGAGGAAAGCCCATTTGGAACAAATCATGACCTAGGAGGCCTTCAGACGAAGAATACAATGAGTCGTTCTCCTCTTTAGGGTTAAACTCTGTCAGGTTAACGGCAGACTTGCTCTTGAATACTTCCCTCTGACGACTGGAAATAAATTTTCAAAGTGAAGGCAGTTTCAAACAAAGGGAGAAATATTGTCAAAGTATTCAAATCATAGTTACTTCATTATAGCTAAAAGTATCTGTATCAAGTACGAGTAAGTGTAGTCAAGTCCATCGTGAGTTTGGTTTGAGGCTGAGAAATCCTAGGTTTCAGTCTGATTGGTGACTCATCGATATCATGATTTTCACCAAGACAGGAAAATCTGAAGCCCCATATCATGGAAGATGTTGGTACGAAAAAGATCTCTCATTGCTTCATGTTGGTCCAAAAGGGTCAAAGGTCAAAATTTCAGTACAATACATCAGACAGCAGCTGTCACCATACAAGAGAAATATTCTTAGCCTCACAAAAAAACAATCAACAAACAAATTGCAACACAAACGTTACCAACAGCAGGGCACTCAAGGTCAGAAAATACCTTTGTTATACCCTTAACACAATATCCCTATATAATTCACAGTGATTACTGATGACGTCATCACGTTGTCTAAATTTTCTTTAAAACATGGCGGTGGGTATCCCCGCTCAGAGATTTGCAAATGTGTTCGAAGAGGAAACTCAGAGGATACTCGATGATAGCTAGGGACTTTATAAATACTAAAAATGTAATCAAGACAACAGGGACTTTGTTTAACGAGTACCATGAGGCAATGGGAACATCAGTTGAAGAGCTTCATGATGTATCAGTGGAGAAAATGTGCGATATATGTTACATTAATTATCTGATAAGGGGTATAACAAAACAGTTGTCGACTGGGATTTTCGGGCAACAACTGATCTGTTGGACCCTCGGACAAACTGTTGCCCTCGCCTTTGGCCTTGGGCAACAGTTCGTCCTCGGGTCCAACAGATCAGCTGTTGCCCTCAACCCCAGTCAACAACTGTATTATCATTAACAAAGACTACACCGACATCAAATGTTTTAATGAACAATTACCTGGCAGCGAGAATTCCCTCATACGTTTCAAGCTGAGCCCAAAATGCTCTGTTCGGCATGATACAGCTCCTCTTTTCTTTCACAAAGTCAAAAGCCTCTTGTCGCGTCATAGCATATTCTTTCATTAAATAAGCCATCACCTGAAAAGTATAAATGTTGAGAATAGTCAGAGATGTCCTTCATCTATTCACAAATGACTTGGTCTTTGTGGTCAAGCAAAAAGGAGCATTCAGAGTGAACAATCAGGGACTGAAACTCTTACACAGTTTTTATACTGTGGCAAATTTCATTTATCTTTCTGTTCTGAATTCATATCTGTACCTTTAACAACATTTTCATATGGTCTCAAAATATTTTGGGAGGCCGAAGACATAAGATTAACATGAAATTAAGTATCAATATGCTTTTCTTGTCAAGTTTAATGAGGAAGTTTTTCTATAAAAGAAAGTAGAAATTTATCCATACAAGAGTTATCTTCCTTATCAGTGAGTTGCACTACTTTAAATCCTAACTAAAAAATTAAAACACTTACTGTAGATGCTGATCTACTGATTCCCATTTTACAGTGCACCAATACTTTGGAATTCTCCTGTCTGCAATAACAGAATAATTTTCAACAGAACGTTCAATATTTTATCACCAAGTTATTGCCTGGACACAGGAAATAACCAGCTATATGTTAGTCTGTGCACACATAACAGTACCTCATAAAAACATGCCCTTCTCTCAACTTGTTGCTAGTTTGACATTTTTTGTTTTGGTGATGTGCTACAACCTTTAAATGTTGCAACAAGGCCTACACAAGTCACAGCCACAAAATTACTAACTGTGTCTCCCTTTCCACTTTCAAGAGAAATGCCCAAAAATCTACACAGTCCTAAATTATTTACATATTTTTTACATTTTACTATCAGTAAGAATGGTCTATTTTGTTATAATTTTAGAAACTTATGTGCAGTAAGCATACACTATGCTTATATAAACAACAAATGTGCTCTTTCTTAAAATCTGAATAGAAAAAAATTAAATAACTTATCAGCTTTGCAAAAATACATGTATCTGCAACAAGTCTTAAATTACTTAGCCCATCCATCACATGCCATAGGTTTTTTTGTGTCAGATAAAGGACATGACCAAGTATCCAGATAGGTTTGAACCTAGGACTTTTCAGTTGAGACCTGAACTCTCTTACTTTTAATCATACTATTAAACCTTTAATATGTCACTTTCATTATTATTATTTATGTGCACAGAATAGACTATTTCCAAGATTTTGATTACATTTTGATATTCTTAAATATTACCATAATAAAAGCATGTGACTACAGATGACAAATGATGTTTCAATGATAATATTTCAATCATTACAAATCAAGGTGCAAACTGGTCTTTTTTCAAGTTTTGAGTAGATATCACTGTTTTGACTTTAGCTTTTTTCACTTGTAATCTTTTTGCTTTAACTTAAAGAATTTTGTTCAAAACATGTGCCTACAGACAAACAATTCCACTTAAATTTAGGATTTTATAATACAATAAATGAAACTTGGAAATGGCCAGTCAGATATTACCAATCTCTTTATTTAATAACACCTTGGCAAGAGAGATAACTCATACTAACTCAGTAATGTCATCGATACTAAATTTGAATTTTCTGGAATGAGCCCTCAGAGTTGATGTTGTTTGTAGACAATTGTATTTTATGCCTGTTATACATGTACATCCATAAAATTAAGCTTTTGGTTAATAATCTGCAACTATTTCAATTGCATTGACAATGTAAAATACGAAAGTAACTGGTGTCACATGATTATGGCACTAATGACAATGTACCACAATGGACATTCACGGACCCTTGTAAGAAATTCAAGGAACATACCTGGCTTTGGCTATAAATTTGTAAGTGTCTTCCCAATGCTTGATAAGTTCCGATTCCTCACTGTCCCATTCCCGGATATTCAAATAGATAAAAGTGCCAGGGAAAAAATTATCTATCTCCTTACTGATGTTCAGTATGTGATCCACCCTACACAGAAAATAAAATTCAGCTCCACTGAAAAAAACTGGATCAGTCCTGAGAGGATATGAACACAATGTCCCACCAAAGCTTTTTTTTTGTGGGTCAAGAGGTCAACGACCTTTGTCTTATTTGAATAGGAAATAAAAAACTTAAGAATTCAAGAAAGGTCCTGCTGCACCATGACCTTCGACTGCAAAATCTATATTCCTCTCATCTCTCTCCATCTGTATGTGAAATACGAAACTGGTAGGTTGAAACTTCTTGAGGTGTTGACAGACAGACAGACAAGCAGACAGATGGATGAAAAGATGGACAAAGAGACAAAACATTATTTCTACAAGTGTCTTTTATAGTAACTTTAAGAAATTTTGCAATTTGATATTCGAAGATAATTAGCAGCACTTTATATTAATAATAAAGTTATTTCTGTACATAAATTTTATATCTATTGCTTCGTGTAGGCATTCGTTCACGATGTTTCATTTGTGAGAGGACCATCTTTAAAACCCTGTGAAAATTAAATGCTCGCAAATCACAAATGCTTTTCACAAATTTCTTCACAAAAGTGCATTACCCATTTTGTTTGAGTTCTTCCATATTGGAGGCGTTCCACTCTGAGCCGAGAAAGAGGTAGTCTTTGATAAGGGTAGGTAAATCCAGCTGTCCGAGAATCAACAACATCTCGCTGTCTATGAAACCTTTATACTGCTCCAGGTCGGTCTTCATCACAGCCTCCAACTCTGTACGTAACTGAAAATACAATATTTCATTCATTGAAGATTGATGCTTTTTTTCGCCTACTCTCACACGAAGACTGTCTGACTTACACGAGAAGAGTTGGCATTGCTGAGTTGGTGGAGTGTTTGTCTCGGGACAGAGAGGTTCCAAGTTCAAGCCCGACTGGCAAATTGTCAGTATTTTGTCTTTTGGACGAGACACACAAAAAAAATGATGAGACGGGAATTGAGGATCTTTTGGCCATGAGCCGGAGATGCAACAACTGAGCTACAATATGCCTGATTAATATAAGTGAGAGATTAAAGTTATTTCTAGCGTTGTCAACTTTATTTACTAAAGCCTTACATGACATTCCATTATAACTGTTATATTAAATAGTCAGAAACAAACACTACTACAGTAATTTATTTTTTTAGTGGGGGAAGAGGGGGGGGGGGGGTTAAGGGAATATATTTGGAACTTGTAATGGTAAAATGTTTCATCTTCAAAGCTTGATGGAGCCTATATAGCTCAGAGGAAGCAGTGCTCAGCTTGTGACTGCGAGGTCCTGAATTCGACTCCTGTCATGGGTATCACTCTCCTGTCTTTCCAAAGAGACAGTGACACCGAGGTTCCAAGTTACAATAGGCATGACACATGAAAGATCATTCACTGCTTCATATGGGTCTGTTGCAAAGGTCTAAATTTCTATGTAATGCATCAGGCAGATGACTTTGTGATGTCACAATAAAACAATGTAATCAGTGGTTGTGAACATGGATCAGACAATCTCTCAATTATATAATACAGAAAATTCACAATATGAATGTATTAAATCAACACTACTTCTATGTAAGGCAGAAGTTTCTGGTAGAGAGAAATTTTCACAGTAATGTTCGATCATATATTTGTATACCGTGTGTCTTTCAGAACAAAAGCACTTACAGATTTCGGAGAGGCTTCATCTAGATCCACCCTCATCATCACGTTCTTCAACTCCACACGAATAATCTTCTTCTGAGCAGTCTCTTCGCTGATAATATAAAACAATCATTTACGACATTGCCTACATTTATAAAAAGTTTGGATGTGATATGTATAAAGAAACTGTGGTAATTGATAAACATAGTACATAAAGATCTATAATTTCCTACAGAAAGGATGCTTAGCTACGGGTCAAAATTTGACCTCGCACAAACAGGGTGATCAACATGCAGGTGAAAAATTTCTGAATGTATAACAAAACAATTGGATTATTTACAGTCATATTTAGTCCAAAATTTTGTGGTACGCTTACTCTACCTTAAGGTAGACTTATATATACCATTATATATCTTAAAGAATGTATTTGACTTATTCCTAATAAATTTTGTTCTAACTTGTATTTTTTGGCATAATGGAAATATAAAATATGTTTAATTTCCTGTATTGTTCAGTATCTATGAAATACAACCAGTACCAGTTTTCAGACTTTCTATATTTAAATCTAAACTTTATTTATTTTACAATGATTAAGAAACAAGTTAATAACTTATATAAATCTTGCTAGTTGGCACGGATCTTGGCTTAAGGGTGTAATTTGTGTGGGAAAAACTGGAGAACCTGGAGAAAACCCACGAAGCCAGGTTGGTGACAGCTCCACCATCTCACGTACCACACCGAGAATCGAAACCGGGTTGCAATGGTGAGAAGTGAGCGCGCTACCGACTGCGATACCTGGCCCCCATATCAATACCAAGTTCAGAAATGTGCTAAAAAACATTTTAATACATAACATAAATGCTATGAACTGCGCATTTTGTTACAAATTTGGTATTGGTACATGGCTGCACCATAGACCATTCATACATGTATGTCTGTAGCAATATCTATCCTACACGTGACTATAGAATTACCCCAATCCTCCGACAGCTACCATAACACTGAAGTCCTTCGGATAACGAACCAAACCTGCAAACCACAATACCAGACTTTGTAGTACACTGAGAGTCCCAATGCAAACCACCAGCTTATGCAGCTACCCCGTCTCTACCATACATGCGTATTTCGTGTTTCAAAAAGATTGCTATGGTTTGATGTTAGCAAGTTGTCAGTCACACTGCAACACTGAAGTGGAACACTACTGATCTTACAGAGACACGATAAAAAATAGACCCATAAGTTGCTTGCACCTACAACACTTATTCACTCCATACACTGACATCTAAGTAGTTTTCAGAATTCTTATGTAGTACTTGTATCAGATTTTTAAAGTTCCCATAACACATTAAATATATCGATACTTACTCCTCTCCTTCCTCGAAGACGGCATGGGAACGAAAAAACTCAATTTCTTCATTGGTATTCCTACAAATACAGATTATGTATAACTTATTATTTGTAGACTTATGACACACCAAGCAGATATTAATTTTCTTACTGAGATTCATTCAAATGTCGCTAATTTTTGGTTGAAAAACAAATAAAATGAACATATTATAAAATTCTTTATGGCAAGGATAACATAAGATAAAAATTTGTTAAAATGGACATTTAATTCCTTTCAAAGCAAAATTGGTTTTACTACAAAATTTATTATGGTAGGTAATATGTCCTTTGTCAAAAATATCTTTTGCTGTATGACATTACAGTCAATATACTTCGATCATTCTTCAACCAAGAGAGCTTACACATCTGGAGAGTATAACCAGTTTCCATAGTGATCAGACCATCACTAAACCGGAATACCATCCCAGCTTGCTGGTACCCCTATCAAGCTGGGTAGGCAATGACAACTACCCAGTCATAGGCTCTAAACAATTAGCTCATCTGTACAACATTAAGGAGATAACATACCATTCTGTCATCTGCAGTCTGCTGGAAGAGATTTTACTCTCGTAGTACCCCACCCAGGTGTGGGTAAGACCCGACGGAATGTATCGATTATCATTGGCTATCTTTACCACTTTGTTTAACGTCTGCAAGGCTGACCTGAAAACATTGTATCAGAATTAGAACACTTCGTCACGTTTTTGTGGTATGTTGAATTACCAATGATTCTAAGGATGTACTTGTCAAATAAATTTTTTCAACCAACGTAAACATTCCTGATATAAATTTAATACCAATATATCACTTTTTTATGTATCTACCTTCAAAAGACAAGATGAATACTGTAAATTACCTTTTATTTGCAAAAAAACCCTAATTCTGCATTAATAGAAATCCAGTGTGGCTCAATGTTAAAATAAAACACTCATTAATTGTGAATCACCATGTTGCTTTTATTATTCAAAAATTCCAAAAAATGTATTATGTGAAAATTGGGTCCAGGAATAAATCCAAGTGATTTCCTATAGTCACACAAAATAAAAGTGATTTACAATACTTGAGTTTGCTTTAAAAAAAGCTAACTGTGTAAACATTTGAAAAACAAGAGGCCCAAGTGGGCCTATATTGCTCACCTGAGTACTTAGATTATCAGTCATGCATGAAGGAAGAATTCATTTATTTTTGCATTAATGTGACTAAGTCAACACAGATGTTGAAAATATGTCAAATTTTATTTCAGGCTAGAATAAAAAACAACACTTTTTTGCACATCCATTCAGGTGATTTTGATATTAAGCATTTCCTTTGTCTCTGCAAGATGTCATTCAGGGCAACAAGTTAGTCATTTTCTTTAGGTGGGGCCTGATTTCAAGTCTGGGTCATGAACAACAATTGTTTCAAATATTGTCCAGATCTAACTTAAAATTTCCTAATTTCATATGTTGAGTGTTGAGAAACATCTAAAAACTTATTTAGATGTGTAAAGAAATGAAAAAAAAATTTTTGGCCACAGCTGGATTTGAACCGCTACTCTCCATATTTCAATTACCAAGTGGTATATGTACCATTGTGAGACCTACTTTTTAGACATGGTGGCATTATCTGTTAACCACTTTGGATGAAATTTACCAAATTGATAGAGGACCTTTAGTACTTCATGTATTCCATGTTTCATTAAAATCTTTCAAGCAGAAGTGAAAAATGTGATTGAATTGTTCCTATACAACCTCATTTGGAAGTCTTAAAAAATTCATAGAAAATCCAAAAATTGAGATATTGACAAAATTCTTTCAAAGTAACAATCCTTACCATAATTATGATCACAATAGTCCATAAGAAATCATCATTATCAATTAACTAGGAAATATGACACTTTTCTGCATTGAATCACCAAGTCCAAAGAAATGTCAAAAAAAATTCTAAAATTTGATTTTGGAAGGGAACCAAAATGACAATACATCTTCACTCATCCCTCTAGATCATTTCTATGCATTCTGTTTGTCTATGTATACAGCCCGTATGAAAAAGAATATTGTTAAACGAGGGAACTCTTTTGTGACCTACTCTTGACTATGGTGGCGCCACCTGTAAAGAGGTCTGGACGAAAACAATTTGAAGAGGATCATAAGTGACTTATTTCTACTAAGATTTATTAAAATCCTTCAAACAGTTTTGTAGAAAAAGTTGAAAATGTGAAAAATGGCCAAAACACCCCCCCCCCTTTTTTTTGGAAGTCTTAAACATAAAATTCCTAATTTCATATGTTGAGTGTTGAGAAACATCTAAAAACTTATTTAGATGTGTAAAAAAAAAAAAAAAATTTTTTTGACCACAGCTGGATTTGAACCGCTACTCTCCATATTTCAATTACCAAGTGGTATATGTACCATTGTGAGACCTACTTTTAGACATGGTGGCATTATCTGTTAATCAATTTGGATGATCCGCACAAAAAACAAAACCTTTGAAAAGGACTATGAGTACTTGCATCCTAAACAGTTTTATCACAATCCTTCAAGTTGTTCTGTAGATCAAGTTGAAGATATGAAAAATTGTCCCCCCCCCCCCTTTTCTTGGAAGTCTTAAAAAATTCATAAAAAATTCAAAAATCGAGATATTGAAAAAATTCCTTCGCACCAGCATTCCTTACCATAGAAATGATTAAATGAAACCATGAATGCATCAATGTTTACTAAAAGAAAATTATAACTCTTTAATGCATTAAAATAACAAAGTCCAAAATAAAAATGAAAAAACGTCAAAAATTTGATTTCGGAATGGAACCAAAAATATCAACACTTCTTCCCATATGCCTCTAAATCATTCCTATGCAGTCGGTTTGTCGCTGTATGCACCCGATCTGAATAAGAAGTTTGTCAAAGGAGGGTACCCTCTGTGACCTACTTTTGTCTGTGGTGGTGCCACCTGTTCATGGATCCGGACAAAGATGACCACATTTGTCGGGGACCTTGAGTATTTGATGCATGCCAAGTTTCATTGAATTCCAGCAAGTGGTTCCGAAGAAAAAGTTCAAACTGTGAAATGTTTACACCAATTATCCCACCCCCTTTTTCTTGAAAGTCTTAAAAAATTCATAAAAATCCAAAACATAAAATATTGAAAAATTTTCTTCGCAGTAGTATTTCTTACCATCAAAATGATCAAATTAAACCAAATTAATGCATCAATGTTTACTAAAAGAAAAAAATACCTCTTTTCTGCATTAAAACTACCAAGTACAAAAAAACGTCAAAAATTTGATTTCGGAACAGAACCAAAAATAACAACACTTCTTCACACATCCCTCTAGATCATTCCTATGTATTCGGTTTGTCTCTGTATGCCCCCGATCTGAAGAAGAAGTTTGTCAAAGGAGGGTACCCTCTTTGACCTACTTTTGCCTGTGGTGGCGCCACCTGTTGATGAATCCGGACGAAAAACAAAAACACTTGTAGGGGACCATGAGTACTACATGCTTATCAAGTTTCATCAAATTCTGTTCAGTGGTTCTGGAGAAGAAGTCGAAAATGTGAAAAGTTAACGACGGACGACAGACGACGGACGACGGACGGTGATTGATCACAATAGCTCACTTGAGCCTTTGGCTCAGGTGAGCTAAAAACCCCCAAAATTCTCACCACATGGCCTGTACTGACACTGGTTTGAACACATATACTTTTTTACAACATGATACCGTGAATCCCCTGAAAAGAAAAATTAAAATTCATATCAATAATGCTCAAATCGAAAATAAAATAAAATCTATATTCTAATGCATTTTGTTTGTAACACATGATCTCATTGGCTGTTCCATTTCAAAACTGCAGGGTATTCACAATACTCTGTAGTTTTTGATATGATGTCACGATGCCCTGAAGTTTTTTATTTATTACGTCACGATGCCTTACTGTTTTTGATATGATGTCACGATACCCTGAAGTTTTTTATTTATTACGTCACGATGCCCTGAAGTTTTTTATTTATTACGTCACGATGCCTTACTGTTTTTGATATGATGTCACGATGCCCTGAAGTTTTTTATTTATTACGTCACGATGCCCTGAAGTTTTTTATTTATTACGTCACGATGCCTTACTGTTTTTGATATAACATCACTGTGACTAGTGACTTGGTTTAGAAAACCATAACTTGTTGCATATTGCCTCTAGTTGTAATTATTTATGTCAAATGTATTAGAATAGGATTACTAATGCCTCTCAGTGAAACTCAATTTCTGACAGAGTATTCACCGATACCCTGTCAGTATTTGCAAAACTCTCGCATGGTAACCCCTAGATGAATCGCATGTTTACATGATCAAAACTAAGAATTATGAATAAAATATTAAAACCATGAAGTCGAAAGTGACCATGGTTGGAAAATTAGCCTTGAAATCAAAAAGTTATGAGTTGAATTTCACTAAATCAATATAAATGTAATGGGCATATATCCAGTTTTTGAGATATAATCTGGATTTTTATTGATAACAGACATAACAGAGTCAGGATGCTTTCACTCAGGTTGTCATTTGAATACTACATTAGTAATGAATTTCATGTTATACTTGAAATATTCCTTAACCACACCAAGTGAGTACAGTTTGTTACTCTACTGACCGTACTAAGTCGATATCACATCTGTCCTTCAATCATTATTTTCATAATGTCATTGCATGTATATCATTACTTGTTACCAAGTTTTATTGTACATCTCCTTGTTAACTTCTACCCTACAGCTAAGTCAGATGTCTTTCCCTTCCCCTTATCATTGCTTTTTGTCACATTCAAGGACCTTTCATGATAATTTTTCTTCATCCATTCTCTTCAGTTTTTATATTCATGAAGTTATCTTATCTTATCCATTTTCCTCTAACTTTATATCTTACCTTACCCATCGCCCTCTAACTTAATATCTTATTTTACCCATCACCCTCTAACTTTATATCTAATTTTACCAATTGCCCTCTAACTTTATATCTTATTTTACCCATCACCCTCTAACTTTATATCTTATTTTACCCATTGCCCTCTAACTTTATATCTTATTTTACCCATCACCTTCTAACTTTATATCTTATTTTACCCATCACCCTCTAACTTTATATCTTATCTTACCCATTGCCCTCTAACTTTATATCTTACCTTACCCATCGCCCTCTAACTTTAGATCTTATCTTACCCATCACCCTCTAACTTCATATCTTATCTTACCCATTGCCCTCTAATTTTATAACTATCTTATCCAATGTCCTCTAACTTTAGATCTTATCTTACCCATCACCCTCTAACTTTATATCTTGTCTTACCCATTGCCCTCTAACTTTATATCTTACCTTACCCATCACCCTCTAACTTTATATCTTATCTTACCCATTGCCCTCGAATTTTATATCTATCTTATCCATTGTCCTCTAACTTTAGATCTTATCTTACCCATCGCCCTCTAACTTTATATCTGCATCAGCCCAGATTGGGAATACCAGACCAATGGTAGCAGTTTCCTCGCAGTCTATGCCAAGAATGACGGACTCCTCGGTGTCCTGGCGACCGAGGCACGACACCACCGCCATGTAACGGTTACTCTCAGGATTGCTGCTTTCTAACTTCACTGCCTTGAGAAAAACAAATGTGATCAAACATGAAAAACACTGAACATGTTAATTAAACTACAAGGGGGTTTGTTTGGGTAATGCCCCCTTTCAGCAATATGTCCAAGCACAGGAAATGGATACATGACTTTATCAACTACTTGAATATAACGACACAATCCATTATTCATAGATCAATTTCATAGATTTCCATTTTTTATCAAGTCTTAAAACACATATACAACAAGACGTGTTTGAAAAAACACTATGCCCCAAGTGGCAATATGAATTTAGCATATAGGTCATGGTCAAGGTCATGAGGTCACTGACCTTAGTATAATTTGAAAAGGCTTTATTAGTAGAGTAAACATGCCAAATAACAAGTCTCTATCTTTCATAGATCAAAAGTTATGGCAATGGTTAAAGTTGACAACAGACAGACAGGACAAAAACAATATGTCCCCAATCTATTGCTCAGGGGGGCATAAAAATAAGCTTGATCATGATCTTTATATCTTTATCATCATGAATGTTTTTAATTATCCTCCTGCCTTTTCTCCTGAAGGAATGTAATGAGCAAGTACATACACTTCATTGGAATTTCCTTAAACCTCAACTTTGTTACAAAACTCTACACATCAGATAAAAAACACTTCATTCTTAACCTTCCATCTTATACCTTGAAGTGACCTTTCCAAATCAACTATCTCTGCCAAGGAGAGAGTCCTGAAACTTTTCTTAGATGTATGAATCATTTTAGTATTAACAAGTGTTTAACAGGACTTTGTCTGGATGCATTAAGATGTGCGTATCTTGCGTTATTGTCATCATGTGGATGAGAGGACGACATAGTTACATACCACTTTGATCGTGTCCTGTTGTCGTAACAAGTGGAACATGGACTGAAGGTGACTTTGAATTTCCCCTGTAACATATAGAAAGTAGGATCATTTCCTATCGTACAAAAATCAGTTGAAAATGATAGTTTCAAGTGGCACCTTTGACTGCATTACTGATGTATACAATATAACATTTCAAATTTATTGTGTTGTTCAAATGGGTTCTGTATGAAGAATCATATATCTGATACTATGCTAAGAATCAATATCTATATAACTCATTTCAAGTACAAAACACATTTACCTAAAATGCACTAATAAAACAAAACAATAAAACGACACAATGCTGGGATCTGATTTACTTTTGACATCAAACAATAACCAAAACTTTTCACAAATTCATCTTCACTTTGTCCTCTCTAAACCCCAAGTATGAGTAAATATAAGTGTTACATTTAAAGAAATTCACGGGTAATTCACATGAAATCTATTTAATAACAAAGTGGTATTCACATGAACTCTTCAATTAAATTCACACAAACTTTTTCCCCAAGTCAGGAAAAGTGGGAAAGTAAACCAGTGTCACAGGTCAAAGGTTAGAAGTATTCCTGCTCCTTTTTTAAAACAACTAACACCTGGTCATATAGGGGAAATAATCCTAGCATGATATAATACAACAAGGTAAACATGAAATATGTTTTAAGAAATTTGCATATCAGCTTGATTTACAAGTATACGTCTCCTGTTTTCACTTAAAGAATGTACACATGATTTTCAACTTTTAACAGGAAATTCATACAAGTCATATTCATTGTCTATATCAAATTACAGTTTTTGACAACGAGACATTTGTGATAATTTGAAAATTGTGACAATGGTAAGGAGGCATTAGGGTTTACCTTGTCCACTTCGAGTGATTTTGCGGGTGGCATAGGTACACTCATGATCGTTCTGAGGAAGGATAAGTGCAGCACCCTTTACTGCAAAGTAACTCTCACTAAAACTGCAAAACATACATAAATAACAAATAAATACCAAACTCAATAACTTATATACATATTAATATTCCTAACTCATTTCTGTGATTTTAAGGAAAAAGTTACCAAATATTCCCAGAACGAAAAATGAAGTAAATCTTAAAAATCTCAGTAAGAATAGAAATTGACCAAAAGTTGACTCTAAAGCGAACTGGTTGTAAAGAAATTTTAATGAGGTTAACAACTCTGAGTATATACATGAACATGTATTATACAGCAGCTTTTCACATGCCATACCTCAGTTCTATGAATGCATCCCCTTTCATGCAATGTTATTGTTTCTTGGTCTATATGAACTCTTTTCATGCATAAATTTTTTAATGCTTTAAATAAAGTTAAATGCTCAAGTGCTACATGTACGTAATCTGACAACATGCCTTTGCATTCACATTCCTTAAATTTACAAAATATTCTAGTAAATTAATCGCCTACAAAAAGTATGTGTCATGCTTAATTAATGCAATTTCTGATTACTAATTAGTATATTAATGGGGTTTTTCTGTTTTCTTTAAATTCACAAAAAGTTCAACATTATAATCTGTTAAGGAGCACACTTATATCAAATAGATATTTATTGTTGAAAAGATAGACAGTGAAGGTGACCAAAATTTAAGCCATACCATGTTTGCATACTATTTCAATGAGAACTTTACTAAACACATTTTTGTTGGTATGTCAAAAATAATCTGTTTACAAGATATGTTTGTATAGCATAGTCATATGTTTCATTAAAACTGTATCACCTATATTGCAGTAGCCAGAATGTTGTGGAGAAGGAACTCAAGGAGTTCAAGCAGAAAGCCGTAAACATTTGGCAGGTCCACTAAGACACCACTTACTTAGGAATGGGTAATGAACCCTCGACCGGTACAGAGGTGAAAGGTCACACCCAGTTCCCAGTATGACACTTCAGACCTTTAAGCATCAAGGGCATTAGGAAAATTTAAGCTTTAATAATAAATATCAAAACATATAAATGTGTGTTCATTTGATGCATCATCTGCGCATGTCGACAGCTTTACGTCTCTTCAGTGATGCTCAATGACTAAACTATGGATGTGGAATATATTAATACCATGTGAGCAAAAAAAGAAAATTGGCGACTGATTATCTTTGTGTTTTAGAATCTGTTTTAGACAGTGATAATGAAAGGACAAATCCTTTTGAGTGCTTATTTTAATTTTATAAGACTAGCCTCTATTAACCCTTCACCAGTAGATTGTATATGATAAGGTAGAAAACATGGAGAAGTATGCAGGAGTATATAAACCAAAATTATAATATATTACGTGTATTGTATATTATATACAAAGACGGAAAGAAAGAATCATCATCATCATTATTACATCTACTCTTTATCAAATATAAAACTGGGAGTAAAAAGTACCCTATAAAATGTTCAGGAGATGTAGATTTTAAAATCAAACTAAAACAGTACGATACCGAGAGGTAAATCGATATAATACGACATAATACTGAGTAAAGGTAATCACAGACCACCAGAAAAAAAAAATCCAGAGGTGGGATCAGGCGCCATAGGGGAGTAAGCATCCCCTGCCGACCAGTCACAGTCGCTGTGATGCCACAATATACTCGAAGTCCTATTCAGTAGACGGTATAATACCGTAGTCACATATAGGGTAAAACGTAAAAGCTGTTACCGGGTATAACAGGAATGGGAGAGGAAGGTTTAATGCTGGATTACTCTTAACTGCCACTCCACGATTACGTCAATTCTATAATGGCTGCACCTGCTTGGTGCATTTCATCGTACATTATGATCTCTACAATGGCCATGTCTCAAGTAGTGAGGGGTTCTGTTACGATCCAAAACTGGGAGGCACAGGTATTTCCACAATATGAGAAAAATACAAAATTTAAATGAAGATTATTTCAAATTTGTATATAGAGCAATATATTCATATCTTTTGTGAGGAAAAAGAAAACTAGGAAGTTTTACTCTGACCCACTTTCTTTGTTATCAATACTGACGGCCTACTGACTCTAAATATTGTTTCATAACCAAGGCAACCAACTAAACATAACCTAATAAACATTTTTCGTACATTTAATTAAATTAGACATGTTATCTAAATCTTCCGTGTATTAATTCACACTCAGTGGCGGATCCGGGGCGCAAACCCCCCTCCCACACACACACAAGAACTGACCAAACAAATTCACTCTTACCACAGGCACTGTGTTACATGAAGAATGCCTTTTTAAAAATACCCCCCTTTCCTTTATATATCAGGAAAGAGGAACGAAACGATATATAAAGGAAGGGGTGGGGGTTAGTTTTAAAAAGGAACTCATCATGTAACACATTGCCTGTGCTCTAACTAGGTATTCCTGATAAAATTTGTATGTTTTACAATAAACAGAGTAGTCTTCTACCCCCAAGACGAAGCGCTGGATCCGCCACTGACACTAAATGGAGCTATAATCATTCCTTAACTAGACACACTTTAATCCAAGACAGAAGTAAGTATGATACATATATATTTGTAAAGCAGTAAAGCGATACTATATAAATAAAAGACGAGCGTGGAGGGGTGACACTCACGGTCGCAATTTGGATATGAAGCGGACCGTATGAAAAAATTTCTTGAACCGTTTTAAGGCAGTCTTTGACCTGGAAATACAACATATGATGTTATTTCTCGAATTCCCTACCATGCTCATATAGAAAAATGTTGCAGACATTTTCCATTTTTATATCCATAATGACATTAGCTATTGACTATTCGCCGAAGGAAATGAAACAATTTAACAAATTTCTTTATTTTTGGATTATACATGAAACATCTTTCATGTCTCAACATCTGTTATCTCTAGGTCCCACACATCTGCGGCTACCAATCGTCGCCCGCTCCAAATACACTCCCCCTTTCTGTGTTCTATTCTATTATAGGGAAATGATAGACTGACGTCGCTAATTTTAGAAATAAACTGGGAAATCATAAATTACACTAAAATCTTTCGGAAACGGTGAACTTTATTCATATTGGCTATAAAAAAGGGAATTATATAAATACATCTTAGCAATAAGCCAGAAATTTTCACTGAAATTTTACGATAATATTATCCTTTGAAATAATGCAATGAAGTCAAGATTATATGGAATACATGGAGTACTCTGTATGATATCTCATGAATATAATGTTTACATCTGTAATAATAATTTGAAACGCCGCAAATGCGGTCCTTCGCTTTAATGGAAAAAGAAGAAATGCGTATATCTTATGAGACAACGCACCTACGTACAAAAGGGACGAACAATACCTATATGAACGGGTAAAAATACTCATACAAATATACTTTATTTTCTTCACATTTCTTAAATCTATGTTCAAGTCTTTATATACTGTTGCAACCTCTAACTTAACACGGTATACATTTGCATTCTGTCCCCTCTTGCTTACGTCCCTCCATGTCCTTAATCCAATGAAAAAAAACCAAAATTTGATAATGCCTTGTGCGTTGCAGACAAATTCGAAAGCACCCACCCAAAGCAGAGAGGAATATCTGACCAGCCAACATCTACAGCGACACGGAACCTCGGTTTTCACCCTCTTATCCTATGGAAAAGACACCAACGAGCCACTGGCTGCACTCGAATCCCGGACTTCACCGCCCCCCCCCCCCCCCCCCCCAAAAAAATGTATAGAGTATCTGGCTGAGCCAACTGGATTTGCTAAAATGGCCAAGTAATATACATGTCAGGAAATGTGTTTAACCACAACTATAGCCAACCGTATACTGATGTGTTCCCAAAAACGAGACAGAGAGACGTTCGTATTTTCCTGATTCCAATGATGTATGGTTTTCTTTCTTTAACTGAAGCGCGATGCATACGCATGAGTGTGCTTATCGTAATTGCAGCTATTCGACTACAAGATAACAACATCTTTGGATATATTCTCATTATTCTTTATTCCAAAGGTGTTGTTAAGCAAGCGCGACAAACGGACAGAAACCAATGCGCATCAAAAAGGGACATCTTTAATACAAAGATTGACGCAAGGGTCCATTAAAGATACCAAGAAAAACAACTTTTACGGTGCGCAGATGTGCAGACCATACATTACTGTGACAATAATGTCGACCTAACGGCAATCAACATCATGTGGTCAGTGGGGGAATCTATGGGTCAACGAAATCTATGTATACCCCATAAAACTCAATATAGAAAGTAATACTGGAGATAAAGGCGTGTAGGACGGTATCACGTCGTTAGTGAGTCTTAACGTGCAATGATTGTCAACACCGCTGTAAATCACCGCAAGTTATGTCTGCCTGAGTTAAGTATGCCATATTCAATTAGAATTCAAACTTTCTGGTATTTGAGCCTTTCTAAGTAGTTTTGGTATCCGATGGTGTCCTATGTCTTCATATGTGTTTTTCGGGACCAGGGATTACATATATGTTTGGTACCTCGGGCTTTACGGTGTGTTGAAATGGTATCTGGAGCCTTCCGTTGTGCTTTCTGAATCAAAGGCCTTCCGATGTGCATTGGTACCCGGGGCCTTCTGATGCGCTTTTGGTACCCGAAATCTTCCGATACACTTTTGGTACTTGAGTCTTTACCGATGTGCTTTTAGTGTTAGGTGACTTCCGGTGTGTTTCTGAACCTGATGTGTTTCTATATGTTTTGGTACCCGAGACCTTTCCATGCGTTTTGGTACTCAAAGTCTTCCAAAGTGTCCTAATTCTAGTATAAGGTCTTTTGATGTGATTTTGGACTTTGGCTTTCTTACATATATAGTGTTAGTAAACGAGGTATCCCGTTATAATTGTTGTACAAAACTTTTCCACTTGCAAATGTACATCAATAGACTTCCGATGCCACACCAACGTTTAATTGCACATACCAGTTTACATTGTTGGCACAAGGCATATCATAGCAGTACGTTTGATTTAGAGGAACAGATGAAATTCACTCTATTCATTGCTCTCAAAAATACAGAATTCTTCTCAAATTTTCATTATCTTATTCGAAGACTATGAATATGAAAGTTTTAATACCGGCTACGTGACTTCAACCCACCCACCCCCCTTAGTCTAGGCCACTTCCTAGGGATCGTCTCATGAGAATGAGAATAAACTCAAATTGAATTTAACTCCATTTACAACTTATTGTTATTTGCACTGTAATTATAATATAAATCAAGATATTGGATTAAGTTTATTTAACACCATTATGTCATAATGAGCGTATGAAATTATATGAAATAAACAAGTTAATTCGAGAACTTCCCTCTTAAATCTTTGACTGTTACCAGTAATTTATCATTATATCGTATTATCTAACTTCACGACCAAATCCGAGAAAGGGGTATTCGTGTATAGCAAAAACTCTCAAGTGCTAAAATCAGCACAAAGTCCGAGTTAGCTATAAATAGACAAAAGCCATATTTGGTTCTGAAAACATCTTTCCGTAAAGAATTTTTTGTTTATAATGTTACATACTGATCATTTCATTCATTCTGTCGCGGGATATGTCTGATGCATTGCACTATAATGTAGACATTCACACATCCGAAGAAGTGAGGTAGACACCATTCATATGCCTACCACTACCGTAACACCTCGGGGTTTACCGTTTCACTGAGAGACAAGAAACTAACGAAATGTATTCTTTATTGTTGGAATCAAAATCGGGGCCTTTCGGCAAACATACGACTAAGCTATGGTGGTTCATCACCTTTATGTCACGATGATCATATGAAACTATGTGAAGTACGTTCAAGAACTTCCTTATTGGGGCTTATCAAGATATATTATCTTCAATAGAGAATCCAATAAGGACTTACTCAGGATGAACAAAATTATCAATCCTTCAACAGAAGATCTTCATATTTTACATGATATAAGCGGCCCAAGACCCCACATGCAACTCTTTGCCGGGAATCTTATTTTGACATTATTGCTTAAATTGTGACGTCACTATCTACTGTCCGCGCAGCTCACTTCGGAAATCGGAAAATCGCGATTTTTTCTATAGTAGCATTGAAATTAATAAAAATGAATACTACCATTCAATTATTTGAGTATTCTCGTAACTAAGTTCATAAGACAAACGTACTTAAGTGCAACCATTTGCCTACTGTCAACTCATATCACTTTTGATTGGGGATTCTCCATGTTAATTTTATCATGATGCATATGACGTCGCATTTGGAAGATTCCATCTTGATATTGTAATAGGGATGTTTTCGGATTTAAGGGTTAAGTACATATTTGAAAGATTGAAATGGCCATGTTAAATCATAAATAATTGACTTTATACGGTAATTATTATTATCCTCGTCCCCTCTGACTATTAGTCGGGACTCCTATTGATCAAGGATCTAAGCTCGCTTACAGACGGGAACACCATGGTTTACTTATGTTGATGTCGCCTTACATATTTTTGATAACAACATATTATTCTGTACACGTTTCGTGTGAAATAAAGTTTTTATGACCTTTCTTCCTGAGAAACCTGTTGATCCTTGTTCTCTATATGGATTATTATTTATAAATTTTTTTAATGTGTATCCTTTGATTGTGCTGGTTTTGTGGTGAGTAGGAAAGTGGGTGCCCGTAAACCGTACTCAGTCGACCGTCCTTAGTCGGTATCGTAACCGCAGCACAATCGAATATTTTTGTAATGTCATTTTTCCTTATATATTCTACTGTTATCATTTTTGGTGTGCATGTCCTCGGTGATTTGTGTCATACAGCTTTGTAAGATGTTTGTTTTCTCTTTTATATTCACTTTGTCATTTATTTATTTATTTCTTCGGCACATAATTCATCCCTTCTATAAAAAAGGGGGAAGGGAGAAGCGACAGGTGGGGGCTGATCCAATTCCTAAGTCGTAAAAATATTTTGATGGAAACCTATTATTTTAAATGGAATTTCCGTTTTCTCTCATATCTTTTATGAAAATCTAGAGAAGATTTCTTGAATAAATCTCTGTAAAATATAAGTAAATAATAATAATAAAAAATTATAATAGAAAAAATTATTAATCAGTTCTGACTAAGAAACCTCTGCCAAATGACTTATTGTACCGATAGTACCATACCTTTACTCTTTTATAAGTAGCTAGAAAAAAGTAGACATTTGATTGTTAGAGTTTCATTCAACGGTCTTTTTTAAATAATGATAATAATAATAAAAATAATGATAAATAAATAAATAAATAAATAAATAAATAAATAATAAAAAAATTTCTAATAAGAAATTATAAGGCCATTTCCGAGTTTCGTATCTTTAGTTAAAGCAGAAGGATTACAAGTGAACAGACCAAAGGGAAATAGTGATATCTAATCAATTTTTTAAATAAAACAAATTAGCACATCGAATTATAATAAATTAATTTCTGTGACTGAATTAAACATGAATTTATATATGTCCGTAGTCACGTCATAGGGTTACTCGGCCCTTATCAATGTTTGTATGTATATTTATTTATTTATTTATTTATTTATTTATTTATTTATTTATAGACACTAAAATAAAAATAAAATTGGTCAAATGTTCGAGGCTATTTGCCCCTTCCTTAGGACAAAACAATGAAAAAATAAAACAAAAAAAACCAAACAAACAAAAACAAAAAAACCCCAAAAAAACTACATAATCAGAAATATGAAAAAAGAAAGCTATATACAACGCACTAGTCTAATTATACGATGATATCGGACGCCAGCTACATTTTGCGTGTTTGTAGTTCGTTGTCTAAATGTGTAGTCTACGATGATATCGGACGCCAGCTACATTTTGCGTGTTTGTATTTGCTGTCTAAATGTAAAATTTTGATTTTTACATTTAAACAACGAATTACAAACACGCAAAATGTAGCTGGCGTCCGATATCATCGTATAATTAGCACGCAAAATGTAGCTGGCGTCCGATATCATCGTATAATTAGACTAGTGCTTTGTATACAGCTTTCTCCTTTTTTTTCATATTTCTATTTATCTAGTTTATTTATTTATTTATTTTTTTTTTTTTTTTTGTTTTTTGTTTTTGGTTTTTTATTGTTTTGTCCTGAGGAAGGGGCAGATCGCCCACGTGTGTATTAGCCAAACTACTCAGCCATTTTTGGTGCAAAATCTGGATTTTTATTAGTAAATATCTGGCCAAAAGTGGGGAGGGGGGGGGGGGGGCGGGCCCCGGCTTCCCACTCTAAATCCCCACTGATATATATATATATATATGGATATGTTTAAGATATTTGAAATTACTTTAACTATAACTTATGGTCTGTGTATACACATAATTAATCTTGAGTGGATAAATATACAGGGGCCGAGCTACCCTATGTTTACGGGCCTAGTGGCACTGTACAGGACTATCACGTGCCGAGTGTTCCACGGTCTGAGTTACCCCTTATTCTTATGCATTTTCCTGACTGAACTCCCGGCATCCGCAAACCGTAATTCTCGACAACTTTCCTTGGTTTCATTAAAGTATCTGAATTATCATAATGATATGATAACAAAATAGCAGAAATTGTTGTATACTCTCTTTATATGAATCTTGTAATTTCAAAATATCTGTACCTCGTTTTGCATCATATCGGAAAGCCCTTTTATTTATCGACTGTTATATTCATGGAGATCCTTCCAACTGAAAATATACTAATCTTACCTTTTCCAATATTAGACTCGTCCAAGAATGACGTCACAGGTAAACACGTGAGGTAATCCACCATTAGCGGACGACATAAAATACATGGAGAATCCCCTATCAAAAGTGATTTTAGCTAACGGTAGGGAAATGGTTACACTTTGAAATGTTTGACTTGTATATTTAGTTACGAGAATACTCAATTAATTGAAGGGTCATATTCATTTTCATCAATTTTAATGCTACAATAGAAAAAATCGCGATTTTCCGATTTCCGAAGTGCGCTGCGCGGACAGTAGTCTTTATGTCAAAATGAAAACCCCGGCATAAAGTAACATGTCGGGGCTTGGGCCGCTTATATCATGTTAAATATGAAGATCGCCTATTTTTCACCGTGTAAAAAGCAATATCCGACATATGATTTTTTTTTGCCGCTCAGCTTTGCATCAAATTACTACGTCACAATCCAAGCACTAACGTCATAATGGAAATCACATCAAATAGTAATTTGTAGGCCCTAACATTATGAAACATTTGAGATAGTATTTTGGCTTAAGTAGTATAAATTTTTTTTCTTAAAATTGCTACAAAGAAACACCTTCTCGAACAAACTTTTAGATATGTTACTGCATAAAGGCTATACTGCGATTGAAGCGCTGCAAGTATAGGACATTTTCATATACTGTATAACAATGAAATGCCAGCTTTACTCTTTTCAAGTTTTAAACTTTCAAATTTACTTGATGTGGTAGACACCCATTATGAAACATTTTATATTCTCAACAAATGTGTAATATGTAATTGATAAATACATACTAAAATGTGTTTATTGAGCACTTCAGCCCCGGTGACATATATTTCCATGTAGTTAATACCACAGAAACAATCAGATTCCCCGAAACTGTATGTGTACCTTTAACGAGGTGTGCATTCAAATGATAATTCGCAAAGTAAAAATATACCAGTCTAAATCTTTAAGTTCTTATCGTTAAAATTGCTTGGCTTGAAGTCAGAAAGGAAGAAGAAGACAGAAAATGTGAATGAGTGTAAAATGTTTACATTTGTAATATGAAACAGAGTTTCTAAAAAGATAAACTGAAATGTGTACATTCATACACAGATGATTAAACCTGAAAGCTCTGGACACAAGATAAGAAGGGGTATTAAAAAATTACAAAGGAATCCCAATGTCAATGAAAATTGAACAAAGGAAAATCTAAACACAAGGACAACACATAAGTGTCCAAAGCGTTAGAGAATGGTCGAGGGCAAGACAGGACTGCTCGCACTGGGTGAGCAAATCTAAGACGGCATTACAAAATATTTCACAACATCAAGTGCGAGAAGGTCATGCCCATGGAGTTTTTTTTTTTTTTTGGGGGGGGGGGGGGGGGGGGGGGTGATGTTGTTGTTGTTGTTGATCACCACATTGTTTATCACCACATTAAGATTATTTCACATATACTGCATTGACCAGTATCAATGGAAAACACAGACCTGCGGAAAACAGGTAAACAATATCTAATTACATCACTTAGCCCAATGCCCTAAATGCTAACGACAACACTCTAACCCCCCCCCCCCCCCTTTTCCTCCCACTTTCACATCTCCGCTTAACCCGTGTATACAGTACTATACTTACTCCGCTGATACTGTCGAAGACCTCACAACACATATGTGCATTTCCTTATACATTATTATCGATTCCAAAAAAAGAACCGGTATCCTTCAAAAACAATTCGCACTTCACCAAACAAACGTTTCCATCTTTTAAGAGCAGAATTTGGAATGCTCGTGTAGTCTTCAGTCAGAATTCACAACTTTCAATACTATCGTATCTCGTGTCTGCAACTCCGGAGATGACGAGTTGTCCATCTACTTTTCCAATAGCGGCATAATGTCCTGAGGACGGTCCGGATTCCACAATATGAAGACGGCATTATTGCATCGTGGGGGTATTAAGCTGATCAAATCCCTGTTGTATAATGAATGTTTCCTCGGTTAAAATTCATCGCGTGAGTCTATGAGAAGATGGTTTTTCTCTTGCATAATCAACATTAATGATTCAAATAAAACAAGAGTCCAGAAAAAAAATCATACTTTACAAGTCCGAACATTATAAGTGGAAAGACGATCTCAAACGAATTTTGTCTTCGTTAGGCTAATGCTACATTGCATCGACAATGAGATGACAATAAGAAAGGGGTATTTCGTGTTTAATGCTTAAGTTTCGTATTAAGTCAGTATGCAATAAGAAACTGACGATTCCACGGAAATGTCGTTCCAATTGCAATCAGCATAATTAGTAAGCAGATTTTCCGGGTCTGTCTGCCACTTACGTTGACAGGTTCAGTTTCTGCGGGACTCCGTGTTACCTTAATGTGAATAACTTGTCGATGAAGACAGCTATGAAATGTTTACTTGTCCAATCTGACATCATGACACACTTCGCCTACTAAAAGCTCATCTAACGCTTGTATGACGTCACCACAACGCGTTATAACGTTTGCCAGTGCACCAACGCTGGAGTTGTTTACTTTCATTGTAGATCCTTCTAAAATGTTCCGACTTCCCAGTGAAATGTGTACGAAAATTTAATGATCGAAGAGTCACCAGATCGAATCTTGTAACAAAATACACTCGCACATAATAATTTCAACTAAAAATATCTCGTAAACATTTTGTGAATCATAACGTTTACAATTACAAACACTCAAACTCACTGATAATTCCATAAATGTTAGTTCGTCGTTAGAATTCTATGTACGTGTTTAACATGCACATATTCCCATTTCTTTACCATGTTTACTCATAAAACCGAACAGGTAATGCAAAAAAACATTTTCTTTATGTAATTCAAAAGAATGCTGCGCCGCACTTTGATCACCAAACTGCGCTGCGTTTTGTTAGTCACCGCACGTCCTCTTCCTTTAAGGTGCGAAGACGTAATAAAAGTGCATTATATTGTGTATATTATTTGTAAAAGGCGGAAGGTGACATTCGCAAACATATGTTGAAAGTTTCCTTTTTTTTTCTTTTTTTTCGCTTAAAGGAAATCTATAAAAAGTATTTTCCTTTAACGGTACCAGTTACTCAATAGACTATACGTGTACGAACGTTTACTTGTTCACAAAACTCTCTATCCTGCAAGATCACAATACAACTTAAGAAATGCATTTCATTCTTCATTGACAAAACCAAATCACCAATCCAGGTTCACATTCAAATATCAGTAAAGTGTAATAAATGTGGTCCAGCTATCCACCATGCTATCCTTCTGGCGCAATATCCTGTCCGTAATTAAGGTCCTATACCTTAGTAGTAAAGTTAAACGTCCACTAAGATGACCATGTGTATTACTTTTGACCGCGACATCGGTCTAGTAAATAACATCATTAATGTCGCTAACCCCGGGTAATTGCCCTTATTTCTATCATAATCTGGCGTTGTAAGCTTTCAAGTGACGAAGATCTCAATTACTCGTATGCGTTACGCCTTCTCGGTGGAGAAGTCGTAATATTTTATCAAATGATCACATCGTCCATCATTGGCGGATATAGAGGTGGTTTGCGGGGGTTGCAACCCCCCTTTGGTTGGAAAATTTTACCAAAAAAGGTCATTTCGACCATTTGCAATCCCCCTTTCCAGACCGAATAGTGCAAAACATCAGTCATGGGAGACTGCAATCCCCCCTTTTTTTCAAAAATTTCTAGATCCGCCCATGTCCATCGCTATGTTATGTTTCCCCTGCACAAGTCCCCTGTCGTAATATCACCGATATCAGACATTCTTAATGCCGTAATCATTATCGACTACAAAAGGTAAACTTGTATTATGTTCTACCTGTGTATTTTAGACAGGTAAATGTAGTCTGGAAATCTATTTCGAATAAATCTTGAAGAGAAAAAAACTTTCTATATCGATCGGTTTTTATGTTTACGTAGTGTTTTTCTTTGTAAAACATATTTCACCTTGGACGCAGTTGACCTTTGAACGCTGTCGACTCAAGTTAAAAATATTTGTATCAACAAATTACGATAAGAAAACACGATCTTTTATAATTGTCAAGGTTTTAAACCTTTAGAAAAAAAAATAATAGCATATATATTGAGGTCATCACCATATAGTGGTACCGCAATGGATTTCTGATCCGAGAATCTAGGTTCGATTCCGGCAGCTGGCCCGGATTTTCTAAGGTGATCTCATCGTCGGAAACCTACGGCCGGTTGCGCTCTTCCGTTTCTCTGATTCCGTATGAGACAGTTAAAATGGGGTCACTATGCCAAGTAAAAAAGTCCCTCATTACATCGGGTGGGTCCGTTGCATGAGACAAACTTATGAAACAACACATCTGGCAAGTCCCTTCAACAGCAAATAAAATAATTTTAGAGCGGGACTGGCGTAAAACAATACATTCGTAAATTTCCTTTCTATCAAACCAATATAACGATGGCAAAGAAGTCCTGCACTATGTCGAAGAATATACTGATGTCCACGTGGAAACAAATTTTTCAGCGTAAATACATAGGGGGATATAATTTCACGCGCATTTCCTTTTTGCTGAAAATGCACAACGTGTTTAAATAGATCTAGCAGATTTAGAAAGTTCAGACTCCATACATCCCCACTTCAGTCAGCAGAAAACTATCAAACTGAAGACTTTAAAATGACTTCTAAGTAATGGTCAAAGAAACTCCTTATTTGAAAAACATATCTGTACAAGGGCATATAAATCCATGATGTATTCATATATTATATTATAACTAAGATCACAATGTTCCTAAGTTAGAAGAAGCCGGTGTGGCCTAGTGGATAAGGTGCTCGGCTCGTGATCGAGAGGTCGCGGGTTCGACTCCCGTCCGGGGCACACCGGTGTTCTGTCTTTCGGATGAGACAGTAAAAACCGAGGTCCCGTGTCACGGTAGGCGTTGCACGTAAAAGATCCCTAACTGCTTCGGGTGGGTCCGTTGCGAAGGTCTAAATTTGTATGCAATGCACCAGGCAGATGCCGTCACCATATACGTGAAATAATCGTGGAGTGACGTAAAACAATAATCAATCAATCAATCAATCAATCAACCTAAGTTAGAAGTGTTTATATACACTTATCTCCTCTTTTCCCACATATCATGCATTAACAAAAACATAATGAATATCGCTGAAGCAATGCATGCCCAGAGTCCCTCATCGGTCCTCATGAAAACCCTGAAATTTACTGATTCAGGGGACCGTAACTCTTCCAAAAATAGGTCAATCATGACCAATCTCGAACTTGATCTGCAACCATTTGATACAAAGCTACATACGTAATTTTTAGTACATCGCTTCAATGGTTGCAAAGAAATCAAAAACTCTGGAAAACCAAAGTGTCTCGCGAAGATGGAGAGACAGATGGAGTGGAAACCTATAGTACCCTCCAGTTTTACCGATGGGGACTACTAAAGACATACTTTTATAACGCTAGAGGCTGACTGTGCATTGTAGTTGGGCAGCATTAATTAGATTATTCTAGTAATTGTGCACCATTATCATCTATGGGCGAGGTTGAGTGTGCTTACTCACATTTAAATCTCCTATCTCTAATTTCGTAACAAAAACTTGAAGACAAGCGACAGCAGAGCACCTACATACTGAATTGTTTGACACAAACACAATCGCTTTTGTCGCTCGTTACGCTTTGTCTGGCAGTTCGTGAATTTGGATACTCATGGGCGCAACCAATAAAATGTCTTGTCTCGTCGCAAAGTATTTTACCAGTAACAGAAACATTAAAATTTGCTCAAAAGCATGAATTATGCTAACCTTACTAGACATTTGTTTCTATTTGTTTCCATAATATCTGATTCATGCTTGGTATTCTTTATTTATGTCCGAACTGATTCCAAGTTAAATATAAATTTAGCTCTACGAACAACATGTGAATATTGAATATAAGAAAAATGATGGTCAGTCAGGGCCTCGAACTCGTGATTTTCCGTACACATTACTGAGACTTTCTGAACTGGTGTATTGCAGTCTATCTCTCACAAATCTTATCACACTTGTACCTACACATGCTTTGTTTGGAAAAAATAAACCCTTGTTAGACACACACAATAAGGTTTGAATTGTCCTTTATAAATAAATACATTTTGTTGGTTGACTGTAAACAACCTCTTAACATACATGTAGTGGCGCTATCCCGGATCGTCAGCGCCGCAAGCCAAGTGCTTGACCACAACACCAAGCCCCTTGAATAAATACGTACTGGTAAGTAAAATGTTCTGTATTTAATGGGGGGGGGGGGGTGTTGCAACATTTTCACAAGTTATGTATATAAGAACGCTGACTTTCCTTTCCTGTCTCTTGGTTTCAAGTTTATATAAGTTAAACAAAGTACTGATAAATTGTTACTCTGTAAAAATGAAACCACTGTACAGGTGTTGTAAAAATTCCGTAAATTTTTGATATAAAATAACACTGTCTTGTATAATTACTGGGGCATATAAAACGACAATAGCTCAGATGACCTTTTTCACAAATTTTCTTCATGATCATCCCCGGCTTCCCCACAAGTGGTGTAACAAATACAAAAAAAAACTGGTATCAATTTTTTTTTGTTTTCTTTTCGGCGACAACTTTATCTATGAAAACATTCAGTGGTAAAACATTTCAATATTTTGATATACATGTAATTCAACAGAACCCAAGATGTTAATGCATCATTTTCAAGTTTTATTGGAATTTTCTAAAAATATCTTAAATCAATGACGATATAATAAATAATGATATAGTAATATTAACATATAAGTATATTATATAAGACGAGTGAAAATTGAAATAAAACAAATATGTAAGGAATAATGAAAACGATGATTGGTCACTGTTTTGTTATAAAAAACAACACCCCACTTCTCAATTCCCGATGTCCATGCACGCATTCTAGACCTTACCTGCGTTGGCGATTTGGTGAAGATTTATCACTGTGCTCCGTTAATTCCCCTACATCATCTACTGCATCCGTTGTATCCTCCTTAAAGATAAAGAAAGCATTCAGGAGCAGATCTAGGACCAAGATCAAGACAGAGCAGATGAACGAAACGATCTAGGAGCATATCCAGGAGATCTAGAATATCTTGGAATAAAACTAGGGGCAGATCACGGGAACGATCTAGGAGCCGATACGTGAATAAATTGAGGGGCGAATCTAGGAGTAAATCGAGATTCATCGCTATTTTGATGTTTTAAAATGTCGGGTTTGGGGTATATTTTTGTAGTTAGTAAGTGATGACATCTAGATATATCAAAGAACAGATGTAAGATTTGAAGAATGAATGAAATTACGATTTAATGGTCAGTAAGGTTTTGTCCGTATTAAACGCACTATCACGCAGAATCAATCACTGAAGTTGAATACCTATATGGTTGCGACCTGAGGATCTCTAAGTACCCAGAGATAAGATAAGATAAGATAAGATAAATATTTATAGTCGGCACCAAGAGTGCAACAAGGCACACAAGGTCGAAGTAGCTTTTGAAAAGCTCATGAACAGGGTAGGTCATACACACGAAGAATGGTATCTGTCGTGTCCACAATGAAAAGAAATAACTGCAACATTAAACGATAATACATTTTGATAAAATAAAGAAAAGTAATCATGTTCAACTATGAATGATAGAAAGCTGGACACAAAATTAAACATTTACATAAAGTTGCGCAATCTGGATATCGAACTTGGATCCACTGCAATCCAAGCACAGATCTAGAGATATCCTCACTTTTTCGTTGATCTGATACTGAATCCATATATGAAGGAGGTGAGAGACTATTATAATAATGAATTCAAGACTGTGCGGTATTTAAGACTACTCAATAACAGGCTCCCCAAACCCCGACGTGTGATAAATCAGTAATGAGACTATATTGGTATAGCGATTAAATGCTTGGATTGCAGTGGATCCAGGTTCGAAACCCAGATTGCGCAATTTTGTGTAAAAATTAACACTACACTTCGTGTACATGGACAACCCTTTTCATCTTAATAATTACCATGCGCAGTTGCACACCATCAACATGCTTATTTGGATTCTACATCATGTGCTTGTAGGTAATAAATCTTTATCAAAGTTCATAACCCCCACCATTACGATATTTCATCAATATTGTTACTTCTCAGCACTCACTCAGTACTAATACAATTTAACAATAAAGTTACAAACAAACACTTCACATGTTATAGTTTCCCCGGGATAAATAGCCGAGATCATACCCTTGTCCTTGAATTCTACAACTTTATCTCTAACTTTATGAGTGTTTTATGGCTAGGATCAATTTCCTGGGTGGTGATGTATCAGGAAATGCCTGGCTCAATCGACAACCACATTACGCACGTGACCTTAAACTCAACTCTATATATGACATCCAGTGACATACTTATCTCTGTATTATTACTTAACCCGCTAAAAATATCGTAATTGTACGATCCGACTTGGCGGCAGAGTGCAGTGTTCGAATTTAACGGTGGTCAAAATATACACCAAATCTTCTCGGTCTGTGCCAATTTTACTTTGGTTGGTTGGTTGGTGTTTTACGTCGCTTGCAACAATATTTCAGTCATATCGCGACATGGAAGCAGGAAGTAACCAACCTCTTAAACGTAGTGGCGCAACTCGGGAATCGGCGCCGCAAGTCAAGCGCTTAACCACTACACCATGCCTGCCCAAACTTTACTTTGGAAAGATCGATTTGTCAATTTGGCAATCTTTTATGCTTAACTATAATTCTGAATAATTTAAGATATTCTGCACAAAAGTATACCAACACAATACACAAAATACACGACGTTTGTTTACGAGATACACGCTTGATTTAAATATTTTGATCGTGCTAAACCAGAAATGAAAGGAAAGCAACCTTAAACACAAAGGATACTGTGAAAGCAAAACAAAAAACATACGATGTTGATAAAAATGACTGATTTTTGTTTAACGTCATACCACGAATCTTTCACGTATATGGTGACGGCATCTGCCTGATGCGGGGCATACAAATTTTGACGTTTGCAACGGTCACACCCGAACCAGTGAGGGATCTTTTACGTACCATGCATACCACGACACGGGGCCTCGGTTTTTATTGTCTCATCCGAAAGACATGACACCGGCATGACCAGAGTGGGACTCGAACCCCGGCCTCCCGATCAGGACGAGAGCGCGATACCACTAGGCACCGCCGGCTTTGACGTGAAAGCAAAACAAAAAGCATACGATGTTGATAAAAAGAAATCACCGGTTTAAAACACATTGGCTAGCTGATAGGAAGAGACCGGTTACAAGTTTCAGATAAAGAAAGATCGCATTAAATGTATCAAGTGTACAGAAATGTACAACGATCACTGAATTAGTATAGCCCATGTCAATTTAGCCATGTCTATTTAGTCAGGTTTGATATTGGTGTAGGCCCAGTGTCTGTGATATCTCTGTATCTAAATTCGAACACTGAGTGGGGCGAAGGTCTATACTGATCCAAACTATTGCCTCCTATTTCTGGCGGTTGTAAGTTCGATACCCGATCAAGGCAAAGGTGAGGGCGTGTCTGTGTACAGGGGTTTAATGATGCCTGAATATAGGCCCGTTATTCGGACCCCTTCCCAATGTCAAAAAAGCCTATAATCAACCCACTCTCCAACAGTCTGATAACTGTTTTCCCCAAATGTTATATTAATGATAACAGCAAGAAACTAATACTAAATCACGTTGCAAATATCGACATTTTATCCGGAAATCAAAGCTATAAGATTAACATCCAGTCGACAAGAAATATGTCTTCCCAACGCCAAGGGACCTACAAACACGGATCTAGAGGGGTGGACTGCGGAGTCTGGGCCCATCCTGAGATTCGGAGAAAATTACTTCTTTTTTGTTATTTTTCGATTCAAGATAAGTAATTTTACACACAAAAATTTACAGTTTTTCATAGTGTACAGGTTTTCATAGTGGGTGGGGGAGTGGGGTGGAGGTGGACCTCCTCTCGACAAAATTTCTGGATCCACATCTTCCTTGGCTCCATTTTCAATGAAGTGAATAAAAGATTACGCTAATACGATGTTGACGGTTTTCCCGAGGTACATGTGTACTCTGCCACCACACAGACTATGTGATGACAGTGAGCGTTTAGTGGTAGAAAAAAAATTCTTGCTGTTTAAGGTCAACAACAAACAATCTGATAATGGTAAAGAACTAACTTCAGTACTTTAAAAGTAAAATGTGTTTCTTAAATCTTGCTATAATTACAATATCCTTTCACACAACAAAACATTGCATCATTATTTAAAATTTCTTTGTAATCCTGTTTCTATTTTGATAATCATAATTTCAATTTTCCTTGAAACATAAATTGTTCTAACACTACCAAAAATTACAAAACTTATGCTTTAGTGGGACAAGAAGGCTAGTACCAGTGGATTTTCATGTTACTTCACCTTGGTATAAGAACTAGTTATAATGCATGAAATAACAAGAGTAGCACAAAGCAGAGTATCCCATCATATGACCTTGAATTTTGACCTCTGACTTTGAATATCTACAGGCCTCTTCCTCACACCACAAAGAAAAAGTGTACTCAGTTTTTATGAATCTCCATCACAAAATGCATTTTCTATACTCTAGAAAACAATTGTGCACAAAGTGAACAGGACTGACAAACAGGCATGACTTAATAGTCATACAACAATGTAACTATTTTGTAAGCAACAAGCTGCAAGAGGGGACAATCATTCCTTTATAGGATTTACATATTTATCAAATCCCTGCCCAAGACTGCCTATACAGAAACAGTAGATATTTGACTTTACTAGTTTAAGTTCTCCCCATCATTGGATGTTGACAGTACATGTATTTACCTTATGCATTACTCAGAAATTTGCCTCCTTTCAATAGTTATTTTGTGTTATAAGTTGTATCACTTTTATACAAGCTGTCACCAAATTATTTGGAAATACATGTAGATACATGTCTGGACTGAGTCCAAGTGCTGTCAGTCTATATGTCTGACAAGGACTTATTAGTTCTCAAAAATAGGGCACCACTAATGGGTGCATGATACACCCACATCATGTTTTAATGTGGTCTACAAGCCACATCCTTTCATATGACACCATCAAAACTTTTGTTCCCCCTTTAGATAAGGAGTAGAAGCCCGGACAAGCTTTTCCAACCCCACCCATTTCCCCCCATCCCAGGGGCCTGATCCCAAATTTGAAACCCCACATGCATACCAACAAGCCACATCCTTTCATATGACACCATCTAAACTTTTGTTCCCCCTTTAGTTAAGGAGGAGAAATCCGGACAAGCTTTTCAGACAAAGCCCATTTTCCCCCATCCCAGGGGCCTGACCCCAACTTTGAAACCTACATGCACAACTACAAGCCATATCCTTTCATATGACACAATCAAAACTTTTGTTTCCCCTTTAAATAAGGAGGAGAAGCCCAGACAAGCTTTTCCGACCCCGCCAATTTTCCCCCACCCCAGGGGCCTGACCCCAACTTTGAAACCCACATGCACAACTACAAGCCACATCCTTTCATATGACACCATCAAAACTTCTGTTCCCCCTTTAGTTACGGTAAAGAAGCTCGTAAATTCTTTCAGACCTTACCCATTTTCCCCCATCCCAGGGGCCTGACCCCAACTTTGAAACCCACATGCACAACTACAAGCCACCTTTCATATGACACCATCAAAAGTTTTGTTCCCCCTTGAGTTAAGGAGGAGAAGATCAGACAAGCTTTTCTGACCCTGCCCATTTTCCCCCATCCCAGGGGTCTGACCCCAACTTTGAAATCCACATGCACAACTACAAGCCACACCCTTTCATATGACACCATCAAAAGTTTTGTTCCTCTTTTAGTTAAGGAGGAGAAGCCCGGACAAGCTTTTCTGACCCGCCCATTTTCCCCCACCCCAGGGGCCTGACCCCAACTTTGAAATCCACCTGCACAACTACAAGCCACACCCTTTCATATGACACCATCAAAAGTTTTGTTCCCCCTTGAGTTAAGGAGGAGAAGCCCGGACAAGGATGGATGGACAGCGGTATAGCATAATACGCCCACATTTTAAATGAGGCGTATAAAATCTGTGTATCTCTGATTTTGAAAAAAACAATGGGATTTTTTTTAACCATATTAAATATTTTGGCAACTCTAAAAGTAATTGCCCACAATACTTTTTCCGAATTGTTTTTCATTGACCACTGAAGGGCTGCCTCCTCTAAGCATTAATGTCATATGAACCTGTTTCCAGAATCAAACTTTAAGAGGAGGTCAACAGGTCAGACAGTGTGGAGCTATCTTTCTATAACTGGTTCAACAGTTGATGTGAACAACTTAACATCAAAGTCCCAAATTCAAATCTCATCACAGTTCTGCATTCAAACTTCATGATAATACATTATATATTATGTAACTTTAATCACTTCTATACCACATGTATTTCTGGACAAATATACGGGTTGACAGAACACTACAAAATGTATACCATATGTTAATGTAGACACAAAGTGCTGAAAAATGAATCTCTGCTACCTAAAATTTTTCTTTTTGATTGCATAACAAGTTGGAAGAAGAAATTGACAACTTTTGTAACAAAGAGTTAATTCCCAATTTGGAAGGAATCTGACATCAAAAGCAAATGTGACATCAAAGAATTCCTTTAGAATCATTATCTTTGTCCCTTCAATTCATTTTATTACAATCAAATAGCATAAAGTATACCTACAAGGCGTTTCAAAGGTGTTAATGCAATGGAGATACAATAGCTACATATTACAATAATTTTTTTTTAATTTTATATGTTATATATATTATATGTATAATATATTATATATATATAATATATATATATATATGCATACTTTTCATAATACCACTACATGCTCTTTCCTGCTTATTAAGTCAAGCTAACAGTATATGTTTAGGAATTACTGTATTTAGACCAATTAAGTTTTCAAAGTTTTCAAATGACTTATGACTCAGATGGTCTTGTGCTAAAAGGTTATTATAATTCAATTCAAGTTTCAATAGTTTGTTCATTATTTTTCTTTAATTTTCCTTGGATATGTGGATTAGGTCTCCTGATCAGAATATTTATCTTGTCTAAGAGAAAATACCTCAACAGGAAGAAAATAAATTACTGGGTTTTTTTAACGAAAATTAAAATTTTTTAATCATTTGAAAAATGTAATTCAGTCTGCACTGATACATGTATAGTTACATATATAAATATACAATAATAATGCCAAAAATGAATGCCCCTGTTCTAATTTTTGCCAAAGAACATGGTTTATATAAATGATCAAATATACACATAAATTACCAGTATGATGTAAAATTGTCATGTATACTGATATAATGATTAAGGACCAGTTGTTCAAAACTTTAAAAACTGGTTAAGCTAACAAATGGTTAAATTTCATCTGACTATATCTTTGAAATAAGAAGACTTAAAGTCATAGTCTGTGTACTGATTTATAGCATATGAAACAAGCTTTGTAAACTAATTTAGATTTTTGTACAGAAATTATATGAATCAAATTAATTGTCTCTCAAACTTTAACTACTAGTTAGCTGTTCGAAACTTTAACCACTGGTTAAGGTAACCAGTAGTTAAAGTTTGAGAGACAATTAAATTAGATCATTACTTTTTCGTCTTCAAATGAATCAATAACTGGGTAATAATTTTTTTTTAAAAATAACTTCTGTATAATAAAACAGTAAAGTAAATCACTCTTGATGAAGTCTTCATTTTAAAAGCCTAAAGTAGGTTGGACCACCTTAAGAGCCAGGTCTTGGATCATTATTTTGCCATAAACACCTCATCAAGAGTAATTAACTGTAACATATTCTCTAAAGAAAAGAAACAAAGAATTTTCAATCAACAGTATAAGGAAATTTAAAATTTTAATTGTAAAAATAATTGTTTCTGATTAACATGATATATCAATAACAACCTTAGGGCAACTACTTGGGGCGACTTGACCCGGCTGATTATGTTAAGTGACAACCAATATAGGGTAACCTGACTGTTGGGTTAATTCACTTTGGAACAACTTGACATGACACCACTTCGCTTTCTCCCCATCAAGGTATTCTTCCCACCATATCCATCTACTACAGTACAGTCTAGGTATTTTATAATTATTTCACCCACCACAGTGGGATACATCCAGATGTAAGTACAAGATTTACTCAATAAACTGTACTTTACAAAGGTGTGAATGAACACAGGTAAATTTCCATGCACCTGGCTTCCCACTGTGATTTCAGGTGTTTTTCCCACTGTGTTTTGTGATTTTTCTCCAAAACACCTGGACTGTACTGTACTATTTATTAGTATTAATTCAGTGACTGATAACTGTCAATATTGAGCATTTGAGGTATAAATACTTGGATCTGGGGATATACTCAAATTAAAGAAAGGATACTTCTCATAGGAAAGAGTGTAATGGTCTGAACTGTTGGCCTAGGAACCACAATTTATACAACATCTGCATAGTAGACAGGAGGGTTTGAGATTCCTGACCATACTGGCATGCATCATTACATACATCTCTTTCCCTTCTTAAGTTCTTTCCCTTGTCTGCTATACATGTACAGCACATGGCACATGTTGCACGTATTTCCTAAATGAAAGTTAGCTTACAAGAATAATATCTGAAATAAGAGTCGACCTCAATGACACAGTTCGCAAGAGGAGTATGTCATACATATAACAGTCAATAATGTTGTACTCTAGCTTATCTACAGAACTGTCATGTTCATAATTTTTGCGTTGTTATTTCTATATTTTATAAAAATTTATTTACCGATTCTGCAGCGCTGGTACTTGGGCTCGGAGATCTCTGAATGGTTACCAGCGCCATTTTCTGTTAAATTCAATTAATCCCTGGACTCTTTAGAATGGCCATTTTAGGAAAAGCGAACAAAAAGTCTCAAAATACTTCTTTCTCTTCCTGTACTTTAAAGCGTTTCCGCAAACATGCGCAGTAGATAACGGAAACGGGCACCTGATTAAGCGCCAAATTGACTCGGATTTCCTCTTAGCAACGAACTTGAAAGTAGAAACAACTTCATCGATTTCGGTGATGTTTTTCGTTTGTTTGCTTTCAAAAGGTAAAATTTGTAATTGCATAGTTGAAAATGACAATATTAAATTGTGTTATATTGTGTGTTATATGTCCTTGATAAACTTAATTTATAAACATTTCTTCTTTGACTTGCAATGGCCAATGCAGTGGCAATGAAGAGCAAATTACAGTAACAAAAGTATCATAAGCGAAATAAATGACAGTGTGCAATCAGTGATTTGTTTTATATTGAATAATCATAATTGCACCTTATCATATTTTTCAATGAAAATAATACTGATCCCAAAATATATGTAATGTGTATGACACTAAACACTAGCATCAAGGCTTAAGGGCTGGGTTGCAGAACTGGAATATAAACCCAGTACCCTATGCCAACCATAAAGATGCTCTACAAACTAAGCTACCTTCATCATTGTTACGTTATGTTTTACATTCTGTTTTACATGATATGAATTAAATCTAAAGGCCTTATATGGACTTCTTTAAGAATGTACATGATCAAATATATTTTGAAAATGATTTGTTCATCACATTTGTGTTTAAGATAAAACTCCTTCTGTCTAATAAAACATTCTGTTTTCACTTTCCTCTGTAATAAACAGGCTGAACAATGTATGGCCAAATTGGGATTTTTATTGAAGGCCTACTATACAGATGCTTTATCTCCTGATCGCAAGCTGTCTGTATGAGCAAATACCAAAACTACATTTCACAGATCATTCTGAATATTATATCAGTGTTATCAATATATTATTCTATATATAAACAGCAACCCCATTTATTTTCTCTGACATATCTCTATTGATTGTTATATCAAATGTTATTTAGAAAAATAATGATGAATATTTTTAATTTGTTGCACTTACCCTCTGCCTAGAGAATAAGTTTTGCTTCTGAAATATACATGTACATTTACAAAAGATATACTTACATTTAGAGAACTGATTTGAATTAAACAAAACTGTTTTAGATTGAGGATACAAAATGGCAGATACACAGGTAGTAAAGCCAGGGAGTCCCACCAAACGGGTGACCATGACGGCTCCCAGAAGTGCTAGCTCTAGAGGAAGCCAACGTTCAGCTGGCAGTGGTAAACGCACACCTACTGATTATTCACGGCCAATAGTTAGAAGTGCAGTAAGGAGATGGAAAAGGATGCATGAGCAAAGCATGATGGAAAAATTAGTGGGCATGAGAAATGAAAAGAAACAATTAATCAAAATATCAAAAGATGATGCAAAAAAAGTTGCCAGAAAAATTCCCATTGAAGTTCTTGCTAAGGATTGGCTCAATGACAATGAAGCTACTTTGGAAGTGCGTGTGTACCTTGTAGATAAAGTGCTACCTACACTTATTCTTGGTGTAGAAAAACTTTTAACTGAAGCTGATAAAAAAGGACTGACAGAGGAAAATGAATCTGACCCAAACTTTAATCCTATTAATTTTCTTGCACAATATTTAATGAGGAATAACCCACGCTATAGTAATTTCTCCGAAGCTTCACCCTATGTAAGAGGACTGAGGGAAGTTTCAGATGAACTGAAAAAGCAACTGTTTAATATTGAAGATAACAGGTAAAGATGTTTAATAAGATAGTTTTAAGAATAATATAAATCATATACCATTTTATATCATCAATGATAATGAATTTTTATGACTCAGTGATTCTCACTTAGATCCATCTTTCAATGACAAAATTTAGTTACAACCTGGACCAAGTCTACAAACTACAAGAAATTCCAAAATTATGTATTGTTAAAAATTCTCTATATGAATGTTTTTATAACATTGTTACTCAGAATATCTGTGCAGGTTGCATTACTTGACTATGTTATGATAGTTAAGATTTAGCATGAAATGACACAATTTAGTAAGTTACAGATCAGAGTATAATAACTTGATATGATGGTTAAGAAAGTTTCCAAATTTACTCCAGATTTCCAAATTTTGTCATGTTTTTAAATATCATTTAGACTTACCTATTTTTAAATCAAGATTTAAAATTGTTTAAGGTTGATTGATTGATTATTGTTTTACGTCACTCCACGGTTATTTCATGTATACGTGACGGCATCTGCCTGGTGCATTGCATAGAAATTTCTACCTTTGCAACGGACCCACCAAAGGCAATAAGGGATCTTTTACGTGCCATGCATACTGTGACACAGGACCTTGGTTTTTACTGTCTCATCCGAAAGACAGAACACCGGTGTGCCCAAGGCATTAATCAAACCTGGGACCTCTAGGTCATGAGCCCAGCACCTCATGCACTAGGTCACACTGGCTTAAAATTGTTTTAGAAGATTGTAGAAATGTATTTTAAGAGAACTATGTTAATGATTTTATCATATAGGTTTTAGTTGTGTAATATATATAATTGTTGACACATTTTGAAGGATAAGAATTCATGTGTTGTTCTAATTCTTTACAACCATAATAGGTTAGCCAGAATAAAGGCAGAAGCGAAAAGGAGACGAGAAGAAAGGGAGAGGCTAGAACAGATGAGACTAGAAGAGAGGAATAGACGAGAGGAAGATTTCTCAAAACAATTTGATAGCTGGCATGTACAACCTGATGGCCGAGTAGAACTCTCGCTGGTAAAATATTCATATATATTTATAGATTAATGATTTTGTCGTTATATTATGACAGAGTAGAAATGATACCAAAATCATTTCCACATTAATTTTGAAAATACCATATGAATAACTTCATTTTGTAATGTATATAATTTATTCTTCCATATAATTCATACTTTATGTTACCTAAACATTCAAATTATCTTATTGTTATTTTGATGTAAGAATAAATTATATACATTATAATAATAATGGCTATATATATATATATATATATATATATATATATATATTCATATATCCATGTATATATATATATATATCCATGTATAAGATATATATATCTTTCTGGAGCACTGTGTGTTGCCAATTTTAAGTTACTTTCTTGGCTTTACAATTACAATAACTTTACAATTTGTCTCACCATCCTTTTGCATTAGCAGAACCTGTGCACAATATATATAATGATATATACATACACATATACCAAGACAGACTGGGGTACATGTATCAAGTAGCCAGTGACCAATGTATAAGATGAATCAATCCTGGATCATGTGTGAAATTCCACCAGTGGGATCATTTTTTGCTAGAATATTAAAATTTCATTAGTATTAACAAAAAAATATAATATCTATATTTTTGAAATCAAAGTCTGTGTAGCTGCAGCTTCAATACTGTTAGATTTCAGATGCATGAACTGCCTCTTAATTTATTAGGATTCATACTACAGCATAGTTGGAAGTATGATTCTGCGATAACAATCTGTTATAATCCTTTATACGCTGATTTTGGAATATGCAGAAATATATATGAGGAAGAAGAGTGACTATAGTCATAATAGTTCATAAAAAAACCTCTACATTTGACACTATATGGTTTAAACTTTGGTTGCACTGAAATAAGTTCAAGTACCAATAAAGATACAGTACTTTTTTCAATTAACATTATTTCTGTAGCCATTCAGAACTTAATTATTATGTTCCATGAAAATGCTTCTTCATTATCTATTTACCACATTCAGATTATTTATTGATTTGTGTTCTTCCTGTTTGAATAGGTACAAAATGCATTACGTTCTTTTGCGGAGCTTGCCGAGGGATTACCGGAAGGAATTAAACCTGGCTACAATCTCACTAAACCTCTTGAACCTACAGATGAGAGCGGCCGAGCTCTGACAAACAAGGAATTTGCAAAGGTATCACTTTATTAATTTGTTTATGTTTTTATGCCCCCAGGCCTATATATCGGGGGCATATTGTTTTTCTCCTGTTTGTTTGTTTGTCTGTTGTCAAATTTAACCTCGGCTATAGCTTTTGAACCTTGAGAGATAGAGACTTCATATTTGACATACGTACTCTGCTAATGAAGCCCTTTCAAATGACATTGAGGTTGATGACCTTTTGACCTTAACAATGACCTTCACACTAAAAATAACTTTTTGGACATTGGTGCTGCTTGGAGCATTAGTGTTTCACAAACACATCTTGTTTTTTATTGTTTTATAAATGTATAAAACAGAATTTTCCTTTGCCATTTAATTTGCAACAGCATGACTCATTAAAATACATCATGCACCATCTATACCTGAATATTCATTACAAATCTATGTGTTTACATTTAAAACAATATAAACATTAAAATTTCCACCTTTTTAAAACACAGTTTAGTAACATAGATATTATTTTCCATGGTTTAAATACTTTTGAAATAATGTTTATTTAATTTTGACATGATTTAATCAGAAATCAATTTGATAATTTAATTTAATTAATAATAAATCCTCTATTTTCATGTTTTTTCAGTATTTGACAGTGTTCACAGATGATTTTTCACGTGAGGTACATCAGCAGTTTATGTTACATCTAGGAACATGTGCCGATGCACATAGAGCTGCCTCTAACAGAGAACAAAGGAGAATTCTACTCACCAACCTTTTCATCTCCTGTGACCACAGTGGTGTAAGTCTACATTTTTGTACCTTAAATAACAAAGTGGCCAGCTCAGTTCATGTATATGTTTATGTGTATATATCTATGTCTATATATACATATATATTAAAATCTATGGAATATTATTTTTCTCATTTTTTTTCTCTTAAATATCAACAGATTGGACTCTTAGACAGACATAGGATTCTGAGTTTATTTGAGAATTTCTGGGATACTGTGAAAGACGATACTGTAAAGAGTCTACTGCGTAATCCACGCAAATGTAAGTTCTTTTGGAGTTTGTCTTTTCTCAATTATGATTACTTACGGAGTTGTCACATAACAAATGATACATGTAATAGTGGAATGGTATACAGGTAATTTGACTTTTATTTGTAATCGATTTACTGATTAATTCATGAAATTAGAGATTGTCAAAATTATTTAATTTTACATGTAACATGCATTTTGATTGGAATAAAAGTTAGTGGTATTTCTTATCCACAAAATGTTTTATCTGATGACGTAGTTTCCTGAATTTTCATAATTGTGGCGTCAATATTCACACCACTATGACAGAAATTTAGAGGTGTTGAGAAAGGTACCAATTTCTGAGAATATAAACCATGTATGAAAAGAATTTAAAAATGATTAGGAATGAATCTAATTTGTTTATCATTGGATGGATGTATACCATGAAAAAAAGACGAAAAACTTATGCATCATGCACTACGCACAATGATGCAGCTTCCCATCCTTTTTTACATGATAATCCTCCATCCAATGAAAAATGAAATTATATTCACTCCTTAGATATAATGAAGAAACAGTGATAATGAGGCCTATAATATTGATTATGATTAGAACAAAACACATTGAAGACAAAAAAATATCAGAATGGAGACCAAAGAATAATTGTAAACATACAGACTAAAAAGGTCAGAATCAATAATTATAAGTAATAATGATAATGACTTTAAAAACTAATTACAACAAGGAAAAAGTTCTATTGAAAAAAAGATTTAGACATAAGATCAAATAATTTTTTCTATTAAAAAGTCATTTTTTAATAATCTAATTGCAAATTTCAGTTCCTGTAGCAGAAATTGATGAGGTTGTGGATTTTAGCGATGATGAAGAGTTCCTACCAACTGATGAGAAATCAGAGATTTCCAAAGACGCAGAATCAGGTACTGATAAGGAATATGCCATCTCCGTTGTAGCTTATCCCTGTACATTATGAGCAAATTATTAGATAAAAATGTTTGTAATGATTATACTGTATGAATGAAATTTGTCATCTCAGGTTTTTAACTTTTGAGAATATCAGAAAAACTATATGGACAACTTGTATCCTTGAGTTAGAAATATGGAAAAAACATGCCTTTACTTGGTAAAAATAAAATCTTACAAAACTCATAGCACATTGGTTCTCAGGTAACAGTGCTGTGCATTTCTTTAAGCTCAGTGTATTTTGTTTTGAAACAAAAAAAAAAGATAAGAAAAATCCGAAAGTGCAATTAATATATATCTATGGAAGTAATTATCATTTTATAAAAAAAATCAATATCAAATTTTTTTTTATGGTTTTCAATTATGTGAATTTTTATTACTTATTAACCATACTACATGATTCCATTGCCTACCCTGACAAATTCTTTTGCTTTTCAATTATTTTCTTTTGTATGATAATTGTTCCTGCATGTTTTATATCTTTCTGTTCCAATATTGCTTTGCATGCTTAAATTTTCTGTCAGAATCCTCTGCATCCAAACAAGGAGATAAGGTTTCTGAAAATGCTACAGAACAGACAACTAAAAGTGAGGAAGAAAAACCAAAAACTGAAGAGGCCTCCAAAACAGAGGAAACACCTAAAACAGAAGAGACACCTAAAACTGAGGATGCCCCTAAAACTGAGGAGACACCTAAAACTGAAGAGGCACCTAAACCTGAGGAGGCACCCAAAACTGAAGAAACCCCCAAAACTGAAGAGGCACCTGCCACAACTGAAGAGTCACCTAAAACTGAAGAAGAAGCACCTAAAGATACTGCACAGGAGGTTCAGAAACAGGAACCAGATGTACCAAAACCAGATTCTGAGAAAACAGAAACCGAAAATAAAGATGCTGAAAAAGGAGATGAAAAGCAAGAAAGTGATAAAACAGAAGAGAAAAAGGAGGAAGCATCAGCTGTAACAGAAGAAAAGAAAGAGGAAAAAGCTCCTGACCAGGACACCCCTCAGAAAGAGAAGTCAGTGGTCATTGATGCCCCAGAAAAGGATGCTCAAGAACAAAAAGAAGAAGGTATACTGAAAATTTATTGTAATGTATCATTAGCACAGAAAGCAATCGCAGTTTAACACTTCTAAGGAAAGAGCTAAGCTAAAGAGGTAATGTTTAATTGTTATGCATTCCATTGTTGGCATTGTGTTCGTGTTTTGTTCCTTCCATGTTCCTTCTTTTGCACACCCTTCCCAAGAGTGTTGACCAATTCATGCTTTACTATGAAAGATTCTACCAAATGTGTCATTTCAGTATATAAATAAAATCTTACACATAACCTGTCACACCTAATACTTATTTATATGGGTCAATAGATGATTTTGTTTCTTAACTTTAATAGTTTAACTATGTGTGTATATATTCCTCTTTACTATTGGCAGCTTAACATAATTAAATTCATGGATGAAGATGTAATCAATCAGATATAATAAAATGAAAAAAATATTAAATTTTTCTTAATTCTTCTATAATGGCTATTCATATAGACACAATTTTTGCAGGCACTCTTATTTAAGTCTGTCTTACCAAAGTAATTTTATGACAGGAAAAACTTTTTTAACTTAATTATTTTAAGCTAAATTTCTTAGTTTAAGTTTAATTGAATTGCATAAAAGGTTGCTGGAATTTGTGAAAATGTCAGATTGAAAAACCTAATGAATTTATCTCTTAAAATTTACGCTAAAATACACTAAATCAAAACTTTTATTACTAATATTTAGTTGGAATCGCTTCAATAATCATTGAATTTAGTGTGTCGTACATCTTACTTCAGCTTCAAAGGAAGAAGATCCTAAGACTCCCAGGACGGAAATTTCCCAGATTGCTCCTAGTCAGGTGACTTTTGCCGAGGGAACAGAATTCTCCCGAGAAAAGACAGGTATAATAGGAAGTGTACCATCATCTTACCTTTCATCCTCCTTAAAAGAATTAATTCATGAAGTTTTTTGAATTTACAGTTTTGTTTGATTTTTCATGATAAACCCATTACCTATAATTTTTTGTTACAGGAATTTATAAAGGATTTTTACGCCCAAATTACAAAATAATAAAACAATTAAATTTACACAAGATCACAGTCAAGTGTTAATTGTGCATTTTCAGCCATATCCCTCATAGGCATGAATTCAGGGCAGGGATATAAAGATCCCAGAGGCCCCTCCTTTGACAAATTTCTTCTTCAGACTGGCTATATAGATCAACAAATGAATTAGTTCGGATTGACAAGGGCCTCTTGAGTGTTGTTGTTTTGATTCCATTTCAAATTAAAATTTTTATGTTTTTTTGACATCTTTGGAGACTTTGTTTCTTTTTCTCTTCTTTTTTTTGGGCATATTTTTAGATTACTTCTTCGATTTTCTCATTTTAGGTTTCTTATATTGCGTTAATTTTGTATATTTGGTCAGGTTTCAGAGAAATAAAAGTATTTTTTTTTTACAGAATAATAAATTATTGATTTGTACATTAACCAGTCACTAATACGTGATATTTCCAGGATTGACAACACAGAGTCGAGGGTCTGGACAGTCTGCCTTTGATGAAAACTCCCTCAATGTTTCTCAGTTTGTCCAACTTACAGAAACATTCCTAGGGAATGAGCCAACAATAGCATCTTTCAATATGGTAGCCAAATTCATACGAGATGGGTATGGAGAAACAGAGGAAGAGAAGATGGAGCGTTTAATGAAGGTAGGGTCAATACAGACAAGCACAACAAGAATCTCTCACTAACCACAAAAGTCTTTTTTTTTTCTCATTAACAGTTTGCTACATTTGAATCAGAAGTCAAAATTATTTAAATTTCCTTCCAGCAACAAAGTAAAACTAAAGAGAATTTTTTTATGCCCCCTCCCAAATCAAAGATTAAGGGGCATCTAGTTTTTAACCTCTCTGTTTGTCTGTTTTTTAATTTAGAATTCAAAAATATTCATTAAAAAAAAAATTGATGCCATTAAAGCATGTAGCAGTACTTAATATTAGAAAACATATGGAGGGGGTCAATAATACTTTATACAAGTTTAAATCATTCTGTTTGACACAAATTTTACTAATTTTAAGACGATAATATAAGTGCATTTTCATAAAAATTCAAAAAATGGTTTAAATGTTTAGGCACGTAAAGAGGCATTGTCACACCAGAGAAAGCATATGCTGGATGCTTTGTTTGAGAAATGGGACAACGATGGCTCAGGATATCTCGAGATGGATGATGTAGAAATGCAGATGCAAAAATACAAAGAAGGTCAAGAAAATGAGTCCATCCAGAAAGGTGAGGGAGACTATATTATTATATACAAATTCCTTGGAGATGGCAATTCAGAATTTTTAAAACTTGTACAGTTGTTAGGAACATTTATGAACTTAAAAGTTTTCTGTTTTATGGTAACGGGTTCAATTTCTTGTTCAAATCTTTTATTGTTCAGACTCAGTTACCGGGTAGTTCAGAATTATTACTTATCAAAATGAAGATTTTAACATGGATGAAAAATTGAAAATGTTTTACATGAAGAAGATAAGGTAAATAATGTAGTCAGTCCCCAAATAGAAGTATGAAGTAGAAATAACAGGAAACATTCAGTGGATCCACAAATTTTGGTTCCCTTGACCTTTTGCGGATAAAAATTAACACAGTTAACAGAATTGCCATGTATGATCCATGGCTGCCAATAACATTTAGCACAAATAAATTATAAACACATTATCTCAATAACGTAAATAAGTTTTATTTTTTAAGATTAAAAATTTTTCACTCCATTAATATCTATATATACTCATTAAGTTTTCTTTCTTTCAACATAGACTTCCATACATACTTCTTTTGTTTTGTTCCTTAAAATATAATCTGTTGTATAGCATCTTAGGTAAGCGGGCGTGGCCTAGTGGTATCACGCTCACCTCCTAATCGGGAGGTCGGGGTTCGAGTCCCGCTCTGGTCATGCCGGTGTCCTGTCTTTCGGATGAGACAGTAAAAACCGAGGCCCATGTCATGGTATGCATGGCACATTAGAGATCCCTCACTGCTTCAAGTGAGTCTGTTGCAAAGGTCAAAATTTGTATGCCCCACATCAGGCAGATGCCGTCACCATATACATGAATATTCGTGGTGTGACGCTAAATAAAAATCAATCAATCAATCAATATAGCGTCTTTGGTGTCTCTTATATGATTAATTTCATGTTCCAAATTTTAGCCAAGGTCAGCCTGAAGAAATATTCCAAGTATGCCGACAACCGACTGAGCAAGAGGGAGTTCCGACACTTTGTACAATTTGTGGTGGACGAAATACCTGGTGCCGACACGTTTGATTACTTTGTTGAGTTCCTGGTCAACAGTGTAGAGGTGAGACTACAAATGAAAACAAATAAAGATTTATTTCCCCAAATGGGGATAAGGTTTTTGAAAGATTATAATTTTTTCATAATATATAATTTATTAAAACTTTTTTTCAGTTTTAATATTATATTTGTACATGTACAATATTCAGTGATACCAGACTTTAATATTTGCAGAATAATTGTAATGAAAATGAAAGTTCATAGTGTAAGCATTACAATATTGAATTGAATTATTTTTCTTTGCAGAGGACTTATGCAGAGAGAATTCGAGGAGAGGCAAGGAAGAAGTGGTTACAACAGATTATCACCTCTGCAGAGACAGGTGGGGCCAGCATGGAGCCAGTCTATAAAGCAGTATTCCAAGCATTATACAAAGTAAGGCAATACACCAGTGTAACTAGTACTGCAAAGTATGATATTTAACATTATATAGCAGCTGTAGTCTATTGATTGGTGATGTTTGTTAATCTGTTTGTCAGGACTTTCATCTAGTTTCATAGAGAGATCTTAATGACACCACTCTCATTTCCCCTGTTTTACAGAAGTGGACGTAAATAGTGATCATTCATATATCCATCTGTCTCACTGTGTGTCTGTATGTCTCTGTGTGTGTTATAATTACTATTTCCAATGAAAAAAATGAGAGTAAATGATTCCTTCTATGGCAATGAGCTTACAAACTATGGAGTATGTGCCAAATTTGATTTTTACTGCATTCACTTCCATCATTTCAGAATTTTGGATGTGTGGGGGTATATCCTTCATCACCAATTATTTTCTGTTGTGATTTTGGGTGGTACCAGATCAGTGTGATCTAGTCAGGTCACACTTGAGTGATTTTATTTATTTTCATATCTCATGGCAGCTTTGCAGTCAGGCAATATGATATTTAACAGTTTTACACATAGCTAGAATTTTAACAAATAAAAAATGAAAAATAAAAATATGTTATTTTCTCCTTTAAATGTCTTAATAAAGCCATATATATCTTTGTTTTTAGGATGCAGAAGCTCATGGAGGTGGTAAGAGAATATGTGCTAACATCTCAATGTTGGAACGGAACTCTATGTACCCAGAGAGAGGCAGCGTTTGTCTGCGTTATGTGGCAGCGACCATTGAAGACGCTGATTATCTGCTGGGTAAAATACTCTACAAAGATATGAAGGGCATCAGGTATGTAGACTGCCAAAGTGATTATTGTTGTTTTCTCACTTACAACATACGTGTTAATGGATTACACACATATGCCTCAAGTTTTATTTCATGTTCTGAATCATTAATTCATGCATGTATTTGCTTTGTCTTTTTCACAATATGACTATTAATCCAGTTGCCCAACTTTCAGAGATTTTGTCTAATTTTTTTTATATCACCATTTTGACATTAGTCTTTAAACTTTCCACATATTGAAAATAAAAAAACTTAATGCATCTTTAAAACATAAAGTATGTATAATAAATGATATCTTAATGTAGTAATCTGAGTGTATGAAAATTATTTAAAAGTCTGTATTCGTAATATTTGGTTAAATTACGCAAACGATGTACTAATTTCATGAATTTCTTTTGTTTTTCATCAGTTTTGCTGCTGTAGAGAGTGGCAAGCCAATACATGTGCCCAGAGTAGCTAATCATGGCAATATAGAATTCTGGAATCCCTATAGACTCCCAGAGGTAGGATACCTTAAAACAGATACACAAATTAGATTTTATTATTTTCATTACATCAAGGTTAAACTTTCATTGCAATACTGAGGAGCAGAGTTGATATTGTTGTTGAGATTTTTACTTTCTGAAAAAAGTATGTGGTATTCAGATTTATTTCTAGACTGTGTGTAAAGAACTATAATAATTTACCTTCTTATTTCATGTTGCAATATAACTGAAAAAAAATTGGCTGTAATTATCAGAAACATGATAGACAAAATAATTGTCACAAACACAAGTTGCAGTTAGATCAAATTCTTGGGGTTTTTTTCAAATTAACACAAGTAGATGTCCTTCATTTAGTTTCATTACCTCAATGCTCATCAGGCCAAAATACTTTATTTTGGATTATTTCTATACATTTTTGTATGTGCGTATATCTTTGAACAGGTATAGTTTTATAGAATATTCGTGGTCTATGTATTTTGTAATTTTTTTGGTGTTTTGATTTATGTTTAATGTAACTTATTTGGTATTGGTTACAGGACCGTGAGGGATCTTGCATTGTAGTACCACTGAAGGATAAGAGGAAACGAGTGTTTGGTCTGTTAGGTGTAGATACTATGGTGGACAGACATACAAAGCAAATCTTCATTACTCATGAAATTCAATTCTTCCAAGTAAGAGAATTATTTTTTATAGTTTTTTAAGACTTGTACTTTTGGTGGCTTTACACATGTACCTGAAATGTATAAAGATCTGTAGATAAGTTCTGCAGCTTCCTCTGTTGGCTGTATGTTCGTCTGACATAATGTGGTTGAAGTTTCAATTCTCTCAGATGTGTGAGATGAAGCAAACGATATGAAAGTTGGACAACATATTTACGGATAGTGACATTTCATAATTGATGATTGACAGGTGATAACTTAACTACCAGATTGATTTACATGTTGCAGTTGTGGCATAAAACTTCCCTTTAACATAGATTTTTATGTAATTACACTTGAAACTCCCTTGAAATCTCCTTTTTTTTCGTAGGGTGTAGCCAAAGCCTTCAGTATATCTTATCACCACATTGACATGAGAAAGAAACTTCTCCGGATCACAGAGAGCGCCGTGTCCTGGATACATAGGAGAAGTCCCCATGTACATGATATTGTGACCTACATGGTAGAACCTGATCAAGGCAATAAAGACTACATACTCAGGAAAATGTTATCCACAGATGAGAAAGGAAATGTTCAGAATCTGGTGAATCCCCCTAGACTGGAAAGGAAAGATAATTTGTTTAGGTAAGAGTTATTGCTCTTTTTAATGCAGTTTCCTTTTATTCCATTTCCTTATTATACTTTATACTATCTGCGAATGGAGTTGACCATGGTGAGATATGATTGGTCAATCATCAGTCACATTTTTATACATCACCATGATGTGCAGAAAATTGAAGAGCTCTAGCTTTTTATCAGGGCAGACATACCACCTTATTGAACCCTCTCAATAACATATATTCAAAATTTATTAAGGGTTTTTTTTTTATTTTGTTTTGTTTTTTTCTGATATACTTATGATAACATGTTGTTATTTGACACTGTTTGATGTTGCATGATATGATTTTTTTTTTCAATGTAAGTTTCATTATTTAAAATAAATCAAAATGTCTCCAACAATGTGATGTTTAGTATCATAACTTCAAATCATGACATATTTTTTCTTTTCTTTCAGAGACTACCTATTCAAGTGTGTTGACAACTCAGAGACAGTATCAGCTGATGCGTATGGAGAGCGGCATCTTGCATTCCCATTGCGTGATGATAACGGCAAAGCAGTGGCTGTTGTAGACATAAGTATTGGAGACTTGAAAAATCTCCCTGAACACGAGAACAGGGAAGTACAGCGTATGTTGAAACTCCTGAATCAAGCTCACAAAGAAATCACTCGAGAATTCTCAGGAGAAGATAAGCAAACTGTTCTAGGTATGTAAACATTTGCTCTACTATTTGTTTTCTTTCTGATTAGATATAAAGCTTTACGTTGACTGTGTGGTCTAGATCCTGGCTTAAGCAAATGGCAAACTATTCTAGAATGCCTGCTGAGGGTCTCTAATTAAATACCAACCAATAGATTCTTTCACTGTTACTGCAGGACTAACACATCGGTTGGCAAAATGAAAACCGTTCCCACAAAATGATGTCAGAGACAATCAATTTTATATTATGACATCAAAATTTTTTACAGTAATCGTTATCATTTACCAACCAAAATATTAGTCCCGCAGGTACAGTGAAAGTGTCTATAAGTGATATGTATGCTATTGATTTATACTGGCATAATCTAATAATGCCACTATAAATCAATAGAAGAATAGCTGCAAAAAGTCAAATATTTCATATGTAAAAGATAAATTGCCTAACATAATCTTTGAATTTTTAATTTTTCTATTTACTCCTTTCCGAACACATTTTAACAACTTTTACGAAGGAAAATACTTTCAAAAACTTAAAAGATTCATTTATATATACAGAGGCTGAGAAGGACGATGACAGCAGGATGGACATCATGTTTGATCGACTGATGTTGATGGAACTTAGGGAAAATGTGGCAAAGATCGACGCTCAGTCTTTTGCTGAGCTCCGTAGTTACAATGATCCTCCCAAGATCATCCACAAAATCCTAAAAGCAGTGTGTGCCATATTCCACCTGGAGGAAGTGGAGTCTGGAGAAATGGATGACTGGACCAATCTAAGAACAGTAAGTACAGCATTCAGTCATTTGTCTAATGTAGCCTCGTCACAGGCATTATGAAATAGACGTGGCACATAAAAGATCCCTCACTGCTTCGGGTGGGTCTGTTGTGGAGGTCTAAATTCTCTGCATTGCATCAGGCAGATGCCGTCACCATATATGTGAAATAATCATGAAGTGATGTAAATTAATAACCAATCAGATATTTTGTATTTCATTGCTTTTTTACAGGCACTGACTCAAGAGTTATTACAGAAGATAACAGAGTATGACCCTACAGCTGCTTCTGACCATGCTCTCATTCCTCCCGAGAAACTGGAGAAACATATTAGTGGTAGGTCTTGTAGGATTTGCGCATCATAAGACATCCCCCTCCCCCACGGGCAGTGTCTGTCCATTAGTGCTTGTCCAGCCCCTAAAATCTATATCCTTACTTTGATGTGTCAAGACCTTGAACCTATATCACACCACAGAGTTCAAGGTCAAAGTAAACCTATGACAGCAATTGGTGTCTGATCCATTAGACCCACTGGCAGCACTATGGTTGTTTCTTAATTCACAGAGTGGTTATTTTTAACAAAGGACATCATTGATGTTAAATCCATTTAGCTAGAATCAAGTGCATAGATTTGATCTCATAAAATTGTTACACAAAAGCAAAAATATTGTATTAACTTCCTCTCAAGGTGAAAGTCAGTGATTTCTGCAAAGCCCTTGTGTACCACTTTATTTCTATAAAGGGAAAGGGGGGTGAGTTCATTGGGATGTCCATATTGCATTTAAAAAAATACATAGGGTTAGTAGCTTGCAAATATTTTTTATGCAAGATATGTAGAAAAAATAAATTAAAATCTACAAGTTCTGTTAAAAAATATCAGTAGTTCTCAGGTGGTACCAAAACTTAGGAATGATCACTTACATTTTAGCAATCTATATCCCTGAAATAGTGTAGTGCAGTCAGTATCATGATTCACTCAGGGATAAGAGATCCTGGCTTCAAGCCCAATTTGAACTAGATATCTCTCCCTTTTGCTACAAAACTTTTATGTAGGCATAAATATAGTGCGAGGAATTCCGTGTGTCCTCTCTGGTCATTCAAACGAATCAGTAAAAACTGAGGTACTGTGTGTCAGAGTAGACTTTAACATACAAATATCCTTCACTACTTCAGGTGGGTCCAATTCACTGGTCAGTATTTCTATACATGAGATGCCTTTGAGGTTTAGTGAGATCTCATATCACAAGATAAGTTAAGCTGGTGGGGCCATTATTATATGCCATGACCATATATGTGAAATAATCGTGGAGTGATGTAAAACAATATTCAATCAATCAATTCACCAGTGTGATTAAACCATATCTTTATTCCGTTTCTCTGTTTGTCTCATTGCGAATAAAGGTGAATCTGGTGAAACCCAATAAGGGGTCATGTTCTGGTAAACTCTGATTTCCAGCCAATCAGTGGATCGGCTACAAATTCCTAGGAATGAAATTAACATTCCCAGCGTGCATGACCCACAAGGTAGTTTTTGAAAAGTGTTTGTTCCATATTGTGTCAATATTACGTGCCTAGCTGAATCATTGATTGGCTATGGAAAATAACAGTTTCGGTGACTGAAACGTCATCAGAGTTCACCAAAACATAACCCCTTACAGAGTTTTGCCAGATCTTTATCCGCAATGGCACTTATAGAGGAGTGGAATAAAGATATGGTTTTAATCAGATTATCAATTCACAAGATAAGTTTGAATCATGAATTTGAACTATTGAAGATATTGTTTGCCAAGATGAAAAATTCCTTGGAATAGCAGTAAATGTCAAGTATTTACTAGTGTTAAGACAAGTGGAACATAAAACTTCAATTTATAAAATAATTTTTAGATCTAAGAAGACTTCTTCTCAATAGATATTTTTATGTTGATACAAATACTGCTATCAATATCCTTGTTGATATTTACAGATGTCCCTCATGGTGAAGTTGGAAAATTTGGATCTTTACCTGCACAGAACATGTACAATTGGGTGTTTGTTTGTATCTCTCTTATTGAGCACACCATCAAAATGAGAGAGAACAGCGGTGGAAATGTAGCTGCTTCAACACAAGATGAAAAAAGTGTATCAAACTAAAATAAAATGAAACAAGCCACAAAGTGGGACTTGATGAGACAAATGCCACATACTACGATCAAATTGACCAAGTGCCACAATCTAAAACAAGACAGTGAAAAATTACGGTAAAACTGGGAAAGATTCAGACCAGTGTCATTAACCGTGATAAAAACGGAGCTTCAAAATGGATGAGTTTCACTGGCATTCAGTGATACTTAAAAGAGTGAAAGTGAAACTTTACAATAGAATACTTTTTCATTGAAACAATAAATTGTACGTAGCATAAATTATTAATTACACAATCATAAAGTGTCAGCGAAATGAATTTGATAAAAAAATTGCTTTTATCTTATATTGGGAGTGAAAATGATTTGCAAGATATAACAAAAATAATACATTCTCAATACATCAATTTTATGTTCTACAATAATTTGTATAAAACCAGTCGGTATATGGGTTATAAATTTATCTACACATAAACTCATAGACATACATACCAAAATGTGATGGTTTGTTTTGTGGCCATAATATCCAACTGCTGATAAACAATTGTTTAAAATGTGATGTTTTGAAGTTAGCCAATTTGGCTTTAATAGTACTTACTGCCTTTCAGATTCTGTGATATAATTTTATTTTGTGTTTTAATATTGGAATATCAATTCTAAAGGTTATTGTTCATGTTGTATGATATAAATTTTATCTGATAATAAATTTACCTTCAGAAAAATCCATTATTGTCTTGGGAAGACTTGAATGAACTCGTCCTTCCTTGTTTAAATGCAGTATATGAGAATCCAATTAGAAGAGTTGTCTGCCCTTCATTAGAATTCTGTTTATCTATGCATGTCACAGTGAAGTTTATAAAGGTGACTGCTTTTTAATTGAACATAACCCACCATTGTCAATTAAACATGCAAATTAAGAAAAGTACAGTTACTCCACAACTTATATAGTGTCTTATTCCTTATGTGTGGGTATATTAGTGCTTCCAAATTTCAGCAGTGAAGGATGAAGTCAAGATTTGTATTGTATCAGTTAGCAGTCATGCAGTTACAAGCATGACTTGGGCACGTTCTTCATCGTTTGATGCGATAGGGTACATTTGTAGTCACGAGTTGGTTAATGCACCACAAATGGCAGTTACTTAATCGAGATATATAACAAGCTATCCTAGGCATACAGTACAGCCTCCTGAGATACTGTATTGCAAATCTGATTATATACCTACTTAATCTACAAATTGATGAACTAGATAAAGATTTCATCTCAGAATTTTATGTTCTGTAGATATGGTTGAAAATTTGACAGCATTAAGTAGTGGGAGTCAAAAATCCCCAACACCAATTAATTTATACAGTCATGTAATTTCGTTTATCATTCTGTTGCTTAATAAATTGTTACTCTATATTTATGGGTTTTATTTCATTTTATGTGCAATGTCATGAATTTTTAAATAGGTGGCACAATCTTGAAAGCTACTACATTGTACCTTACGGAAAGTTGAAAGTCTCGGTTTGATTCAGTAAATTTGACTCAAGTGCATTATGCCAGCCCTAAGGACCAAACCTCGTGTGCATAATAAAAAGTCATTCTCTTTCTTAAAACATCACCAGATCACATTTGTATGCAACACAAACCAGATCTTTTACCCGCTCATTTGCCCCTCCAAACAGAGTTAGATGTCCTGTTTGGATTACAGATATACCACTGCAAGTGATACCAATTCATGTGCAATAATACTGTCTAAGGTCAGACCTCCAATTTGAAACCCACGCTCATTGCTACAACTTACACCTATTAACATGCATGTACAGTCATCAGAACATTTGTGTTTGTAATAGTTTTAGAGGAGAAGTGCTGACTAAGCTCATACAGACAGACAGACAAACAGACGAACATCAGCATGATATCACAGTGCCATACACATCATATCGGGTGTGTAGAAAGTACAGAGCTTTTCTCAGCCAGTTATAAGAATAACTGGTAACCATGCAATAAATCAACTGCAACAGACAATATAATTCACAATAAACATCTGAACAGATTTTTCAACACATTTATTCAGTTACAACATACAAATAAAGGAATATATGTACTACGTATCACTAGGGGTTTTATTCTGATGCCAATATTTGATACTGTATAGTTCCTTTGATTTTTTACCAAAGGGGCTTTTATAACCCTCAAAGAGACTTCCAGACTTGTGATCGATATACTTGGTATTAATATGCAAATTCTTCGGTAGGTCATGTTTAACTAACTCCTCGATCACAGTTGTACCATGAACCGTTGTCGAAAAATAGGAAACTACATCTTCCACTGTTTTGATATTATTCAAGTCCATATGTGGCATGAAATGATCAAGTTCTTTGAGGCATCTTGTCAATAACTGCAAAAGAGAAATCAAAGGCTTGAAGAGCCACAAAGGCGTCGAGCTAAATTTGATTTAAAGCTGTCAAAAGTAGCAGAAATTGACCAGTCGTGTTCATCTTTTTTGTTGAATTCAGATAAATTTTGGAATAGAGTAAAAATAAAAGCTTACCGGTAATGACCAAAAGCCATATATCATATAATACATCAAAATAACATTTTATTGTTCTTTACGTCATTCTTGCAAAAATATGTCAAATGTCTTATCACAAAGAATGTACATGTGAAATCAATCGAACATAATTGCCATTATTTTACAAAGATAGAAATGGACGAGTTGTTACCATTGCCTGTAAAATATGGAAACCTTGTGCTTAATTTGTTTTAAGATATGGTCAGGTCTAGGTTACATTTTTGTCTACGCTAACACTGACACTGAGGCCAACAGCTTGTATATATCGTCCAAACATACTAGTTAGTATTCGGTCGCTTATTGTATGTGCACATGTAAGGGCTACAACATGTAAGTTCTACGTAATTTATTTTTCATGCATTCAATCTAAAATTCTCTCTTAATCCAGGCTATCATCCTTTACATCCGCATTAAATTTTGTAGGCAATTTGAAAACTTTCTCAGCTGCCATTTTTTATGCCTTCATGGGAACTTTTCCAGGTATGTGGAAGACCATGTGATATATACACATGCTACTTCCCTAATAAGGAACCAGAAGTCTCTGTCGAGACTGGAGCTCTACTGTTATCCTCTACTCAAACAACAATTTACCTTCAGAGAAGAAGGGGTAAAAATATATTTGGACCACACATGTATGTTTTGTATTGCACATGCACAACTAGACCACCTACCAAACATGATGAGATCATAATTAAGTCTCACAGACATATACAATAAGAGAAGAAGTGGGAACAAGATTTTGGGACCACGCCCCTTTGTGGGGCCCCAGGGGGTCCGAACTGGTCCAAAATTGCACATGCACAATTACACCACCTATCCAACAAAAGGAGACTATAATTAGGTCTCTAGGCTATATACTTTCAAAGAAAAAGAGGGAACAAGATTTTGGGACCACACCCCTTTGTGGGACCCAAGGGGGTCCGGACTGGACCAAACTTATACATGCACAACTACATCACATATCAATCATGATGAGACTATAATTAGGTCTCTGGGACATATACCTTCAGAAAAGAAGAGGGAACAAGATTTTGGGACCACGCCCCTGTGGGGCCCAAGGAGGTCCAAACTGGTCCAAAATTGCACATGCACAACTACACCACCTATCCAACAAAATGAGACCATAATTAGGTCTCTAGGATATATACCTTCAGAGAAAAAGAGGGAACAAGATTTTGGGACCACACCCGTTTGTGGGACCCCAGGGGGTCCAGACTGGACCAAAATTATACATGCACAACTAGATCACATACCAAACATGATTAGACCATAATTAGGTCTCTGGGACATATACCTTAAGAAAAGAAGAGGGAACAAGATTTTGGGACCACGCCCCTTTGTGGGGTCCCAGGGGGTCTGGACCAGACCAAAATTGCACATGCACAACTACACCACCTATCCAACAAAATGAGACCATAATTAGGTCTCTAGGATATATACCTTAAGAGAAAATGAGGGAACAAGATTTTGGGACCACGCCCCTTTTTGGGACCCCAGGGGGTCCGGACCAGACCAAAATTATACATGCACAACTACATCACATACCAAACTTGATGAGACCATAATTAGGTCTCTGGGACATATACCTTCAGAAAAGAAGAGGGAACAATATTTTGTGACCACGCCCCTTTGTGGGGTCCCAGGGGGTCCGGACTAGACCAAAATTGCACATGCACAACCAGACCACCTATCCAACAAAATGAGGCCATAATTAGGTCTCTGGGACATATACCTTAAGGATAAAAGAGGGAACAAGAATTTGGGACCACGCCCTTTTGTGGGACCCCAGGGGGGGGGGGGCGGACCAGGCCAAAATAATAAATGCACAACTAGATCACATACCAAACATGATGAGACCATAATTAGGTCTCTGGGACATATACCTTAAGAATAGAAGAGGGAACAAGATTTTGGGACCACGCCCCTTTCTGGGAGCCCAAGGGGGCCGGACCGTACCAAATTGCACATGCACAACTAGACCACCTATATAACAAAATGAGACCATAATTAGGTCTCTATGATATATACCTTCAGAAATGAAAAGGGAACAAGATTTTGGGACCACGCCCCTTTTGTAGGGGCCCCAGGGGGTCCGGACCGGACCAAAATTGCACATGCACAACTAGACCAGCTACAAAACATGATGAGACCATAATTAGGTCTCTGGGATATATACAATCAGAGAAGAAGAGGGAACAAGATTTTGGGACCACGCCCTTTTGTGGGCCCCCAAGGGGTCGGAACTGGACCAAAATTGCACATGCACAACTAGACCACCTACCCAACAAGAAGAACCCATAATAAGGTCTCTGGGGTATATACCTTCAGAGGAGAAGAGGGAACAAAAAATTGTTTATGGACGGACGTCCGGACGGCCGGACAACGGACGAAGGACCATCGCATGAGCTCGACTGGTCGAGACCAGTAGAGCTAAAAATGAGGCGTGGCTTTAGAAATTTTAGCGGGAAAATACACAACTACACAAAAACAAGTAATTCCTATTTACATAAAGCTATTTGGCTTTGTGACCAACATCTTGATCATTTAATGCTATTCCGATTGCAACCTAAGCTTTTTAAAAAGCTATGCTTGTTTATGATAGACTGGAGTTACCTGCTCTTGCTTGCTATCGCTGCGCGAAGGGACAAGTTACCACCACCATTTTGTAGAGGCTATTCCCTGTCCAGCAAGTGTTATTTATAGCACAAGCGGTAAGGGCAGATAAGAAGCTGTGCACACTGCGTGTAGATATTTTTCAAATTCGTCTGCAGTAGCTACACAGCATAGGTATACAGTACCTGATGTAATTTATGAGAGGCTCGTGATGTTTAGCCTTGAGGATGTCATAAATTTTGTTGATATTCGTTGATTCTAAATTAGATGAATGAAACAAAACGAAATTCTGTGAGATAAGAATAACTGATAACGCGTCACTTGAACCTAGGTCAGTCTCGTTATGAATTAGTGGTCACCTGTCTATATATTGCCAGTCTAAATTTAGGATTCTATGAAATATTTTGTTCTTTTTTAGACTGAAATTTATATCTAAGTATTATTATTATATTATTCATATTATTATATATATTTCGAAGATCGCACGATCGGTTTCCATATTGGCGCGTATATGTCAAATTAGGCCTTAATCGCGTTCGTTAAAAGCGTTCTACTACGATTTCTCTAAATAAAGCAATATGTCACGTCTTCCCCATATTTGGAAAAATTCCCATGAAGTGCGATTGTAATTCATAAATGTCTTGCGTCATTATGGCGAATGAATATTTTAACACACACAATAAGCGACAGAATAATAAGTGTTTTAGGGCAATATATTGATAATTTAAGTTAAGCACATCTATGCTTAAACCTATTTCTGTGCAATGAAATTTCAATAACAAGGATAACAAAGCCAGTTTTTCAAGAACTTTTACTACTTTTTGTACTTTAAAGAAGGTACTACTTTTTTACGTGAATTAAAAAGGCGGTGCAGAGGTAAAAATTTTTACAATCGCTAGAAGACTATCGAGCAAATGCTTGACGCCTTAAAAAAGAAGTATTTACTTATTGTACTCACAAAGACATGGGTCGGTAGTACTATTATTTACTTCAAACACTAGTATGATCTACCTACTCCAGATCATGAGTACTAGAGATTCTTGTGTTATCTGGCATAAAACTTAAAATTCTCAAGTTTCATCTTATACAGTAAAGGCACCTCTTTAAAGATGATAATGGGCAAATAGCCAAAAATCTGTGGACATTGTGTGTTTCTTGTTACTTATTTAAGTACATAATTACCATGGGTTTATAGAATCACTGAGTTCATGGTATAAATTTGGACTTTTAACTACCTTGCACCCTAGCTATGGGTAGCTGGGTCAACTCTCATTTTAGATTTGAACCTAAACCAGAGTACCTTGAGGTCTTATGACATGTTTCATATATTTTGTTGGAGAAAGTCCCATACATTACAAAATGTATTGTGTTCCTTTTTCATAGATATAGTGCTCAAGGAATTTTTGTCAAATCATAACAGCTTGAATTTTTTGCTATTTCCACTCAAACTATAATCCTTAATTAGTGATAATAATCTACTTTTAGCCACAGAAATCCCCTTGCTGAAACACTGTAAGCAAGGTGTCCTTTTGGATAAATGAGTGGTTCACCTTGGTGCACATTTCTGTAGTTTGATGAAGGGGAATTACATAGTAGCTACATGGTGTGCAGTTCGGGAAAACTGGATAGAGCACTCAAATACTACTTTTTCTATTTATCAACAAATCCACATCAGAGATCAGTGGGTTTTTTTTTTTATTTTTTCATAAGTGCCTGTAACTTTTCATTTGGGAATGTTTAGTCCTATTTCCATAATGGTAAAAGATCAATGTTTGGGAAAATTGGGGCAAATTTGGGGAAAAATCTTTAAAATTTCCACTGTAAAAGGTCCTTTAACAGACTTGATTTGAAGAAAAAAAAAACACTGGAGATAACAAATGATGTATCCAGACACAAGTGAAAGAGCAAGTTCCAATTCTAAATAAAAAATTACTTTAATAAAGTGGAAGAGATAACCATGTGAATCATTTCCCTGGTGATAATTCTATCAATATATCAATGACTAACCTTGAACTTAATCTGTCTATTATCTAAAGTGATGCTCTTCCAGTCCTCTGAAGGACCACACACATCTTGTACAATTTTCCTGATGACCTCTTCAACATCTGATGGAGGGGAATACGCCCTTGTTCTCTCGAATCCCCTAAAATGTAAAATACACATGTAACTGGGGCTCTGTCATTGCCATAATGTAATGTAGTGAACATTCACGGAAACTTGAAAAATTTCATGTGAGATAGTATACCCATGAGGAATGCCAATAAATGTCCTCAAATCGGCTAGATGCATCTGCCAAGAGTACTCAAAGCATTCATATGATGATCTACATCATTAAGTAATAAATCAGCTTTGTAAATTGTTTGAATGACATAATTGCTAGATTACAGTACAGTCCGGGTGGAACTTAATTTGCCCACTGGTCACAGTGGGCATTTTTAGAGTGGGCATTAAAAATGTCCACTGGACACAGTGGACATTCTTGTAAGAGCCAGTTAGAATTAACATACAGGTAAGTGGACAGCTTGATAACTCAGGTAAATATCCACTCCTAGTGCCCACTGAAATTTCAGGTGGACTGTGTACAGTGGGCATTCAAAGTTCCACCCGGACTGTACTGTATTTCATTTATATGATGTAAAGCAGAGTTTCTTGGTGGAAAAACTGATGTATACAGAAAAAAATCATAAAGTTTTTTGCCGAGACACTGGCAAACATTTCCACTTGCCCACTGTACAAAACAAGATTTGATGAAGTATAATATTATATACTTAATATAGACTTTTAGATTTTTTAAAAATCAAATTAGATAATGATAAATGGAAACAGATATGTATATTTTTGTACATATATCGTAAGAATATGATACAGACAGGATTTCAAAAGTAATAAACCATAACTCTCATTAAGTGCACAATTTGTGGTAAATAAGTTTTTGAAAAATCACAAGAAATGAGCAATAATTTGAAAAAAAAATGACATTATAAATGTACAAAGGAAAACATTAACCCTGGGATAAATGATGAAAACATTAACTGATAGTACATGTTTACCTAACAAGTAACTAACAGTAAAATTTCATCTTACTTTTCCAATGAAATGAAATAACTTATAGTTATGTTCTTCAGACTGATTTGTACAATATGTACAATTGATCGATTATTATTTTATTTCAGTCCATCATGTATATGGTGACGGCATCTGTCTGATGCATAATATAGAAATATACACCTTTGCAACAGACCCACCCGAAGCAGTGAGGGATCTTTTGTGTGCCACACCTACTACATGACATGGGTCCTCGGTGTGTGGCGTCTCATCCAAAAGACAGGACATTGATGTGCCCAGGGTGGGAATCGAACTCGGGACCTTTAATTCACGAGCCGAACACCTCATCCACTGAGCAACACCAGTTTCAGCATATGTAGGCAAGGAATTAATGTGATTTAAAATGTATGTAATGACTTTACAAAATTAACTTCTTGTCTATCAGACTTTAGTTTAACCATCAATTTGTTTGAAGTTTGGAAAACAAACGAAGTAGTGGTACAGAATACATTACTGTCTTAAGTTTAAAATGTCCATCCTTTCAGATGTAGTATAGCCATCGGTTGGTCTAATTTTTCTCGTGCCATCCTCGTTAATCTGTTTGCTGAATGGAACACGTTTTTTCTTTCTCAAACCTGCATCATATGCTGCCTGATCCTCTTTTTCCTTTTTTGAACGAAATTTATCCATGAACCCCATGTGTCGAACTCCATCCTTTTGTAAAGGCTGACAAAATAAAATTTCAAAACAATTCGTCATTTACACATATATGTAAGCATCATTCTAGCAATCCTCTTGCTGTAAAATACTGGTATTACATGGAAGTGTTGAATGAACAAAACATGATATTAAGGAAATATTTTGCTAAATGGCACTAAAGAAATGGTCCAGTCTACTTGACCAATGGCCAAGTCAGTCCATTATTACCTTAACCCATCATTTGGACAACTCAGACCATCACCTGCTAACATGGAAGTATTAGAGAGGTGTTTTATTCATACCATAAAATAAATGTAATATAAATACAGACTAAAACCATAAAATGTTTAAAAATTTACTTTTTAAAATCTTTTTTTCTACAGTAATACATGTGTACATACATCTATAATTTCCCACAAAATTTTATCCTAAATTACAGATCCATATTTTACAACTGCTACTTAACCCTCCCCCTAAACGCAACCTTGAACAGCCAAAAAAGAGTAAATTTTAGTGTATAAAGTTCTTACACAAATTTGTGACATTAGCTGTATAATAGCTTGGGTCAGGTCAGTGACAGTTCCAGCCCTATAGATATGGTCTTAATCATTCTTCTAAAAAAGATGGACTCACAATCTAGCTGGACTCACAATCTAATATTTGATTTAATTATGAAGCAGTACTTACACACGGTCAATAACTAATAAGTATAATGTGGGAGAACAAGGCCATTGAGAGCTACCCTTGCTGTGGTAGAAGTACTAAATTAATTATTATGCCAAATGTGAATTGTCTAATAGACTTTCCTCCAACTTAACATGATGTATGGGACCAAAGGCAAACAAACTACACAGAAAGTTTTCCAAAGCATAGCAGGACCAGGGTCACTTATCCTCACTTCTAGCTCAGATATTTTTTGTAAATATTAAAATTTGCTGAAAGATGAATTAATTTGTGATTTTGTCTTTAAAATGAATATCCGCCAAATGCCACATAAATCACCTTTCTTTCCCAAATGACATCATGTAAAATCTGTATGACATCATAAAGACACACCAAACTGGCAAAGCTGTGTAAAATGGGCTAAAAAATCATGTCAAATTTGAACCATTCCATACCAATTCAAGATAAAGCACAAGATTAATCCCATTTTATTTTACGTCTGACTTACTTATTGTTTGATAAACTATTTTTAACAAAAATATCACATTGGGTCTTGTATGTGCACATATCCAAATCTAAGAATATGTTCTTCTTTTATGGTAATATTGCCAAAGATACCAATTTTCAGGGGTCATGAGTGGAATTTATTTCCGTATGACGATGTCATATATACAAATCAACTGCATATAAAGTTATGTATAGGAGTATTATCTGACAAGCAAACAATCATTTCTGATTAGTTTTCACATTATGCTGATTTGCACGTTTATGAATCTTGTTAATTCGTATCAAATTTCATACTACATGTTAATTAATTATTTTGAGAAACCTATCTATACTTACACTTCAGAACACAATTTACCTTGTATTATATTTCAAGGATTGAATAAGAATTGCTAAAATTCAAGAAGCATCCTATGTTTGGAGAAATTTTGAAAATAATTTGATTGATTTATGCAAAAATATTCAGTCGATACCTCCAAAATAATGGAAAAGGGAAGTAACTCCTATCAAATTTTGTGCATTTCAAAACTATATTCATTTTGCAGGGATTTTCACTATGATGCTATTATTTGAATTGTGACATCTCAAAATAAATTATACAGTATGTGTACGCCATCTGTCTGACACTAAATGACAGTTCATATTAATGCAAAGATGGTATCTGATCCACTATACAGAAAAGGAGGGGTCTTGTTATCCCCTCCTCACCTGTTGACCTTCAATCTGATTAAAACTATATCTTTATTCCACTTCTCTATTTGTCCTATTGCAGATAAAGATCTGGCAAAACCCCATAAAACGTCATATTCTGGTGAATTCTGATGATGTTTCAGTCATCGAACCCAATATTTCCCACAGCAAATCAATGACTTGGCTAGGCACATGGAAGTGCAGATGCAATATGTAACAAACACTGTTCAAAAACTACATTGTAGGTCACGCTTACACTGAAGTGAAACATACAAACTCTTGGGATCTTAATTTCATTCCTAGAAAATTGTAGCCAATCCACTGATTGGCTTAAAATAAGTTAGACTTTAACAAAACATGACCCCTCTCGGGGTTTCTACAGATCTTTATCCACAATGGAACAAATAGAGTAGCAGAATAAAGATAGGGTTTTAATCAGACTGGGTGACCTTATTCTAGTAGCTGAGACTTAAATAATGCCCATGTCCTAGAAGACCTTGGAGAAAGCAGTAGATCTCTTCATTCTCAAAGTCCACATGCAGGGATAAAGTCAGCGTTTATCATAGACCGTAATGCAACTTTGCTGATTTATATTATGAACACAAGAGCTATATAAGTAAAAAAAAAACTACTGAAATTCATTGAAGAATCTTACAAAAATTGACCTCCTTTTGGGCTTTTCTTCATTTAAGGATTATATCAACGCACAGTTTGCTACAATGGGATTTCGAAACACCATTTTCTTGGTGGAAAGCGATGATAAATCCCGAGACTAATTCCCCATCAAATATGGAACTGATTAACTCTTCGAGTCATGTGATCAATCCAATTATCGAGAAAGTTAACCATAAAGCCGTACAACACTAACATTGTAATTGTCATTGACATGTAACAAGCAGGGTGAAAAATTGTGGCTGCTATCAATGCGGAAGTTTCTGGATTCGATTCCCATGTCCGGTCACAATTTTCACCCTGCCTGTTACAGACATTGATTGGACTCGGACGGTATATTGATGAACGTTCCTCCAAGTTGATTGGAATGATGTCTGATTAAAATTATGACGTGTGTTTGATTTAGAGGGAACGATTATCAGCTCGCTGATGTGTTACACTTCGCAATTAAGTTGAACATAACGTCGTGCCCACTCATGATCATGGTAGGAGTCTAAAACAACTGAGGAAATTCGTGACAGAAAAAATGATTCGTATGGTTTGTCTTTCCATATTCTAAACTAATCAAACATAGAAAGGGAGTATAACTTACAAGATCTCGAATTCTACATAACATGTGACAATTTAGTATTCGTTTCATTTTAGTGCATGTTGACATTGTAAAAGCAAACAGTCGTTTCGTCTTAAAATCTGTTCGACCGAAATTATTCCGCTCCCAGTTAATGCTAATACAGTAGACATTGATTTTCTAATTTTGTATTTGGACTTCTATTAATCAAAATCAATAAACTATTAGAAAAAAAATGTCTGGGACATTGCATTAAAAAAATCACAAAAAATGATATGCATAAATCTACTGACATTTATCATCCCCGCGCAATAGCGTTGCAGGGGATACTGCAGTACTATTTAGTAACATTACCGTTCGTGTGTGGGGTGCGTACGTACATGCGTGCGTGCGTGTGTCTGTAACAAAACCTTGTAAACATTCTAGAAGTCACAGTTTTTGGCCATATTGGGTTTATACCTTACATGTACCTTTAGTATTCGGAGAGGAAGATCCCTGTGGATTTGGGGGGCAAAAGGTCAGAGGTTAAGGTCATTAGAGGTCATCAAAGAAAAACCTTGTAGATCTTGGATGGTCAAGTTCCGAGAGTTTCATTCCACCGGGTTAAAAATGGTTATAGGCCCTTAACACTAATAGAATGACCACGAGATCATCATATAGATTATAAGCCTTGTAATGGGTCGTTCTACAGCCTTATGTATTTTTATAATTCGTTGCATTCGAATAACAGGGCAGTAGACTCAGCATGGCGGGCCTAAATTAAAAATTGTAGACCTTAGCTGTCACCGTCACAGGTGAGTGGGAAGATGGGCCTGTAAATCGCTTCATTGAGCACAACCGATTTTCTGTTCAACTGATTTTCTTTAATGCAGTTCCGCTGGTGCATTACAATATTTTGGTGGTGCATGTTAGTACAGTTTTTGTCATACATCTAAATCGAACGTTTTTATTTATAAGTCATTTTCGTGAATATAACATGCAGAACCATGTAACATACATATTCGTACGCTTTCAGACTGGCAGAGCACGATTTATCATGTTGATGTCGCTATATTTTTATATCATTATGTGTTTTACAATACCTTACGTGTTTATATTTTTATGACCTCTCAATATACGATACCTGTTGACCCTTGTTCTTTACATGGAGGATTATTTATAAATTTTTAAATGTACGTCCTTTGATTGTTCTGCTGTTACGGTGAGTGGGAAGGTGAGCCCGTAAACCGGTTAACCACACAATTTGCTTGGCTTTTGTCAAATTAAATGACCGTCCTAAGTCGGTATCGTAATTGCACTACAATCAAATATTTTTGTAATGTGTTATATGTGCTAGTATATCATTTACATTCATGTACTGTATAGCTCCATGGTGACTTCTGCCACATAACTGAGCCAGTAACTCCTCTTTTTTCTTTCAGAAACATTTTAGTGATTTGAAACATGTTTAAATTACCAGAATTATGTAAATTTCATTTGACCTTTGACCTTTATAACCTCACATATCCTGATTTTGTGGTTAATTTATTTTCTTGAATGACTCCGTTATACATGCATACATCTTGGCGTCAAAGCCTGTGTGATTCAATGAATGAGATGCCCGGCTCGTGACCTTAAGGTCCCGGGTTCGACTACCGCCGTGGCATACCGGTGTTCTGACTTTCGGATGGGGCAGTAAAAACCAAGGTCCTGATTCAAGGTACGCTTAGCATGTCAAAGATCCCTCACTGCTTCGGGTGGGTCCGTTACAAAGGTATAAATTTCTATGTAATGCACCAGGCAGATGTCATCACCACATATAAGTGAAATAATCGTGGAGTGATGTAAAACAATAATCAGTTAATCCTTTTGATGTTGAGACAGTCAAAAATAACTAAGTCTCTCCCATTTTGTTTTGTTTGTTTGTTTGTTTGTTTTTTTGGTGTTTTTTTTTTTTTTTTGGAGGGGGGATTCAATACTTCTTGTTTGATGTATGTCGTACAATGGAGTTTCCAATGTAACAAATCACTTGTGACGGACAGGTATCGGCCCGGATAGCTCTATGGTTAGAGCGTCCGCCTTCCTAGCGGAAGGTTCTGGGTTCAATTCCCGGGTCCGACCACAATTTTTCACCCTGCTTGTTGCATATACTATCTCCAGGAGGGGGTTAGTACTATGCTCCACTGGGATTATCGTGGGGTATGGTGTGATGTTCACCTTGTATAAAAATGTAAAAAGAAGCAAGAAAAACTTTTTTGTATTGTAAGGAAAACTTGCTACAATTTAGTTTCGAGAAATAGGCGAAGTGAACCAATGTTTAGTGTATTTACTTAAGCTATGGTTGATTGATTGATTGATTTTTGTTTAACGTCACACCACGGATATTTCACGTATATGGTGACGGCATGTGCCTGATGCGGGGTACACAAATTTTGACCTATGCAACGGGCCCACCCGAAGTAGTGAGGGATCTTTAACGTGCCATGCACACCACGACACGAGGCCTCGGTTTTTACTGTCTCGTCCGAAAGACAGGACACCGGCATATTAGAGCGGGATTCAAACCCCGGCATCCGGATCAGGAGTCCAGCGCGATACCACTAGGCGACGCCGGCTTCTTAAGCTATGAACATTTAACTCTGAAATCCAACAAAAAGTCTAAAACGTCACTATGACCATGACCTTGGAGATACGAACTTGGGTCAAAGTCATGACACACCCATGTCTAATGTGTACCAATCGTGTGAACTATGGACTTAGTCAGTTTGGCAAAAATACAAATATCATTGAGCACACAATTCCAGTCAATATTAGGTCGCCCCATAATCGTGATATCGGAGATGTCCTTGGATCAAGGTCATACGACATATCCTTCTCCAATGTAGTTCGGCGACCCCAAGTGAAAATCACAGCTCAGAGATCATTTTGTTATGTAAATGACCAGTGCACTTCATCATTTTAACCAAAAATCAGTTGGTGTCATTGTAATCGCATGCAGTTTCTGTGATATATGATGTCTCTAAGTAAATCAAGAAATGAGTTGCTGAGACCACAAGTGAAAATTATAGCTCAGACATCATTTTGCTATATAAAGGTCAAGATCACTTGACCTTTAAATTTTTGACCTAAAAATTGAAAGTTCATCTTCAATCAATTCTCCCAGTGACAGCTTTTGTGGTGTTCAGTGAATCCGTTAGAAAAAGGTATTCAATAATAAACTCAAGAAGCCATCAATCCATATGTGTATGGACCGAATTTAAGGGGTGGGGAAAAGGGGTGGGGGTTCTAAAATCAAGCCTTACTAAACATATCTTTTTATAGGTTTTAGTGAATTTTATCCATTATCCATCTATTTCTTCTCATTTCCAAATAATATCTGAGAATGAAGTTTAATATCTATCTCTAAATCATTCAATACATATTTAAACACAAGTCAACCCAACAATAGAACTCAATTGCATGTTACACTGCTTATATTTCCTTGTCTTAATAGATAAACAAAAGACAAAGATATTGAGAAAGGAATGTTTATTTCTAAATAAGCTGTCAGAATGATACATTAGAAGTGACTGAATAAGACAACAAAAGCATAAAAATATTCATATCAATAAGATATCTGTGACACTGTGACATATATAATACATGATGAAGTGAATGACACATTCAACAAAAATATAACCTATGTCAATGCATATAACATATATAAAATCTATGACGGACAAACATGCTTTTCAACAGCGGTACCTTAATTTACTGCTGTATGCATACTGCATCAAAATATCAAAAATTATATGACCTTATTACCCTTGTTTAGACGAGATTCGTGTATTAAATATCAATGGTATAATTATCTTGGTAGACTCGTATCTTGTTGATAAATAATCAAAAGTACCCTTTTTCAACCATAAAAATCACATCTACTTCATTTCAGAATGTTCATATGGAACACAAAATCATAGTCATATGGAGAACCAAATCTTTGGGATTTCCATTTATCTGAGTTTTTTAAAAAAAATCTATAATTTCTTTATACGAACGTAATTACAATATTGTTGACTCAAAGTTAGTGATTTAACAAACAATGATTTAATAAGCACTTAAGCTGTTTGTTATTATGGTATTTTACGGTAAAGTTAAAAAAAAGGCACTGTAATGAATTTCATGATAAATTCCCTGCCTCTAGCTGTATATCAAAATACTAAGGAATGACATGTAATAACTTAATGGTTTAGAAAATGATGAAATGCAATTGGATTTCATAAAAGCATATGAAATGGATGGCATCATCATTATTTATATACATAAATTTTAACTAAATTTGTTTCAGTCCTAGAAAACACTTGAAGTGTACATGAATTTTTAATTACTAAGATACCACAAATTGTCTTTTTTATTTCTTGATAAATGGGTGTAATACTTTGAAAACATCTCTAGCTGTATTCCATGCTCAGGAAATTTGTATCTTAGCCAAAAGCGACATAATGCCATCTCAAAAATTATTTACAACCATTGAGTTTTTCTTTGAAATCATTTACATAAATTTCACTACAAGTATTTTATTTATACTAGCATCCAAACATTTGATATGGATGGAAATGAAAAATTACTGTGGCTAATCACTGTATCAAAGAAAGCTAATATCCATTTACGGCTTCAATAAAGAAAATGGTGAAACAATCTATAAACCAGAAATAGACCTCCGGACATTAACTACAGTGATGTAACATTGCAGAGAAAATTGATTAAAGTTTCTTCCAAATGTAACATGTCATTGTATAATTTCATGTCATTCTGATGTATTTGGGGGGAGTTTTGGTCATTTTGACGTCCAATGTTACAGCTCTGCACTAAATGAGTAAATCTCAAATTCATTGGTTAGTAATGAATATATGTAAATACAATAATCCAAATACCAACCCAAAGTTATTAGAACAATGAGTTATTGTTATGATCTTTGACTTTTCTAGAGTGTAAATTCTGGATAGATATTCTAATTCTAAAATATTCTTGATTGCAAAAAATAATGATCATATGGGTTACGATGAAATAAAATCACATTTGTATGAATGAAAAATTGAATGTAGAAGTATCGATGATAAAAATAAACATCTAGTATAAAACTATTTTGATCAATCTGGTTTAACCAGTATTAATGTATATATATAAAACTATTTACATTTGTACAAATTTACAAAAATTGCTCCTTGAAGCTTATTTGTGATTCACAATGCATGTTGGTATGCAAATATATGGTACTCAAATCACAACAATTTATATTAAGAGTAAATATATTTTCTTTTTACAAATTTGTGTTTTTTTTTTTGGGGGGGGGGGGGGGGGAAGAAGACTTTGTTACATATGTTCATGTACGAAAACTTAGAAAATTAATTCCTATTAACTGCACCTCAGTAATGCTATATAGATATTAAACATTTTTGTCGCACCACACGAGCACAACAGCTTCGAGATGAAATCACAAATATGCAAACAGGAGTCTTGACCAGAATGTGTTGTAAATAGCACTTAAAAACTTCTGGTAACTTATACACATCCATGTATATATAAAATCATAAATTTATCATTTTTACCATTAATATCAGTATTCTATAAATTGGAATGATTTTTCATTAAGGAATCAAAAATAAATTTTCTTAATCTCATCAAGAAATGTTCATACAATAGACATCACATTTATAGAGGCTGCCTTTTATTTCAAATCTCATATCTCAAAATGATTCCCACCAAGAATTCTGATACATAATGACAGACATGGAAACTCTGTTTGGCTCTACCATAGAACATTTAGTTTGAGACCCGTCAAACTTTATTTGATGACACTGACCTATTATGAAAATTTTAAAATGGGCAAAACTTTCTTTTCAAATTTGTTTTGTTTTTAAATTAGTACACAAAACTGCATAATGATTTCATTAAATTTATAAAATATTGTAGAAATACATAAAATAATTTTATGAAAAGTAGTTTAAAATTTGATTTGACAAAACATATTTTTAATTGTGCAATAATTGCAATTTGAGATAACTTCATCAGAAATCCTTTTTTCATTTTTAAACAGATATTCATTGATTCATTGATGTAAGTATCAAAAAGATATGTTTTCAAATAAGGAATGTAATTAATTGGTCTGTCCAAAAGGAAAATGTTTCTCATCGGTCTCATAAATCATGTTCCATGGAATTATCACAATTTACGGCATACTGAAGTCATAAAACAGAAAGATATACTCTATTGATACATATAAAATATAAAGAATATTTAATTAGTACACGTATATATGGAAATCTCATCTTATAAATTAAAAATGTATGCAAGTGACCACTGTGAATATGAAATATAAGCATGCAGTATTTATCAATTGCTTAAAGCAATAAAAGATGCAATCTCATACTAAAATAAATATTCTACCCTTAAATGCCTTGATAGGTTATGGAAACTCAAACGCTACAAGTGAGTATGAACAAACTTTCACTCTCTAGTAATACAGAAGTTGAAGAATAAAGAAAACCTGTTTAATAGCTAAATTTAGATAATTATCACACCTGCTATATCTAAAAATAAATCTAATCAATGACACACCTTGGAATACTTTACTTAAGATGTCAACCATATCTGAGAACAGAATGGTTTCAATACTGACGGTAGTTTGTTAGTGAAAAGAAAAACTCAGGGCAAAAAGACAGAGATCATTTCATAAGGGTATAACGATTAGCTGAATTATAATTTTTCATAATGTTTGACCCATGGTTTTGTTTACAATAAGCAGTTAGATTGGTATCTTTCCACCCCTATTAACTAGTAAAAGTGTGCAAATTTGATTTCGTATTTAACAATTTAATTCATGAACCCTGTGAAACTTATCATGCTATAATGATGGCATATCTTTCACCCCTAACATTTAAAATGTATACCCCAATAGAAAAGATTGACCAAGACCATGAACAAGAAACGCCGCATCATTCAAATGTTTACTCTTGGCCATTTTGACCGATTAAATAAAGCCTCAAAATGATACATTAAGGCTCTATTTAGATGTCCATTATTATTAATGCTATGAAATTTATGAGATATAATGCATAAGAATGTTTTGATAATATCATTTCAAGAATTAAGTAGGTAAAACATATATTAAAAGTCTAAATGTATTTACTGAGAAGTGTTTGTGTCAGAAGAATTTTTGCCCTGTGTTAGTACAGCGAAATAGATATACCTAACAGTAAGTAAATGGGAATGAGACATGCACTATAGTTATGATGGTGTGATAATAAAAATCATAATTAAACTATAAGAGCGATAACAAGAACAAATGCCTCACTTCTTATGTCAGAAATAAATAGGAAAACATATACTCGAAATGAACATTCAGTTAATAGATACATGTGGGTGTTAAAATCGTTCGTGAAAATTGTTAATATATTTATGAAACAGTGGAATGAAGATCTGTCAATAATAACCTACAGCATAAAAATTACTCATGTAGGAACTCTTTTTTAGGTCACATGGGGATTTTTATCTACAGTTCTACAAAATCAGACTGCTGTGTAATTTATGGCACTTGTGTATTGAAGGATTTATAGATCAAGGATTCATCGTATTTCTACAAAAACTCTAAAATCTAATCCTCCAAAAGTGCACGGATGTTGAAATATCACATTATACACCCGACACATGGATTATGGATGTCGGCATAAAGATATGTCAAGCATTAAGTCCGAAGCAAAACTGACTCACTTAACATCATTAACGGAAAGTTTGTAATCGATAATGAACGGAGTTGTCTTTCCATTGACACCAATATCTTTCTCATCATAGTTGATTTATGAGACATTAGTCGGAATCTGCATAGTTATTGTACATATCTGCCAGTTTGGCAAACTTGGGTCCCCACTCGTTAAGGTAGTCATAGTCCTGATCTCCGTCCGAGGTGGTGGTATTGAGAGAACTAAGGGACCCTGCATCGCTCCCACCTCCTTCATAGTCAAACTCTCTGGTGGTATCATATGGTGGTGCATCTGGATCCTCATCAGCATCTCCAAGTCGATCATCAATGAAGTCACCAATGTGGCCACCTGGTGGTCCAGCTGAAAAAAATTATGCACTCACATCATTAAAACCTACTAATATAATAAACTCAGCACACATCAATAAAACCTAATTCTACAGTTATTACCGTATAAACTTAGTTATGTGCTACGTGTATATTATACAGGTACTTGAACAAAATTCAGGAAAGGAATGGGAGGGTTCCCTATGCTTTACTGAAGTGCCTGTAACTGAATAACTGACAAGTCAAAATGAATATTTCAAACAGTTAATATGTTTTCTAAAATACCTAAAATTGCATATCTTACGCATGCATTTTATTTCTGCAGAATATTACACACAAACTTTAAAACATGTTATAAAAATATCTGGAAGCAAAAAGGAAGTCAGTATATCGTATGATTTTAAAAATCTTACATTTAAGAGGTCTTTCTTTTGTAGCCATCAACTCTGGATTGTCCATCCTGGACATAATGTCTGCTGGTTTTCGCAGTCTATTTATATCATAACCCTCGTGATCGTCTTCTCCTGCACCCTCCTCGTCATAATCCACAATGTTCTCTCTGATGTCGTAATCTTCTTTCTCCAAATCCAGGAATTTGCTGTCGTCTCCATCGTTACCTATGCGCCTCCTGCACATGATGTAACAGATCACCGCTGCTATGACTAAGACTGAAATAGTGAACATTAATCATAAATCCATATCGCACACTGTAAGTACTTTCGTATACACGAAGTTTCATTGTTTTCACTGAATAGCACTTTATTATTTCACCTATACGGTAATGCCTTGCAGTATAGATATTGGTGGAGGAAATGGAATACCCAGATAACCTAATGACCTCCAGTAGGCACTGGTAAAGACATTTACACTCGTTAAGTTTTCTTTTGTTATTGTTTTATGCCATGCTAAGGCCATAATAAAAATATTGCTAGATTCTTATCCAACTTTTCAAACAATTTGGGGCGTGGGGGCGAAATTTATTTATTTTATTTTTCATTTTTCTCCAAAATGGAATTGGACATGGAATATGACTAAACTGACCTGGCAAACACTAAATAATAACATTGTTAAGCTTTCATAGTTTTATCTGACTTCCTGACTTATGTAGTAGTGGAACCTGTCGTGCTCTTGGCTTCATAATTTGTCGAAGCAGACCCACTCACAGCAGTCAGGAATCAATAAGATGCAAATCATGTATAATGTGACATGGGGCCTTGGTTGATAATGTCTCGGCTGAAGGACACATAGGGAGGAAGAAGATGATAAATCATCGTAGTAAAATCAGAACCGACAATGGGAATCAAACCTGAGTCCAATGTGATACCACTGGACCAAGCGACCATCTATAAGTCAGGACAAAATGCTGCTCTAGCTTGGACCATTGGCTTCTTAATAAATCAGTTTTTCGGAAGCATAGAAAAGATCTCTTTCCCAATGCACTTACATACTAACTATCTTAAGTTTAAATACTCAAGAAATTCTTCTAAAATGAAAATCAAAAATCATCTGGAAAGTAATTACATGAAATTTCTGGTTACAAAAAATTACAAACAAAATACTTCTATGAGCTAAACTGAATAGCTGCATATAAATTCCTCAGACACTCTCAGTGGAGAAAAATATCTATTACAATGACATGACAGCAAGAATTCTTGAATGAAGCAAAACTCAAAGTTGGTTTCATATCGGATTCGAATTTTTAAATATTGCATAAATCTGAAATTCAACCAAATGTTAACAGACATACAGAAATCTCCCATTAGTTGCTGTAGAATCTAGCCCAAAACGGGAATGATTTTACATGTCTTTGACCGAGTAAAATACTCACCAACTATAATGGACACCACAATAACTGGCACCAACCATCCACTGCCATCCTCCGGTTCAACTGGTTTTCGTTCTGCTATGTTACAGATAGTACCTGTCATTCCAACAGGACACTGACACTTGAAGCCATTTACGTTGTTGATGTCATTGATACAGGTGGACAGATGATGGCAGGGGGACTGACTACAGTAATCAATGGGCTGGCACGAGCCTTGTACATCATATGTATGAACAGGGCATCTACAAAGATCAGAAATGTATGTGTTATATATACATATATTTTATTATAGTCCCACAGATTTCTGTGACCTCCTCAAAAACAAACATTTCAATTATTTAAAAACCAGGGTGCTCAGGTGTGAAGTATTGATGTGTATATATATTAAAACCGTATCTTGTACAACCTGACACCCTCTGTCATGGTAGAACATTTTGTTGATATGAAAATGAACCACTGTGGTACTATTGGGTCTTTTCGTCATGAGTTATTTCCCATTTGAGCAGGTATCTGACGTCAACCCTTGTGACATCACTTCCCGTAATTTTACGCCAGTTGCCATAGAAATGGTTGACGTCATAATGGTTTGACGTCAGATACCTGCTCAAATGGGAAATAACTCTGTATAACGAAAAGACTCAATACAATTGTAAAGCAAATGGGAAATAACTCTGTATAACGAAAAGACTCAATACAATTGTAAAACAAATTTATAAAACATTATTTGTCCTATACAATCAGATATAGTTTTCATTAAGTCATTAAAAACACAAACAAAAATTTGACGTTGTAGGTTTAACCCCTAAATCTTCTTTGCCATACCTTGGATTTACACAAGAAAGATCTGGCTGAAATACAGCTTTACTTCTTAAGGAAAACTAGTATTTCCTTCCTGCCAAGTCTAATCAAAATCCTTTCATTTGCCAGATGCTTTACCGATGCATTACAACTGACACTCAAGCTTTAAACTGAGTAAAGAAGTCTAGCTAAAATTTCATGGTTTACAGTATTTATGGTTCTTGTAACAATAATATGGTAACTGTTATGTTAAAACAATATTCTATAATTTTGTATTTTTTTAAAAGCAAAACTGCAAAAGATGTATCAAATAAATTTATACTAGCATCAGTTATTCCATACTTACACACACTCATAGGTTCCCCACAGAGGTCTACATATTTTACCAACAGCATCACATGCTGCTTTGACTGCCGGTGTACAGTCATTACGAATACAGTCTGATTTAGTCTCTACACTACGGAGCAACTTCACTGAATTGGTGTCTTGGTTTTCAGCTGTTGTCATTGGAAACCAGGCATTATCCAAACGTATGTCATTCATACAAGCTGCAAAGGAGATATGTAAATTAATAGTAGATTTCTATTCTGTACAATGAACACCAAAATATAATAAAACTACCTGTAGATATTTTTTGTTTTTCCATAAGTGTGCCTGGCTTTTAAACCTAAAACAGGCAACCAGATCAAAATACGTCGTTGAGAGAGGAACCATCCCGAAAAAATGATCTTACAGAGGGTCCAACCGTAAAAATACATACTTCCTTGCCTGGTGCAATGCACAGAATATTGGAACCCTGCAGAAACCCACCCACAGCAGTAAGGAATCTTTTATTTGCAAAGTCGACTGTGACATGGGACTTCGCTTTTTACTTGCCCATCTGAATAACAGGGCAAAGACGAAACACCTGTGGGTCTTGAACTCAGGATCTCTTGGTCACCTCAATGACCGAATAATGATCTCAACATTGAATAAATAAATGAATTACACATCTAGTATTAAATAAATGAAAGTTAGATTGTGCAGATACTGTACACATTTTATGTGCAAAAAATGAGTGTATTTTCATGTAATGTCATGAGTATAATTTCATGTGAAACTAAAGTCCATGTATTTCTTGGTTATAATGATCATTAAATATAAAATATACATAGATAGCATCCGCAAAATGTCCAAGGTGGGGAAACCAAAAATATGTTCCTGTGAAATACATGTGATTTACAGTAATAGAAACTTACATTTTTCGTAATCTTTAGGATTTGTCGCATCAATATTTGGAGAATGTTCGTAGGAAACTTCTGCCCCCGCATAGATCTGATCTCCCTTGACTGTCATTTCCTGATGTAATAGGTCTGAAGATCCGTATGTTTCGATGAAGTTACTCCCCTCACCGCCATCCATCATAAATGTTATGTGCAGGCCACGTCGCTTCACCTGTATGGTGTGCCACTGTCCATCTGATGCTGTGACATCACTCAACTGAAGATTGCGATTGCCGTCACCGAGGTTGTATAGGATCTGTACAGTGTTGTCAATAATCTGAAATTGTTTAAGTTTTTGTCAAGAAGAACGAACATATATCTTTATTAGAAGGACCCAAAATTTAAGTGCATTAATGATATCTTGGTTGGGGGGATATAATAGGGCACAAAACCCACAAAATCCATTGAAATAAGTCAAAAGTAGAATGACTGTACCAATATAACTACCATAATCTACATATTGAAATTAAATCCTTTCCAAGCAATGAAAAATTTAAAATCTGAAGCATATACCTGGCTGACAGTGAAATTTACCCTGGATAGTACACCACTCTGTCACAATGTAACTTCCCAGTTAAGGCCAATACCCATTTATAGTTTGACAATGCAAAGTGTCATGTATACCGGTACCATCTGAGTACCTGGTCTCACCTCTGAATTTCAGGGGTCCGTGAATGTCCACGGTTGTTAGTGCCATAGTCATGTGACACCACTTAGTTTCGTATTTGCACTGTCTAAGTAGATAAAAATAAAATCCATTGGCTAAAGTAAAGCCTAGACTAGCCATCTTACAATTACGAGAGCTACTTGTTTATCACTGTCCCAAAAAACTCCACTGACGATCTGGATGCAAATTTGAATCCTATTATATACACATTGATGTACTGAAATGCATTATAGATGTATCATTTCTTATCTCTAAGCTTACTCTTCAATAAAAGCAATCACATAAGAAAAATACATCTATACCATGATATTTGCATGAAAATTGATGTGAAAGGCAGTAAATGAAGAATTCATGTGTGATTTTCTGTTTTAGCATTGACCATATCATGTAAATTCAAATCTTAGCAGGGAACCCTTCACTCTCAAACCTTACACAGAAGCAAAATAACAGATTTTAAAGTCTGTCTTATCAAGGCTTGGACTGTGATACATAGTATTTATACTGTACCGAGCAGGCTATTTCTGAGTTTGATTTCAGTGTAAAATTCTTACATATAACCACAAAAAATAGGTAACTATGGACAAAAACTGGTTTTTCAATTACAGATTTTCAAACATACAAATCAAAATATATTGTGTATGAGTAGATATCACTGTTTTTCCTTTGACTTGTTCACTTGACTTATCCTTTTGTTTGAATTAATCCTGAAGAATTTCCTTCATATCATGTGCCTAGGGTATGGATAAGTACTTCCACTTAAATTTGAGATTTTATAATAAAAGAAACAAAACTCAGAACTGACCAATTATCTGTCTGTACCAGATCATATTTCATACTGGTATTCTTTACAATAATTTCATAAATTAAAATGCCATTAGAGACCAATTAATTGTCCTTATGTCAATCCCCAAAGTAAACCCTTCATGCATGACAGAAATGGGAGGTGTCAATTACGCCTAAGAACTTATTCCAAACAAGTGAAATAACAAAGTGGTTGTAAAAAAAATGACTTAAACGTGCCTGACAGCAGGTTTAAATATTCACTTGTTTAAAATTATTTGACTAGATATAGAGGATTTTAAAAAGATTTATTGCTTAAATATCACATTGATAAAATATTGTATCGATTATAACAAACACCAGTGAAATATCACAAGAATTCAATTTTAATGGTGACCTATCCTTTTCACTACCAAGTTATGTTTATTTATCTCATAATACTAAAGACGACAAAAATAGTACTGTAATACTCACCTCAAGCTTCATGAATTCTGTCGATACTTCGGCCTGAACGTGGAAAAGTACGCCGTCTTTGTCTCGAGACCTATACATTAATTGTATGTCAAGCTCCTTTGTGCTGAGGCTGTTCTTAAAGGCATTTGTCAGTTCCCAGTCCATAAAGCTGTTATCATTGAAATCCCGAACTGTGGTATCTGGATTGTATAATATTTAATAGAAAATATCAAATGTGGTAAATTTAAGGGGTCATATTTACTTTTATGGTTTGTTACATTGTACCCATGTTAAAAAACTTGTTCAATATTTAGTAAATACTGTTGCAATATTAAATGAAAACCTCAAAACATTACAGTGTTTATGTCCAAAGATAGAAAATATAATGTGAAATGAGCTCCCAAAAAGCCTCTTTACGGTATCCAAGCACAAATCATTGCAACTTTCTTCTATTTAAACGTACATCTCTGGGTTTTGTTTTCTTGAACCCCAGTAACTTGAATTTCCCATTAAATCAAATTGATTTTAAAGTCCCACCTCTAATTTCTTTATATAAATGTACATCCCTAACTGGAACTCCACTTAAGTCGAACTCTTTATCATGGTCCTCTCAAATTTTGAGTTATCAAGAGTCAACTGTGTTTCTATCAGAGCAGTCATGAAATAGCACATAAATAAATGCTACAAATCCACTACAATATGAATCATGAAATAATACACAAAGGATAGCACTAATACTGTACTAATAAAATGTAAATCACATTAAAATAGATGAATTTCATATTTTCCAAAGCCCTTCTCTGATAACATATCAGTACTGAGTTTATCCTCTGCATGACATGAAATTTTTTTTAATTACCATATGATTGTTAACAGTGATTTTGGTTGAAGGTATACTTATGAATATCAAGCACTGTATATGACTTACTGTATTGACAGACAGTGCCCCTGTATCCTGGGTAACACACACATTCTGCTGCTCCAGGAATAAGCGGGGGACTTGGGAAGGTTGTTAGCTGACAGTCTCCGTTCTGGCATTTTGGACCATTCACAGAATTTTTTCCACACGCATCGTCTTCCTCGGGACAACCATCGGTTGTGCCAGCATAGAAACCCTTGGTATACAGATCATACAACTGGAATAGAAATATAAAAGACCATATGGTTTGATGTAATTCTATTGTCATGGTGATTATCAAATTGTTACAAACTATTTCTTTTCTCTGTTTTTTAAATTACATTTCTTTTGTAAATATTGCACTTTTGTCAGTACTTATTCCTTTTCATGGTAAATGTGGTCTTGCAATCAGGTATGTTAGCTACAAAACACGAAGGTACTGGTTGTTGATCAGAAATCATTAGAGACAACATCCCTTGCAGGTTCTGTGGCTAACAGTGCAGAAATGCTCTTCAGCATATACAAATCAAAAGACTATAGTTATTGATAAAGGGTCTGTAAGAATAAGTGACAAAAGATTTTCCTTTGTTTATTAGAAAGTGTATTATATTTTTCTTTCATATAGAAAAGATTGCTTTTTGTTTGTGTCACAATGTTCATTATATATTCTGACATAAAAATGTTTCTATTATACATCCATTGTTAATAGAGCAATTAATAGTGACTCCAGTAAGCACCATCTCCCCTCTTCCTATAAAAAACTATTACTTCCTTTTATATGATCTAAATTGGTAATATTTTTATTTCTAATCCTCCTCACATGCCTGAAAAATCCTCTTCACGTGCCTAAATGACACTCCTCACATGCCTCAATGATCCTCCTCACATGTCACAATAATACTCCTCACATGCCTAAATGATATTCCTCACATGCCTCAATGATCCTCACAAGCCTCAATAATCCTCCTCACATGTCTCAATCATACTCCTCACATGCTTCAATAATCCTCAAATGCCACCATGATACTCCGCACATGCCTCAATGATACTCCTCACATGTCACAATAATCCTCATACATGCCTCAATAATTTTTCTCACATGCCTCAATGATATTCCTCACATGCCTCAATGATATTCCTCACCTGCCTCAATAATTTTCCTCACATGCTTCAATGATACTCCTCACATGCCTCAATAATCCTCCTCACATGCCTCAATAATCCCTCTCACAAGCCTCAATGATGTTCCTCAAATGCCTCAATGATCCTCTTTACATGCCTCAATAATCCTCCTTAAATGCCACAATGATAATGAATACTCACCTCATTATTATGCCTCAAGTTCCTCATGCAGCCCTTGAACTTAGTTTGTATCACATTGGTGGGATACGAGGGTGCAGAATAGCGGCCTCCCAGCTGAAGCTGAGAATGGACATTGAGGAAAATATTTTCTCCCTTGGTGGCACCACGTGCCTCACATGGACTACGATCCTGTGCCGATCCTTCAACACTCTCTGCCTTCAGACAGTGATCCACTGTCAGAGTCACAAGCTAAAATCAAAACATTCAAATGCATTTTAATAATATCTAGCATCAAAAATATGCACTGCAGTACTTTCTTACTTTCTTACTATTAACTATAGACGGTCTTTCAGATCAAATCTTTTCTCATTTGCATATATGTTTTTAAAATATGGAGCAATCATTACATATCAAGTGTTGGATTGCCATTGAAATTTTTATATCTCATTCTGCTTATTTACACAAAATTATTTTAAACACCATATAGATCCTATCCTGCCTGTATCTTGTTAAAGATTAAAAATATTTATCACTGTATCTGATGTAAAACGATTATGACGTCATCAAATTCTATGGAAATCAATCTAAAACTCTGGGAAATGATAGTCCACAAATGACTTTTCATAGGAAATTGATGATGTCATAACTGTTTTAATGACAAATACCGTCCCAACAGCAAGTGACTCTGTTTAACAGTAAGACTCAATAGATGACATAACATGACTTCTTTTAATCAAATATTTTTTGTTTACCTTGCCCTGTCGTCTTATATCTATCTGATGCCATTTGCCATCATTCAGCTTTGGCATCCTGATTTTGCCCTCCGAATCTTTGCCGTTGACAGTTAGGGTTAAGCTTCCTGTCCCATGATCTATCGTCAGCTCAGGATAACCGTTCCTTAACTGTAAGACTACATAGTCTCGTGGATCCATCGTGCCAAGTTCACGCACTGGGCCGTTATACATTATCAGACCATTCTCGTTTCTTGTGACGATTTTCACACTGGTGACAGAATTTTCACATTGCTGTAGAGTTTGGTATAAAGCATATCCTGTACCGTCAAATCCATGCCGCGTCTGTTGGCAACGAGGACCATCAAATTCAGGAGGACATTTACAACTGTAAACAGTGAAAATATTTATCATGATCAAATATAAAAAAAATTTTGTTTGTAAAATTCTGATACTCTCTTGAAGCAATAAAGTTGAACAAAAGGTAATGTTAAATGAAGAATTAAGGAATATGAGGCCTTGAAAAATAATTTTAATGAAAAATGAAACAACATCTTTCAGTACATAAGATGTACATGTTCGATTTGAAGATTCGAATTATAGATTAAATATGGAGGTCACAAGGCCAATATTTATGAAGTTTGTCATTAGTAACAACAGATGGATATAGAAGAGTTTTGTGTTGCTCCAGGATTATTTCATCTATATGACCACAAGAAAAGGTATGAACATATGATAAATAATGAAAAAATGAAAAAAAAAATCAAAGTCCAATAACTCTGTAACAACTGGACAGATGTTTTTCAAAACTTAAAGGACTCTTCCTCTACATTATCTAAGCATTCTGCATAAGTTTCATGACAAACCACTGACGTTTATTTAAGTTATTGCGTCCAATAGAAACTGTCATTATCCTATCAATGTAAAAAATCAAAATCCCATAACAACAAGGCAATCTTTGTTCAAAATCAAAAGGGCTCTTCCTCTTTGTTATCTAAGCATTCTGAATAAGTTTCATGAAAAACCACTGAGGTTTACTTAAGTTATCGTGTCCATAGTGGACGGACATCGCCATACCATAATACATCCCGTCTATGACAGGCATATAAAAAGTATATCAAAAAAATTTGATTTCCTTATTTCTTCACTCTACCAGTTACAAATAATTTTATATTAATCTTTAAACGAAATACTTATGCCAAAACATGCATTATGCTCTTACCTGATAACTCCCCACCAATCTTTATTACAAGTTCCTCCATTTGCACAATATGCAGCACTGCACTCGGTGACATTTGTGGCAGCTATACAGCCACATTCAGCCTGAACTTCCGTTTCCACACCAACGTATGATGATCCCTTCGCATCCACCAAGTTCGGGGAATCCTTGACTATTAATTTATTAAAGCACCCTCCTCCTTCACAGATTTCACGTAAACACATGTCTATGTTTACCATAGCAATTTTTGCATTAGGAGGTAAAGTTCTTTGGAACTGCAAGAAAAAATAAAAATTCCTGAGCTACCATGCATAAGTAAATATAGAAAGCTTCAAAAGTAATAAAACACATGAAATGAATAATAATACATAAAAAATTGAAAATTTAGATCACTTCAGGACACGTATAAAAGTTTTGTGATACTTGACTGACCTATCGCTTTCGTGGAATATTTACTGAAATTCGTGACGTCAGAATATATTTTTAATGTTTTTCCTGCATAAATGGAAGGTTCGATTTAAAGAAGTAAACAGTCCAGAAATGTGAGACCATAAGTGAAAGTCAAGATCTACCAAGTGAAAAAATATTCATACAGTGTTTCAAAGTGGCGTCGGCCATATGCCATTTGCTGATTAAAACTCCAAATGGCCGAAAAATGTGTCCTGTACCTGCCAAAATGGCCTACTATTTCTTTGTGAAGCAGACAGAATGGCTGACAATTATCTACTTGAAACGGACAGTCTCTTGGTCAAGTTTGCTTGCTGATTACTTTCCAACAATTGATTATATAATTATAATGTAATAGCAATTTTCATTGGGTTGATTTGGAATAATAGCGTCACACGTCACTTCTATCTATCATCATTTATATCTGCATTAAACTTCGTAGGCGATTTTAAAACTTTCTCGACGGCCATTTTCTCTGATTTCATGGGAATTTTTTTCCAAATATGGGTAGACCACATGACATATTACACATCATCTCTATTTAAGACTGTACTTTATAGTTATGAAGATCGCTCCATCTATTTGCATATTGGCGCTTACATGTTAAAACAGGCCTTGATCGCATGTACATGTTTCAAGTGTTACACTACGATTTCTCCAAACAAATCAGTGTGTCACATGGTCTTCCCCATATTTGGAAAAATTCCCAAAAAGTGTGATTGTGATTCACAATCAGCTTGCGTCAGTACAGCGAATGGCACAGCGTTGAAGCCCTAACACACAATAAACTACCAAATATTAACAAGTGTTAAAGCGATATATTGAAGCTAGGGTCTGATCTGTACATATCACAAGGATGACTTTCTTAACATAATGCGAATAGCACAAAAAGCTTTGACACGTCCAGCTAATACAGCTGGATGTGAACGTGGATTTTCTGTACAGAATCAGACACTGACTCCACCGTGCAATCGCCTTAATACAAAGACTCAAGATCAGTTAATGAGAATAAAGATTAATGGTGAAAAATTGGTAGATTTGGTAGGAGCATTATCTGAATGGAAAACAAAACAAACAGAAAACTGTTCAGTATTGCTGCAAAGAATTGGATAAAAGAAATTTTGTGCATTAATTTACTTTTTTCATTATTTTTGCTGAAGAGAAATAAATGGCCTAAAATGCTTTGAGGTTTAGGACAATATGGCCTATGCTTTTTTGATGAAATAGGCCATATGTCCTATAATATTTCATTTCAATCTGAAACACTGTTCATATGCTAAAAGCAAAGTCTATTGACAACTTCAACAATTAAAGATTTTCAATAAAATGTATAAAAATAGTTCATACCTCAGTTCTATCTTTATCGACAATACCATCCAGTTTACTCGACTGATAGTATGGTGAGCCCCTAGCAGCATATCGCACGTCACAGTATTTGACATTATCAACCTCGGTATCCATGACGCTGACTATCTGAACTTCTGAATTTGGGGTCAACTTTGATTTTAACAAATTACGAAATTTGACCAATGGGCTATTATCACCATTGATAAACTCAGCAGCTGTGATGCCTGTAAATCAAAACTAAACCATTTACAAATTTCCATATAAATATCTTTACAAATTTATTTGTTTCTTATTGTATAAGGACATATCCAGCTCGCAAAACTTTTATATCTCTGCACTAAAGAGTTCCTCTTATAAAATGCAATTGATGACAAGACAGATAACTCTAATTTAGTCATGAATAAAGCTCCAGGGTTGCCAGGAATATTGCAAATACAGATTTTCTCTCTCTTTTCTCTGATTCATTCAAAGGATTATGTATCCAATATATTTTACTTCATATATGAAGAGAAAATGTCTGCCATTAAAGAAAATATTGAATAACATTTGTTTTTAACTATGCATGGCAATGAAAAATGTTTGAATTAGTCAATCAAGGAAATTGAAAAAACTCCAAATTTTCATTCGGTAACCACATCAGACATCACTATGAGTCTCTATGATAGACCGTAAGGAAGAACTGGTTCAGTTTTGAAGCAAATCTATCTTAAAACTCAATAAGTAGGATACGCCCTTAAGGGCTTGGCAGGAAATATTACGAATATGCTGAAAGCCTGGTATGTGTAGAAGTAGAAGATTTTTGTTTGTTTGATTCTTGTTTTATGTCACATCCTGATTACAGCACATATATGGTGGTATGTCCCACAGAAATGAAGACCTATGCAGTAGACCCACCCAAAGAAGAAAGGGATCTTTTACGTGCCACATCTTGTTATATGGGACCTCGGCTTCTAATGTTTCATCTAAATAATGACAAACCACCGATGGAATTTGAACCTGAGACCTCTTGACCCACTGACGAATGAGCACAGTCTTGATTGAGATTAGAGGTTTTAGAGGTCTGGTACATCACTTTTAACCTCTTCCAAAGCTTACAGGAAAAAGTACTGAGGGAAGTATTTTCAAGCATGATCATTCCTTATCTACCGGTAAGTATGTTTAGACTCTGTATTGCAGGAAGAGTTTAAGTAATATGAGATCAAATTCAAATCTAAACCAGAGAAGTTTAAAGGTAAATAAATATATACTCAGTGCAAGTGCTTAACCTAGGTCACACTATTACAAAATCAACCTCTGACTGAAGGCACTGGAATGTTTTTAAAAAATGGCAAAACAATTTACATTACTTTCAATATTTTTCTTACACTATCAAAACAAAATATATCAAGAAATGTTTTAGATTTTGTATTTAAAAATCAGGAGCTGACATTTATCTGTGAAAGATTTTGACCATTGTAATAGCCAAAAAGTTAATTCACACACCTTTTTGCAATCGGCCTCGGCCGATTGTATAGGATGGTAAATTTACTTTGAGAGCTCATGAGCAAACTCCATTAGCGTGGCATGTTGGGTAAAAATCTAGTACTAAGAAACAATATTAACACAGTCATAATTCTGCTGTAAATATTGAGATTTCTAGAAATAAATCTTATAAAATGTTCAAAATTTAAAAAAAAAAAAGATTTGCTCACTACACAAACCAACTTATTTCCGAATATTAACGATAACATCCGAGAGACTTTCCTAAAAAGGAAAAAAGGCATGGCTCCTTTCCTAATAAAGAAAAAATGAGGCGAGGCTTTATAAATTTTAGCGGGGAAAATCATAACTGTGCATAAAAAGATGGTTTCAAAAACAAGTACATGTAATTCCTATTTACATAAAGCCATTTGGCTTTGTGACCAACAGCTTGAAGATTTAATGCTATTCTGATTGCAACCTAAGCTTTTTAAAAAGCTACACATGTAAACATATTACACTGTTGCTATTAACAATCTGCTTGAACTCTTCCAGCACAATAGTATTTCTTGCCGTCAGTTTTTTCCCTAATTCTTTAAGTCAACATATGTTTTTGTCACAGACAAAAATTATTGATCATAAAGCTAGGAATCAATAAGAAGCATAATGTAAAACAAAAAAAATTACCTGTAAGTCGAACGGACCCAGATCTATATGGGGCTTCCTCTGGCAAGTCTTCGATCTTAATGTTAACATACGATGTTATGGTGTTCTTAAGTTTTGTGTCATACACGTCCACGTTCAGTTTATGTGTACCTGTGGGTACATGTGCCAACATCTTAACTTTACCACCAACTTCATCAACCCTGTTAAGAATTTAAAAAGAAATGTTATTATCATATCTTATTTGTTTGATTCTAGTATTAAGTCACACCACTATTATTAAACTCTATGGTAATGGCATCTTCCAGATGAAATGCAGAGAAATTTATACCTTTGCGACAGACCACCCTGAAGCAGTGAGGGATCTTTTGCATGCCAAGTCTACCATGACACAGGACCTCAGTATTTACTATATTATCCAACGATAGGACACCAACTAGTCATTGTCAAGACTTGAACCTGGGAACTTTTGTCACGAACCTACTACTAAACCGACTGAGCTGCGCCGTTCTGGTTGTCATCATAAAATCAAAGTTATCGTACATTTATTTAAGAAATAACACTGTAGCATATGGAAGCACAGGTATGTTCTTCACAAATACAGGACAGATGATCAGACAGGCAGACAAATGAAAAATGATGAACTTTGGAATCTTATGTGTAACTGTTTTGAAGGAGACCCAAAAAAGGGTACCATTAACTTATATAAGGATTTTTGTACATGATTTAAGTTTGATTTATAACTTCGCAATTTATAAAGAAAAAAACCCCAGTTTAAATCAAACATGGAATCATTATTATACATATAACGTAAAATTAGATATTGGCTGTACATGGAGCTCCTCCTTATCACATACTTACTGAAAGTAATTACTGGCCCCTTTTGGTCCTGTTAGACGGAACGTTTTATCCCCTCTGTCATTATCATCAAGGTCTTCGTAATGCACGCTACCAATGTAGATATTTTTGAATAAACCTAATGAAAGAATTTAAGAATGTGTATGAATTATTGAATGAAGCAATCAATTGTATTGTATTTTTTAGAAATCAAACTTGTGATGAATATTATGATATAGTGACTACAGGCTGCTTCGTTTGTTTATCTAAATGCTATGGTTTATAACTTCACCCTTATTTTGATGCTCAATGTTTTTCCAATTTACTCCACTAGGGAATCAAATTCACACTGTGCACAAAATACACCAGATGGCTGTTTCCCTTTACTCATTTATGGTTTAACATATCATTACATGATGGCAACAGTGTTCTTAGATGCCGGATAGTGAAGTTAGCATCTAATAGACCCATTCACAATAACTGCAGGACTGACATCCTGGGGGAAGAAATGATCACTGTTCCCCCAAAATGACGTAAGACACAATCAATATACGATTATGACTTCAAAATTTTTAGGGAAACGTAACTATTCTTCCCCCAAAACGTTAGTCCGGCAGTTATTGTGAAAGGACCTATAAAACACTAAACTTCTGCAAAAACATGTGCACTGGTACACTTATTTACTAGGCCAAAGATTACACTGACACCTAAGATAGTGCTCTGTCACCACACTAAGTTCACCTACATATACCTTAAATATTATAGATGACAGTTTTGATATATCGATCCATTTTTTTTTCTAATGGTAAACCATGTAAGGTGAAATTAAAGTAAAACAAGTCAAATATTTGGTTATGACATTACAGACATAACAACTGAATGTCCACTTAGGTTAATTTCTTAATAGAAAAAACAGACCGGTGCATTTCCAAGTAGTAAATTTTACGTCTATAATACTACCTTTGTAATTGAACACATGAATGTCCTGTGTCCCTGAAGAACTTTTGTGCTCATTAACATCCCCAATTTCGATAGTAAGTGTATTGGTGGCAGTTCGACCTTTTGAACTTTGGTCACGATGACCCCTCATGTCGGTCATTATAATTGGCATATAGTAAAATTTGGTGGCTTCTCGGTCGAATTTTACTTTTGATGTTATAACGGCTGTTCCTTTCCCATTATCGCCATCTGTAAGTAAGAAAACAATAATATATAAGTGCTTTTATAATGATCGGTGTCAGATAGGGGTTACCAGATCAAATGCATTAGAACTATACTTGTAGTGAGAATTCAGTGTTAAGTGGGAGATTTTGAACTGGACAATTCAGTACTTTTTCTAAACGATTTTCAATTAATCTTACTTATATTTTAGTAAACTGGCTGGAAATAAAGCTGCCCTTACAGGAAAGTACAATCTGCGGGGAACAATTTTTAACAAACATAATTTTGGTCAATGATTAACACTGATCATGAAAATATGACCTTGGGTCAAGGTCGTGACACTTTCTTGTGTCATGGGTAACAAAAGTGACATCTTGTGTAACAAGTATCATGAGTATAGAATATAAACCCATTGAATCGTAGTCTGGAAAAGCTTTGAATGAAATAAAGTCCTGTCATCTTGACCTTCAAATTACTTTATCAAGAGGAACATTTCTCCAATAAAAAATATTACTAATTATACTTACTTGAATTATATCTCAAGTCAAAGTATTGACAAGTTGGATTTTGAGCACAAGGAGGCAACGCGAATGTGAATGGTCCACCATAAGGGGCTGCATCTGCATCGGCTCCGCGGAGTGTAATGACTGTTTGAGGAGGTTCATTCTCCATGACAACAGGTTTTGGATCACCGAAGAAGTGTGGATCATTGTCATTGATGTTGTTCAGACTGACAGTTAAGGTTGCAGTGCCAGTTTTGGGAGGCAGTCCTAAATAAAAAATCATCAAATGTCTTCTACTGCTAATTTTGAAATAATATTAATTTTAAACCACGTGATCAGAATCTTTGGCAAAGGACTTTACTCTCATTCTCCTCTACTAAGGGATGAATAAAACATATCCCACTTTATAACATTTCACACAAGAATTAGCTTTGATACAAATAGCAATTTGCTTTTATATTTGGAATCAATTTTTAAAAAATATGTCTTTGTTTTTCTAGTAAACTACTCTAAGCAGCTCTTGGTAACTGAATTACAATTAAAAATTTGCACAATTTTTATTTTATAAATTACGCATTTCAATAAATTTGCATTACAATAGAGTGAACAACTTATGAATGATTAAACACTTTGCATGACAAATATGTATCATTCAATTTCCTATACTGAAGAATCTCATGAATTATACACCAAAGTTACTTCACCTACATGGTCACACCTGCTTGATGTTTTTCTTATTAAACTTTTATCTAGTATGCAACAAAAGTTAAGGTTCTTGAAATGTCGTTGTATCCCATGACAATGAACTTCATTTGATTTCAAATTTACATATAATATGTATACTAATGAAACACTAATGCCTCCGGCGGCAACAAAATCCAGAAAGTAATTTTTGGCGTGAAGGTCATTGTCAGTCATTTTTAGCATGAAGGTCATTGTCAAGGTCAAAAGGTCACCGACTTTGGTGTCATTTGAAAGGGCTTCATTAGATGTATATGCATGTGAAATATGAAGTCTCTATCCCTCATGGTTCTAAAGTTATGGCCAAGGTTTAAGTTGACGACAGACAAACAAACAGACAGACAAACAAACAGACAGGACAAAAACAATATGGCCCTGATCTATCGATCCGGGGGCATAATAAAAATTACCTCTATCAATGGCAAGAATTTTGACTACATGGATGCGGATCTTCTCAAAATCCAGAGGATTCCTAACGCGAACAACACCATTGGAATCTATTTTGAAGAAGAAATCTGGAGTTTCATTCCTGGGTTTGCCAGAGATGAAGAAACTGGAAAGAAAAGACGATCAATTATTATATAGAAATTATCAGTCTAGAGGATCATTTTGGGTTAACAATAATTTTGCACTCTTTATGAAAGAAGTGTACTGAGCTTTATCTCATGAGGGGAATATCATATACTGTTCCAAGTTTGAATGAATAAAATATCAAAAATTTTGATGAATGGTTTTTATTTCGATACCTTTTTTATCAATAACATTCATACAATTCATTCTAAACCAAATGTTTTTTGAAATGGACTTTTGAAAAATCTTTCAGCAAAATTTGTCTTACAAATCATGTCATGTGTTTCTCATTAACTTACTGTCTTACATTTAAGTATATGACAGTCTATGAAATATGAATTAATTTACATAGTGAAATTTTGTGGTGAAACTTAGTTTGTAACCTTTGTAAGCAATAAAACTAGAGTTGTCCTAACCAGAACAAATACCCACTATGACAACAAAGTTAACATGTGCAATAATTCAAGATCCCAGATACATTACTGGTATAAGTGTAATGGATGTCCCACTTGTACATTTTGAGAAACATGCTTTGCTAATCTTCTTAAACACACAAAAGGACAGGGTGATTTACCACATACCCTCCCCAAACTTTATTTGTGGGGGGTAGGAAAACAAATAAACTAAACAATGGGTTAATACTTTTAATGTAATTTCAAGAACTGACTTATTCAACCAATTCACTTTATTACAGTCGACTATTTCCATTGCTGTCCTTGCAATCAAAGCATATATAATCTTGGTTGTAAAGGACATGTTTTCTCACTAGACCTAGGAAATCATGAGTCTCATTACAGTCTTGGGACTCATCTTCATTACAAATGTAAAAGAAAACACAAGCTTTGGTGAGTCCCAAACTCATTTTTGTGAGTCGAGGACTCATCTAGGTGAGTTAATGAGAACACTGAAAGAAAGAACTTAATGAAAGCAACATTGACAATAACAGCATCATAAAACAGGAACAAACATTCAGATTTCAAATAAGAGCCCTACGAAGAAGTTTCCCTCATATGAACTGAACTTCTGACCACTGACCTCGAAAAGTGTACAAGAATTTATCCAACATCATAAGTGCAAACTTGATATGTAGAAAGTCTATTAGGTACTGGATGTGACAGACACTAAAGGAACTAATGTACTAAAGATTTAATATAAATAATGTAAATAGTTATATCTATATATCTGAGGCTAAGGAACATTTTACATACAGCTTGATATATGAAAAAAGAACTTACTCAAAATTTCCATTATCCACCCCCACATCTCGATCTGTTGCTGTGAAGTTAGCCAGAATAGTGTTGACAGGTACATTTTCATCTTTTTCTCTAAATTCACTTCCTGGTGTAATAATGGGTGTTTCATCATTGACATCTTGAACAGTTATCTCAATATAGGCTGTGTCCTTGAACTTTGAGTCACTGTCCTTGACCTCTATTGTGAGATTGAAAAAGCGTTCGGTTGGATTCTCATAATCAGGTTTCTGAAATAGAAAATCATCTTATGTACAAACAAACTTACCAGGAATAGCCATTTCTTAAAAATTTAACTGCGACAATATGCTATGAAAGTATTTTTTCAAAAACTTTTCATCTTCAAGTTGTACAATATTTATGTTGAACTTTATGTGTCCCTGCTTTTCCATCAAAATGGTATTGTCATTTAATCAGTAATGAGAGGTTTATTGAAATAATTTTGAAATAACAAGATCGATAGTTTTCTTAAAGTTTGACAATGATGATTTCACTATTAGAGACAATACTTTTTAAATTAAAAGAATTTTAAGTTTAAATGAAAACTTGAGGAGAGGTTTTTTGAGTGTACAACTTTTCTTTGACTTCTCAAAAACATATATAGAATGAATAATGAACACAAGGAATTATAAAAATCTTCTGGAACTTACTTTGTAAACCTCTAGGACACCTGTTCTTACAAGAGAGCCTATCTTTCGTTCTTCTGGTCGCATAGAAAAGAAAGTATTGCCGTCCCCAATGAGGTCAAAATTAAGAGTATCATTGATGTCAGCATCGGTGGCAGAGATAACCATGATTCGGCCAGTGTGGGTTTCTGGAATTGTTGTTGCATAGATCTTCTGACTGAAGGTCGGAGCGTTGTCATTGATGTCACCAATGTTGACAGTGGCTGTGGCAGTAGTGAATAATTGAGGATTTCCATTGTCTTTGGCCTTGACCTGTGGAATAAATAAATTAAATTATATTCTCAAGAGGAATTATACTTTTTCATTAGAACTATATAATGTTTACAAGAATGCAGCAACACATAGGAAAACATATGCAACATCAAGAAGAGAAAATATCAGCCTAAAAACAAATCAAAGATATATTTCATAGGTCTTGTTGGCAGATTTGACTCCATATTTTGATTTTTGAAAGCTGATTTTCTGCAAAAAAAGTGCTAAGCCTTATCAATCATTTCTTGTGATTTTCCCTTCATTTTCATTAGATAAATTAACATCTAAACATCCGTCTGCTGCCAATTTTTCCCTAAAAACAAGCCACAGAAACAAAACAATTATTCATATTTACTGTACATTCTGATTTTCATTACACAAGTAGTAATATATCACTACATCACATCAGAAATTACTGACAATGCTCTTATTATACTGTCCTCATTTTTTAGATTTACTCACTCACTTAATTTGTTGTTCACCAAATTTTCATTCTTTAACTTCAAAAGCTCAATTTTCAATGATCCATGACTTTTGAGGTTTACTGTATTTGTTTCAAATTAACATTAATGGCAGCCATAACAACAAACATTCAAAAAATATATCAATTACATTAATAAAAGCTCATTTTATGCCACTTTACCTGGAAGGTAAATACAGGATTAGTTTCTCTGTCCAGATTGTTTACTGTTGTAAGCACAGATCCATCGGTTTCCAAACGGAAAGCATCTCTAGGTACTTGGCTTCCAGGGACCATTTCAAAAGTCACATGAGCATTCTCACCGAAGTCGTAATCAAAAGCCTTAATGGTCATCACTGATTTACCTGAAAATACAGAAAATCGACTTTGATATGGTTGACGGTGTTTTCTAAAGATGATAATGAGACGATGACAACTGATACATATTTTCTTAAATATCTTTCAACACTGCTTGTTTTGAAATTATAAACACAGTCTTCAGTGATATCAACCACATTTTATTTCTTATTGCAGATTAATGTAATAGTGACAAATTATTGATCAAAACTACAAAAAAATCAAATTCCTCTTTTAGCATGATTACATTTAAGATTCAATTGATTTGGCCACTTTCCACATGAAGTTCACTAAAAAAACATTGAGCAGCACTATTTACAAGATGACAATAATTATTTTCATGATTAACATTCATAAGTTTATAAACAGCATGCTTCTTACCTACTTCCGACATCTCTGGCACCTGGCCAGTTAGAGAAGATGTATCAAATATTGGTGCATTATCGTTGATGTCAATTGGGAAAATCTGAATGGTAGCATAACCTGTCAAACTGGTACCAGATCCAGGCTCGTCTATTGCCAATACGTTGAACTGATACACCTCTCTGCCATTGGGTTTATCCCGATCTAATTTTCCGAGGAGGCGCAGGGCTCCAGTCTGTTTATCGATTGAGAACAGATTTGTGATAGTGCTGTCTCCCTGTGACAGTTCGTAATTGATGCCTTTTGCTCGATTGATATCTGGATCTGTTGCTGTAACCTACATGTATAACATGGAAGATGAACACTATTTTGCAGTGACATCTTTATTGGTTACTTTTTTGTTTTTGGCATTTTCATTTTGTATTGAAGTGCAGCAGGCATTTTCACAAAGAATCGTAAGTTTTTCCATAAGTTTTTTTAAGTACAGATTCCTTAATAACAACAGAATTTATTTTTTATGTACGTAAAAGAAATTATGAATGAGTCTTTGTGAAAATGCCTGTTGATCATTATAGAAAGTAGTTGATATGGAGATCAGCATAAGTTTTTCATCCTACTGTCTTCTATATAGTATATTTACACACACTAAGTAAGTATAAAATTGATAACTTAGCTATAAATTCCAACTTAGCAGACACAAAAATACAAAATTCTGTTCCCACAAAATATTGTAAAAGCTGTATATAAAGAAAACTTTATAGTGACCTCAAAACAGAGGCGACCTTTATACTAACGTTCAATTTGCAAGAAAACACAGAAAATGGAATTTACAATATGGCCTTTATATGCAAGGAACCTCTTAACAGAGAACACCATTAGAGGAGGTTTTATTGTATACCAAATTAAAAATTTCATGAAATATATAAAAGTGAACAAAGGACCATTGTAAAGACTACAATTGTTTCAGTCTATGTGGCTGTTTGACCTTAATGCACTTTACATTGTATTTACTAGAATCAACATACTGTCAATATGGGAGGTTTTCCAGAATAATCATCATTCTCTGTGATGTTTGTTATGACGTATGTACTCTTCGTAAAAACAGGAGGGTTGTCATTGGTGTCCAGGATTGTGATTTTCACTTTAGTCTTATTAGAGTAAAATGTGTCGTCCACTGACAAGGTAAGGGTGTATTCCTGTAAAAGATCAATCAATCATTGAAATTAGACCAATCAAATAAAAATTTCATGATATTTTATCAATCACCTAAAACGTATATCTCATCTATAATACTGTAGCAAGTAGCATATAAAGTAATGGAAAGACTGAGATTCAAATTCTGGTTTATTGATTGACAGATTGATTATTTTTTACATCCATGATTATTTCAATTATGGTGACGGCATCTGTCTGATGCATCCCATACAAATTTTTACCAATGCAACGGAGCCGTTCGAAGCAGTGAGGGATCTTTTTTTACGTGCCACACCTACTGTGAGACAGAACCTTGATTTTTACTATCTCATACGACACACAAAACAATGATGCTCACGGCAGGAATCGAACCCGGACCTTTCAGTCAAAAGCCAAACACCACATCCAATGGGCCATACCCGCTTTCAATTCTAGGACCATTCTGGTTACAGAGTAGAAAATCTACCAACTTAGTATTCTGTGTTTATATCTCAGTCTTCCTTAATAAAATTAGGCTAAGAACAAATACTAATTGTCTTGGTTCTCGACTTGAAATTACTACATAAAGCTTGACTGGATTTCATATTCCGCAACTTACATTAGGTTCCTGTTCGTAATCAAGATTCCCAGCTACCCTGATCTCCCCTGTCCGTCTGTTGACATCAAACAAGCTAGACCCCTCAAGGGTGTAGGTGAAAGTAGTGGAATTTATTTCTGTACAACAGAAAACATTCAAGATGAAACATAAAGATAAATACAAACCGTAAGTCCGAAAATCATGAAACCAGGGGACATACAAAATCATTGAAAATCAAAACCAAGTGGAAAATAACAAAATGTATCTACTTGAAGAGCATATGTGAACCCCTATGATAGAGTGAGATCAGGTGCCTGGGGAGAGTAGGCATCTCCTGCTTGCTAGCAACACCCGTCACATATACCCAGTAGAAAGAGTCAAATCGTGTAAATTCCATATATATTCATACATGGAGAAGTCAAAGTACGTAACCTTCTAGCATAGAAGGTTTCAAATCGGTGTAAAATGATCGGAATCAGTCTCAGTTTAGAATATACATTTTAACTTTCATAGAAACTTTTTCATAAAAAAATATCATCCGAGTACTCATATAAATGTCTTATTTAAATTTTCAGAAAGGTTTTCATCATCTTAACTTTTTGATAACTGAAAGATAAATCAATACACTATGAACATCTGCAGTTAGATAATGATATCACAGAAAAAATAAAATAATCTATTTTTTAAGTTTTACGCAATAAAACTACTTTGCTAGTCCCTATGCTTTAAATTTGATTTTTGCATTTCTGTTAAAACTGTATTAGTATACCATCTTTATCTTTGGCTTCTATCTTCACAATGGTGGTTCCAATAAATGAATCTTCCTTAACTGTGGCCTCGTACAAAGATTTTTCGAAGTATGGAGAATTGTCGTTGACATCCTGTATGATAATTTGAACTGCTGCCGAACCTTCAATTAAGGGAAGCAAATATCATCGAATCACGTAAATAATACAGAGAACTTTGATGCAATACATTTCTATTGAAGAACTTATCTTAACAATATACCTTCTCTCTGAATTTTACATGATGTAAGCAGCCTAATGTCTGACAAACCACATTTTGCCGGGATTTTCATTATGACTTTATTACTTTGATCATGACGTCACAATAATTTGACACAAAATGTCATGTCAGACACTGCCACTTACATCACGTAAAATTTAGAGGAAGGTGTATTCTAAGTCAATTCATGAAAATAGAAATAAAATTTTTCTGAATTTCATTCAATATTTGAAAATATCTAGAGTTCCATCTACCTATCGGTATTCTTAAAAAAAATATTTAAAAATTAAAACAAAGAGTACTGATGTAACACTAAATATTCTGATGTTATCTTAATATGTGTATTTAAATACACTGAAATATGGTAACATTCATGAAAGCAAGGAAGATCAATAGATAGACTAATGGATAGAGAGACAGACAAACTAAATGATATGAGCAAAAATCCCAAAAGTGAATCAACAGCCTATTTCCAAGATTTTGATTTCAGTTTGAAATTCTTAAATATTACCATAAAAAGCATTCACAACCCATAAACCTGGACATGTTTATCATAGAAATTTAATCATTACAAATCAGAGAGTAAATCTGTGTACTTGTGTTTGAGTAAACATCACTGTATTTTTTATGGATTGTTCACTTTGTAAGCTTTTCGTCAAAATTAATCTAAAAGAATTTTGTTCATATCACGTGCATTTGAATCTAAGATTTCATTAAAAAAAATAACAAGACTTGAAAATGACCTATTAACAGCTAATACTTATAGATGAAGAATATCCAGTACACACACCTGTATTGGGCCCAGTGACATCTGGACGCCCAGATTTAGATCCATCTATGGCTAGAGCAGTGACAAAGTAATAGCCAACTGTCTCACGGTCAAATACTTGGCGTGTTGTTATGTTACCATTCTTAGGATCGATTACAAACAAGTCCTTGCTGGATCCTGTCAAATCGTATGTCAACTGAAATTGAAAGTATAAATTATAAAATACACCATGCTCGCATTAGAACTAATAATACATGTACAGTACTTTGCAATATCATATCACTGTTGTATATAAAACTGTGTAGAAATTAATAAAATGACTTGTAATTTTTTTCAATAGTATAAACTTTAAATATCTTTATAACATTCTTAACAACTACGGGAATATTGTTTTTTTCTATAAACTGATAACAACATGTATTTACTAGTACATTCACACTCTTTGAAGTTGAACAAAGTGCACACTTACCAGATTAAATGGTGACGTCAAATCACCATCGGTAGCAACAATAGCAGACACAGGGGATCCCACTGGAGAATTCTCCTTGACATAGATATCTATTTTACCAGAGAAGGGGTTGATGTTCTGGAACTCTGGGTTGACATCATTGACATCAATCACATTTATCTTAACAATATTGTCGCTATACACCCCTGACCTTTCAGCTCGGTTCTGTAAATAAGATTTCATCAATAGCGAGTTTTATGCACATTTTTTAAATATCATGTAATGTATGAAGCTCAGGAAAAGTAAGCAATTTAAAGAAAATAAAAAATGACTATTATGTGATAAAAGTTTACAAAAGAGAATCTCCTCAATGTAGGTATGGTAATCACACATGTAAAATGCACACCCCTGTGTAATGTGCATCTTTCAAGATGGGAGAAAGTGTCAAGACAAAGTTTACTTCCTATTCATAACGCACAGGATAAATTTCAATGAAAAGAAATAAGTTAGCAGGTGCCAAGTTGAGAGAGTTGTAATTATTTGGTCTTCATGGTGATGGTCAGTGATTACTGTGAAGGAATCTTGGGTACATACTAATCTGATAAAAAATTTTTAAAAGTAAAACAAACTTTTACACAAGAAAGAGTAAGCAGTTAACACCACTATACAAATAACCTGATCGGCTATTTTATGATATTGTGTTATCTGCCCTTTGGGTAGTAATGTGATGGAGACCAATTTTATGGATATCAACGTAAAATTAGGGGAAATAAAGGTACCCCAAAAAATTTCCACCATATCAGCATATGCCTCCTGAATTCCTTTTTGCAACAATAGTTACAAAGTGAGATACATTTTCAAAATGGGAAAACGTGAAAATGACAAATAATGACTTACTGATGCTCGAATTATTATAGTGAACTCCTTCGTAGTCTCGTAGTCCAAAACTTTATTAATGGAAATATCGACTGACTGACCGTCAGGCAACGTTTTAATAAAGAAATGCCCAGACGGATCCCGATCTGATAATCTGTTGTTCAGTCCTACGATGTTGAAGTCCAGTCCAGGATCCGACACATCTGTGATTCTGTTTTGGGCTTTGACCCGACCTACGACGAAGTTGACGCTTTCTGACTCTTTAACAGAGAACTGAGGGTTTTCAACGTCCCATGATGGTGGAAGAACATTTGGGTCTGTGCTGATGGTAATAGACACAGCAACAGTGGCACTACGACTTGGGGTGCCACCATCAGCTGCCATGGCAATCAGTGACACACTGCTTCCCTTTAAAAATAATCAACAGGTCAGATTGTTTGATTTTATTGAAAGCATGCTCTATTAGACAAAGCAAAGTAAGACTTTGGTTTATTACTTTTTGAGAAAATATTAGTTCATCCTGTGATATGTTCACTACAATCCATCTGTTTAAGATGATCAAACCCTTTCTATAATTACTTGTCAAATCAAAGATTGCTAAATTTAAAAAGATGTTTCCAAAGTAATAATATTTTCAAAATATTTGTAAATTACAACTTGCTACTAATAGGTTGCCAATATTGATTGTTTAATGCACTGGGTCATGGCAAAAATTTGATTAGTTTAAAAGTAATCCTATTTCTTAAATCAACTGATCACAAAATTTCATGATTAAAAAACAAGAGGTCTTTACTGTAAAACACTTTGTATTTACAAGGAATTTATTTTCATATAATTGTGTGATTGAACGTTCCATTTATGCTCGAAAAAGTGTTAAATCAAATAACGACACAAGAGTTATCATCTTTGCCATACCTCAGACAAACGTTGTATATGTATTGTGACGTCATAAATTCAGTAAATATTCTACGAAAGCAATGTGTCAATTATAATTCCTTGTAAAAAAAATGTACTGCTCTTGATTTGACTACTAAACTGAAATACAAATAATAATGGCTTCTCACAAAATTCATGTCTCGCAAATATAAACAAAACAAGATGATCATTAAATAAGTCACAAGAAATTTAACTTTTTAACAGTACTTACAGTCGGAGTGAGAGATTTCGCTACTGATATCACCCCAGTATCTCGATCTATACTGAAGTAATCACCGGGATTGGTTGAAAGGGAATAGAGGATATTAGCATTTAAACCAAGGTCATTATCATTTGCTTTAACTGTCAGCACATTCTCTCCAACAGAGGCAGCCTTCAAAATTCTTCCTAAAATGTTAAAAAAAACCCCATCATATGTTGAACTTGAATATAGGGTTCAGACATTTAAATCCTGTACATATCTTTTTTAAGATTTTGTCTTTGTCGTGTGATGAAAGACAAAAACATGGCAACCAATAAACTTAACTATTTTGTGGGAATTTTCTTATATTGCTGTCTAAAACAGTAGACACACTTTGTACTAAGGCTATTTTTTTTAATAGTATCATTAAATTTTGTCATATCACCTTTGAAAGCTCTTGAAAAAATGATTTTGGGCCAAATGGCAGTTTGATTTGATACAAATGAGCCCCAGAAATGAAAGTCTTTGGAAAGTAAAACAATCGAATTCATTTCTTTTAAAAGAAACATAAAATATGACCTTCCATGTGAAAGTTCAAGTGAGATTCAGACAAACTTCAAAGTACTAGCTTGTATGATGATTAACTGGTACATGTATGATTTCAAGATTTCTTAACTGAAAGTGTGTTTCACAAGTGAAAAATAAGAAACTCATTAGTTTCCAGTACATGTATTTCATTATTGCAAGAAATCACACTTAAACTCAAAGTAGTGAATTTTACACAGTAGTGAACAAGAGCCTGGGGCGCGGAAACATTTAAATCAAAGACTGATTAATTGATCGATTATTGTTTTACGTCATTCCACAATTATTTCACATATATGGCGACAGTATCTGCTTGATGCACTGCATAGAAATTTCTACCTTTGAAACGAACCCACCCGAAGTTTCAAGGGATCATTTACATGTCAAGCCTACCATGACATAGGACTTCGGTTCTTATTGCCTCATCTGAATGACAAGACACAAGTGTACCCAGGGTGGGAATCAAACTTGGGACCTCTAGGTCATAAGCTGACCACCTCATCCACTGGTCCACTGGTCTGGGTTACTGGTGTTCAAATAAATAAGATTCAGATAAGATAGCACAACCACCGAATGGTAACCACTCACCACTGTACTGAGTCGCTGTGAACACTGGATCATTGTCATTCACATCTCCAACGGTTATAGGGAAAGTACAATAGTCATCCAGGGGAGGCTGACCTTTGTCCACAGCTCGTACTGTTATAAACAAGTTACGCGATGTCTGGGTCTCACGATCTAACTTCTCCTTTGTCACTAATTGTCCTGAAATATTCAATACAAACATTCCATACAATGATACAAAGAAATATATATACAAAAACTCATCGAACATGTTTCCATTTTTTCTAATACCATAGCACATTCATATCATCTACATGATGACAGTCATGATTTAAAATCCAGAATAACCAAATTATTCAGATGATAACAAAATCTCACCAGTAAATCTACTATGACTCTGTTTCGAAAAAAAAAATCAACTCAAAATTGAAGAGTATAGCAAGTTCCTGAACAGCAGCTCAAATCTATCACTAAAGTCCCATAACACATGAGCTCATACTTTGATGTTTCATACAAAACACAAGTTTTTATACAGTATTTATTATCAAAACATCTCTTATATTAACTTACCCGTTGTCTTGTTAATGGAGAAGAACTGTGCCGTATTTTTGGAGTCTTGAATGATATAGTACTCCACCACTCCATTTTCTCCACGATTTGTGTCTTTAGCATTTACCTATAAAATGTAAAATGAACTTTAAATAATATATGCCTTCCTTTCATTATTCAATATTCTGTACTTGTGTATATGGGAAACATGATGGATATCATGATGGACCTTGACCTTTTGATGTTATAATTCCAAATTTCTTCTATCAAAATCATACTTCTATATATGGAGCAATAGGAATGAAGATAAAACTACACAGTGAACATTTCAAAGGAACTTGGGTAACTTTGGTTATATAACCTTGACCTTCATTGTAATAACCCTCAAAATGACACATACATGTGTTTCTAAATATACAACATCTATAGCCCATAATGCATATACAAAGTAAATGACATCTGCAAAGTGAGAGATTATTGATATGTTATAAAAAGATATTTTTTCTGACACCTTTTATTAAGGCCTTGACCTTTAAAATCATGAACCCCAATACCATTAGGTAATGTTCTTTTACCTTCATTTCAATATCAAAACTTAAGTACAGAGTAAAATATGCTCAAGTTATTGTATTACTAATTAATATATGGTGAGAAATAGATAATGAATGGATGGTCAGATACCAAGACCAAATCATCACCAAATGAGAAAGAAAAACGAAAAGAAAACTGAATAATTTAAAAAGCTAAAGTCAAGACACCCAGTGATTTGTTAAGCATGGTCCACAGTCCTTACAACATGATTTTGTAAGATAGACTTTGCATTGCTTGAATTAATAGCTTACCTGTGTGACATAGACCCCTGGCTCCTGACCCTCTAACACTTCAGGTTTATAATCAATAGCTTACCTGTGTGACATAGGCCCCTGGCTCCTGACCCTCTAACACTTCAGGTTTATAATCAATAGCTTACCTGTGTGACATAGGCCCCTGGCTCCTGACCCTCTACTACTTCAGGTTTATAATCAATACTTTACCTGTGTGACATAGACCCCTGGCTCCTGACCCTCTAACACTTCAGGTTTATAATCAACAGCTTACCTGTGTGACATAGGTCCCTGGCTCCTGACCCTCTAACACTTCAGGTTTATAATCAACAGCTTACCTGTGTGACATAGGCCCCTGGCTCCTGACCCTCTAACACTTCAGGTTTATAATCAATAGCTTACCTGTGTGACATAGGCCCCTGGCTACTGACCCTCTAACACTTCAGGTTTACAATCAATAGCTTACCTGTGTGACATAGGCCCATGACCCCTGACCCTCTAACACTTCAGGTTTATAATCAACAGCTTACCTGTGTGACATAGGCCCCTGGCTCCTGACCCTCTAACACTTCAGGTTTATAATCAACAGCTTACCTGTGTGACATAGGCCCCTGGCTACTGACCCTCTCACACTTCAGGTTTATAATCAACAGCTTACCTGTGTGACATAGGCCCCTGGCTACTGACCCTCTCACACTTTAGGTTTATAATCAATAGCTTACCTGTGTGACATACATGTAGGCCCCTGACCCCTGACCCTCTCACACTTCAGGTTTATAATCAACAGCTTACCTGTGTGACATAGGCCCCTGGCTACTGACCCTCTCACACTTCAGGTTTATAATCAATAGCTTACCTGTGTGACAAAGGCCCCTGGCTCCTGACCCTTTAACACTTCAGGTTTATAATCAATAGCTTACCTGGGTGACAAAGGCCCCTGGCTCCTGACCCTTTAACACTTCAGGTTTATAATCAATAGCTTACCTGTGTGACAAAGGCCCCTGGCTCCTGACCCTTTAACACTTCAGGTTTATAATCAACAGCTTACCTGTGAGACATAGACCCCCGGCTCCTGACCCTCTACTACTTCAGGTGTATAATCAATAGCTTACCTGTGTGACATAGGCCCCTGGCTCCTGACCCTCTAACACTTCAGGTTTATAATCAATAGCTTACCTGTGTGACATAGGCCCCTGGTTCTTGACCCTCTAACACTTCAGGTTTATAATCAGAACATCGTTCAAAACTGGGTTTGATATTAACGGCATCAATGATGTTAATGACTACAGTAGTGGTACTGCTTCGAATCTTTACTCCACCACAACAACTGCCATCGTCGGTTGCCACTACAGGAAGTCTATACTGATCGGTTCCGGAAGGAATAGTGCGGTCAGCTTGCAGGGTGATCTTTCCTGTTATCTCATCGATCTGGAACAGGTCTCGGACATTGGTCTTACCTGCAACCAAAGGAAGAACAATTTAATAACAAACAATAAAATGAAAGGACTTGAAAGTCCTCAAGGTTGGAATTGCATGGTCAAGTACATCAAAGGTAATAAAGTCGTGATCCACCAAGAGATCACACACCAAGCGTGTAATGTTTAGGATCAGTATTGACAAAACACGGTCTGCGCACAGGTACATCCCCGTACAACCCCGTACGTCTCCGTCTCGTACTATATAGTTATCTCATTCTCTCTTATCACTTTTGATCTTGACAGTAGTGTGAAATTAGCAATCTGGACAGTCTCCCGCTGTACATGTACATTTGGGGAAAACCACGTCTAACTAACTGGCTAGTTTTAGTAGCATTACACATCAACAACTACCAAGACGTTTGTTTATCGTTGTGACGAGAAAATTGTAGAGTACTTTGAATTCCACTGCTATATAAAGAAGCGATATTCTCAAGTTTTATTAATTATAATACAACGGATACTAGTACGGACTAGTAGTGTACTTCTTAAATTACGGCACAGCTACACAATAATGTCAATCGTGCTTTTTCGGGACTTTCCGTTGAGTATTCGGAAAGACTGCATGTCCTCCAGCGCATGAATATATTAAACTCGTCTAAATCAGTGGAAAAACGGCACATTTATTTTCTCATCTGATCAAACTTATCTTGTATTGACTCGTACAATATGAACTATAAGTAATAAAAGTAAATCTAATCACGCTTTTTCTAAATATCGACGCACTATTTATATATGAGGAGGTATTTTCTGCGTTCCACGCATTCACCACAGCATATGGTAACAACTAGGGTCTGGAATTGCTACGCAATTCCGACCAAAAATGCATTTCAAGTTCAGTTTAGAAATCTGACATTAATTTCTGTCTTGTTTTTAGTATGACTTATTTTGAATAGGGTTTTGAGATAATTAATAGTTTAAAATCAACATGTTTTGCATCTGTCCTTCATACATATTTTTACGGCATTGGTATGGATAAGGGCAAGGGGGAAGAACTGGGTACTAATACTACTAAATCATGAACCCTGCAATAATAAGTATATGTACTATATCTGACTGTGTGTCCTTCCATATATATCTATGAACTATTATAGGCAAAATTATCAAAGAAATTTTGTCTAATAAAATTTTTTCTCACCTTCAAAGGTATATTTCACACCATCACCATCCTCATCTGTTGCCCGAACGACAATCACAGTGCTTCCACCTACTGTATTATCAATCAAGGTCGTTACAAGGTTGTCATCAAACTTGGGGTCTTGGTCGTTTACATTGGTGATATAGACAACAACTCTAGCGGTGGCATTTCTTGGAAAGGGATTCTGGCCATTGTCGGTGGCAATGACGTCAAATTCATATCGGTTTCCTGGAGTCTTGTCATAATCTAATTGACTGAAACACAAATTCAATTTGAATTTAAGCCTTGAATTTACTACACTTTAACTTCATCATATATTCAATACCCTTCTCCCAATTATACGAGATGTAAGCGGCCTAATGTTCGACAAATCGCTTTTTGCCGGGATTTTCATTTTGATGTTATTGCTTTGACCGTGACGTCACAATAATTTGACATAAAATCGAGCGGCAAAACATCATATGTTGGACGTTGCCCCTTACATCATTTAAAATTGGAGGGAGGTGTGTAGACAAAGTTCTTATCAATTAACAGTGAAGCCCCATTAAAAATGTTTAATTCAAGGAAAACTTCCTCATTATGAAGACCTCAATATTGAGACTTGGTTACAGATTAGTTAAAGTTAAGGAGAACTTACCCACTTACAGTTACAAATCCAGCAAGATTTAGTCATTTAATTGGTAAGATTTTAGAAGGACTTATCTGCTGACAGTCATTCTTCTATTAAGAATGACAGGTAAGACTGAAGGAGAGCTTACCCATTGACAACTATGACACCAGTTTGTCCATTATCATAGGTCTTCACTGAGAACAGTGGGTTAGTAACAGAGTAAGAAATCCTGGTGTTGGAATCTCTGTCGGTGGCCATTACTGTTGTTACATTACTATTAAGAGGAAGGGTCTCTTGCACCGTCGCCGTGTATGTAGACTTACTAAACAGAGGGTCGTACTCATTCTTGTCTACAACATTCACTTCCAGCTACAAAAGATACCATAAATTATTTTGATCTACATATCCAAAAATAATACAATTATGCTTATTAACATGTTTGGTTTGGGATTTTTCTGCCTTTTTTTTTTTTAGACATAAGTCATGTGTAAGTCAAATTCTAACATGCTGACAACTTCAGACAAGCAGCAATTGAATGACCGGTTAGAGATCTCTTTGGCTCCAGAATGATGTCTCAGTTCTAGGAAGTATACCCAACATGACCAGAGGTCAAGTAAGACTCAACCAAGGACTTCATGATTAAAGTAAAATACACTAAGAGTTAGTTTATTCACAAAGTTGGTTGGTTGGTTGATTGGTGTTTTACGTCGCTTTCAACAATATTTCAGTTATATTGCGACATGGAAGCAGGAGGTTACCAACCTCTTAAACATAGTGGCGCTGAACCCGGATCATCGGCACCGTAAGCCAAGCGCTTAACCATTACACCAAGCCTGCCCCTTATTCACAAAGTACACAGAATATTTTATTATGTGCACAACATATTTCATCGTCTGAACCATATTAAAATACACATGAACCTTCTTTCATATGAACAAAATATATTACGGTTATGGTGTAAGTAACTTAAATGGGGAAAAAAAGTGTAACCAATCAAAAGATAGCTTGATACCATTAGTGATGACCTTAACTACCATCATTTGACCTACCTGGGCTAGATTTGTTAGTCCACTGTGTGTATCAAGGGCCATTATAGTAAGCTGGAACTGATGAGAACCGGACTCATAATCCAGAGGCTGTAGGGTCTTCAGATTTCCATTCTCCACAGCGAACTTAGTGGACTTCGTCTGCGTATTCTCATATACAGTATACTGAATAGTGCCGCCTAATTTCTCTTGGAAATTTATTGCCTCTATTTTAACTTTGTTTCCCTGCTTGTCTGTAGTTTCAAAACTGGAAATCAAAAAGCTAAATTTCAAGCAGGATGATTTACTAATTGCCTCGCTACTTTATTATGCTGTGTATAGCAATATATTATAACTTTCGACCCATACAGACAATTTTTCGTCTCATGCTTGGGTCTGGCATTTCAGATTAGTATAGGACAGGTTGTTCAGTTGCTTTTGTTATGTCAATATCTGACATCAGAATGTGATCATTACACTTTCATAGTGGCAGTTAGTGTTTGTGTGGGGTGGAGGAAAATGGTTAACTTGATGAAAACACTGACCCTCGTTAAGTATGCAAGCATACTATCTTACATGCTCTTATTAAAAATTGCACTAAGCCCAATAAAAGTGAGAGTCTATAGAGCAGCATTTCAGCCTACTCATCCATCCCCCTCCTTTCAAGAAAAATATAATCCCCAAAAATATAAAGAAATAAGATGTGTTGTATGGCTACCGCAGATATGTGACAAGGTATTCATACAGTACATCATGCATGTACACATATATAATTATATGTCACGTATAAAACATACAGAACATGTATAGATAAATATCTGTATATATATGAATATGATATGATTCATATAGCGATTTACGAATTAAAATTCATTTTATAATATTGATTATCTAAATCAATTGTAAATAAGTCGTTAGCACAGAAACTTATGAACAGTAAGCTATTTTTACTATCAATTTATTAAAAACAAAGCAACACCTATGATACCATCACAGGACTTTATAGACAAATACTTTTTTTCCTTTATTTAATTTTTTTTCCTTTTACTGTATCCCACAATAGCTCTATGGAATAATATACATGTATATAATTCAATAACTGGCTGAGGATATAAGGAAATAGATTTTTAATTATCATGATGAAATGTTTCTCGGAAGTATGAGTGGCTATGAAATATAATATGGTAAGTAATTTCTACACATAAAATCTATATCACTCAATCAATATGGTACATCCCATATCCTGTCTCCTCTACCTCCTCAACAAGAATAAGTTCCCATGTTTAGTACATCCATAGTAAACCAACTATTGTAGAAAGTACATAGAAGTACAATGACAGATGTCAACGCTCACAAATGTAATCAATGAGTAATCAGTATTACACTTGAAAGGGCGGACGACAGAAAGATTTAATTCAATATGTCTATCTCAGAGAATTGTAAACTCTTTTGCTATCTATGTAACTAGAAACTACAAGTAAAATTATTAGAATATAGAAAATTTTGATTCTGGATTCATTATCTGTACGAAAGCAATGAAAATAATGTTGGAGTATATTTGTGTGCAGTAAATATTATATTGTACAACTTTGTTGTCTCTTTTTTTTATTGAAAAAAAAAAAAGAAATTTACAAAAAAATTGTAAGATGACAAGCTAAATGTTCTATTATATATATATATATATATTGTATATATGTATATAAACTTATAATTTACGCTTTATTTGTATTTATGGAAATATATGTAAATATAATATTATCTTTTATAATATATAAATATCATATATAAATAATGCTGTGTATTATTATTTGGATCTTGAGATGTAATATAACAACTTGAGAATGTGAAATTTAATACAATAATGTGGATTTGAAACATGCATGGAATGCACAGCAATATTAAGTTCAAGTCTGGGATATAGGTAACAGAAGATGTATACGATAATATTAGATAAAACAAGTTAATGTAACAACAACACAATCAAAATTACCTGGTTTGAGTCATTCTGTAAAAAGTCAACAAAACTAAAAACTATAGTCTTTAAATAAGAATACACTACACCAAAGGAGGAGGAATTGCAATCTTCACTAAATACAAGGGAGAGTGACCAGGTTGGTGGAATGTCTATTTCAAATTACAACTATCATTTATATTATCTATTAAATAAATAGGTAATGTTTTGTAAGAGATTTTGATTTTTTAAGATAAAAGAAAAATTATTTAATGAAAATATACTTTTGGTTTTGAGTTTTGTTATTAAATTTCATATTCTTAAAAGATACATAAATAATTCTTTACAACTTTAAAAATCATAATTTCTGATTTTGATCATAATTTTGATTAAGTCATAGTTATGCAAACTGAAATCAGATTTCATTATCACTTATTCTAAAATAATACAATTTCCCCCAAAGGAATAAAATCTTAAAATTTCAAAAAGAAGAGATTTAATTATTCAAAAAGTAAGAATTCCACCAAGGTCAAGGATTTACAAAACATGATCTCAATTCACCACTGGAATATATATATATACAACAGATTATAAAAATTTAATTTTCATGGCAGTTCTAATGGATTTATATATGTGCCTCTTTCTAGAATGATTGATAATATTCTGGAATGCGACTAAATGACCTGTTCAGTGAACACCAAATATGACTTTGTATACCAGTTTTGTACTTTCGTATGTACAATTAGGAAACCAAAACTCTTGATTTTGACATGTTTCTTGAGAACTGCTGTGACGGGTGATGCATGCAGACAGGAGATGCTTACTCTCCCCGGGCACCTGGTCTCACCTCGGAATTTTTCAGTATTTCAGGGTTCACAACAGTTCCTTTTTGAAACTTACACGAAATTTGTATCTGTCCTTGGACTTTGAGAATGATTAACGGTTTGGTACTTCTTTGATATATATATATATATATATATATATATATATATATATAATATATATAAATTTTTTTGTTTTTTGGTTATTTCACATGTTTTTTCATATGTCGACCAATCAATCAAAATGCCATGGAAATTCAATTTTTATCATGGCTGACATTTATATTTTCAAATACACAATTCTATACTATGACATACCTCTTCCTAATTTTCGACAGCATGAAATAACCATTGTAATAAATTATAATGAATCAAGGACCTCATTTATTGTTTGTACCATTACGGAAAATATAAATAAATAAATAAAATAATAATAATAAATAAAAACAAAATAAAGTAACAAAAACAGGTATATCTATCACATTACTGAAGAAGTTGGTATCACTAGACATGATTTTGAAAAACTGCACAGAAAAAAACTGAAAAACATGAAGAAAAAACTGACAAATGGGTGTTTACACTAAACTTCTGTCGTTTTCTTACTAATTTTCTATTACAAAATCCAACACATTTTGAAATAAATTTCCCAAATGACAAAAACCTAAAATCAGCTTTAAAACTGAAGAAATGCATGTCTGTATCACAGAGGAATAAATGTAAATGACTTTTATCAAGCATACCAAGTTAATGCATAGGGCTATAAACATGTGAAACATCAAAATTATCCCTACAATCACATGCTTCCTACAAGTAATACTTAAACTTACGTCTGGTCAGCTTGGTTGACCTCTTCCACAGCAGCAACATAAGATTCTGAGAGGAACTGTGGCTTCCTGAATCCACGTCTAATTTCAACTGTGACAGTGGGCGTTTTCTGGCTTGTAGAGGCACTGGAATCTTCAGCATATACTTTCACTTTGAAGTCTGTACCGCTGGTTATCTGACGAGTCGTTACAATCCAACCAGTATTTATTTGTACATCGAAAAGATCATTCACACCTAAAACAAATAGTTTTCACTGTAACTAGCTCTAATACATTTCAAATTCATGACTTCATGAACTTATGTTAACCACACCAATTGAATGACTATTGTCACATCAAATGACTGCCCTAAGTCAGTATCGTAACTGCACTATAATTGAATGTTTTGTGATGTCCTTATGTGTTTTTTTCAAATCATTACGCTATATACTGTATATTTCCGTGGTGACTTCTGTCATACCGCTGAGTCATTAATTTTTCTTTCTTCCTTCATGAAATTTTTGATAAAATGATCATATTTCAATTTTTTATTGTACACATTTTTCTCAAGAGGGTTAATATTCAAGTGGCATAAAGGTTGTATTCATATTGCCCATAACATCATTTACATGTACAAAATAAGCATTTCTACATCAAAAAGTATAAAATTACTATAGTTATGACTATAAAATGTTCAGTCTAATTTTTTCATAATCCAAAACTGTGTACCACATTGTATACATAAGCATAGAATAAGATTAAGAGAGATAAAATTGTTTGATAAAATTCAGTGACTTAAGACCTTCACATACATTTCAATCTCTACAAAAGTTACAATATAGGTTACAAAAAAAACTACATTCACTTTACATTTGAGTAAATTATCAAATAATAGCAAGTTGATCTAGTGTAACGATAGAGGCCAGATTTAATAATCATGTATAACTGATTTTAGATCTATACATGTATGTCTACCTATTAATGGTAAAAGTACAAACCTTCTATGTAATAGACGACAGAACCTTGATCTGGATCGACAGCCTGGAGCTGGAACACTTTGAGGGCGGCCTCCGCTGTCTCAGGAATGGCTGCCAGGTACGGCAATGGTTTTGTGATAAAATATGGATTCTCATCGTTAACATTGTTGAGATTCAAGGTAACCACTATTGTTTTGATTACTGCAATAATAACACATTCTCAATGTTCAGCATTAAGCCATATATATATTATATTATATATTTTACAAATAAGGAGTAGATCTAGCAGGTCAGAAAAGGATTCTAAGGAGGATTTAGGGTAGAAAAATAGAATAAGACAATCTTTAGAAAATTACATCGTTTTATGAGAAACACTAGGTTAAAAGGGGGCTGAGTCCCACATCTTCTAAATGATGCGACTGCCACTGAATTGAAATTCAATTTGATTATTTCTTCTTCTGCCATTTTGAAGTATAGTCTGATGATACACAGAGCATTGTACTTCATGTGGCAGTCAAGCTAGAATCATCACAAGGCAATATATACAGTTAAATTTTTATTTAAATATGACTTAAAATATGGATAATGGTACATGTACTCAAAAACATACTATACACGATAGTAAAAAATAATATTGTCTCTGTTTCAATTAAAACATATATATTGTTATGAAATAGATACCAGCAATGAAGCAGTAACAATGACAAGAGTTATACTGTAATTTTTCCAAGAAAAACTACATTTTGTTAACCCAATCTCTCATATAGAGGGCGCTACGCTACTCTCTGCTTTTCCCCACTGCTATTGGTTCGCAGCTGCGTTTTACAGGTAAAACTGGGAAAACTCCCATTTAATGGTATCAAATAGATTTCAAATAATCAATTAACTTTTCACTAGAAATGGCTTTTACATTTGCAGGTACACCATGTCAGTCACTTATACCATTAAATGGGATTTTCCCAGTTTTCCGAATGTCTTGTAAAAACACCTTTGAGCCAATAACAGAAGGGAAAAGGAGAGAGAAGCATAGCTAGCACCCTCTGTATGAGAATTTGAATTTAACCCATGTTGTGACTATTACTACAATTTTTTCCCCAAAAAGTTTGATGTACTGTGGCCTTTCAACTGGTTAGAGAATGACAGTGGATTTTACTTTCTCCACTCCTTTCACCCTATATCTTTCTCGTTTTCTTCATTCTATCCCCCCCCCCCCCCTTCCCCGTCCTGGCCACATACACCCCACTACCTCCCCTATTCAGCTCTTTCTTTTTCCTTCCCTTCCTCCTTCTCTCTTTATGTAAATGAGACAATATTATATCAAAATCACGGTTCTCACATGCTTTCCAAATTGAAATAATAATATAATATTGAGTTAGTTATCAGTACCAGCGATCTATGGTCTGTATTAGTTTGGTGACGATATGTCCTTTGCATGTAAAAATCAAAAGCGGACTAAAATTGTTACTCTAATGCACACGGACATATTCGGAAACAGTCAACTTTTGAAATATATTATCTTATTTCATCAATTTTGCGCTCACGAAAAGCATGTTAAAAAGACTTTAAAGGAAATAAAACAATTAAAGTGTCACCCAAATGCATTATCAACAATAAAGCGAATCGCGTTAAAGGAAACGTGATACATGTACAGATAGAGAAACCCTAATCACGCTTCAGGAATGCCAACAATGCAATTACGTCATGCAGTCTTTATTGAATTATAGATTTAAATAATATAGATAAGTTATGTCTTAATTTGTACAATGGTATTAGAGTTCCATTTGGGTCCTCTCTTTCAGAATTTGCAGTGTGAACTTTTTCATTGCTCATTTCCTTCTTGGAATAAAGTACAAAATGATTCATATGCTTTATTCTGCAGATATTTCAAGATATTATTGGAAGGAAAAAGGGACTGGCTCCCAAAGGGTCTAGGCATCGCTGCTTATCCCCCACCCTCTTGGCCTTTTCCTCATCTGTTCGTAAAATCATCTTCTTTAAAAATATGAAGACGGATAGTGAAGGAAAGTGCCGACAGTAAAGGGGGGATTTGGGAGGGGGCGCTAATTATAAGCAGCAATACCCAGACCCTGTGCTGGCTCTATGTTACTATCACTGGTATATTCTAAATTTGTGTGAACTCTCAGTCTATATATTCAATATTTATATGTATATAAATTTCTGCTCTATTATTTGTGTTAGAATAGATAAATCTATCCGATGTAATATCATCCCATCTGTCTCTTATCTATATAATAAATGTCTAAATCTATTCTCATGACACTCCCCTTACAATGTTTTGATTGATAAAATACATGTAATTCTACCACGCATGTATTTAGTTAAATCCGGGCATTTTAACGACACCAACAGTGCCCATGGTGTTTGATAGAAGCTTATGTTTGTAGGATGACATTCTTAAACCCCTAAGGTTGTTTATCGTTCAGATCAGATCGGCATACCTGATTGAACATCGACAATTTCTGCCCGTATTACAGATTCACACGTGATCATTCACCGGTGTTGAATTTGTTTATATCTATTGCAACACCTGGGTACATTATGCGGAGGCGGATCCAGAGAGAGGAATTCAAGGTTCCGATCCTCCGCAATGAATCGTTGGATCCAGAGACGGGGATTCGGGGGTTCCAATCCTCCCTTATGAATCATCGGATGCAAAGAGGGGAATTCAGGGGTGCCGATTCTCGTAAAATATTTCCATAAAAGCGTTTTCTGATATTTTAAAGTTGTGGTTCATCATTTCCTTTTAAAAAAGGAAACCTTTGCATTTTCCAAGAATGTTGGATCCGCGCCTGCACATGATACCGGGTGTGTGTGTCTACAGAGAAATCAATATACTAACCCAATAACACCTGGGTCTACTAGTACTACTGAAATTATCCACCTCTGCCTCCCCACCGCTTTTACCTTAAAACGGAAGCTTGTGAGAACAGTTGACGCGCTATACTCTAAATACCCTCCCGCAGGGTACACACATAACATACGTGTATACATGGTCAATTCGATATAAGACCTTATGGGTTCACTAATCTTGACCTGATTGGCAGAAGTGTGACGAAAGCTGGTGACCACCCGAGTACATTCAGCTTCAGGCGGAGAACATGTGACGACATAAAACTTAATAAAGTCTGACTAATGCGATACAGTGTAAGAATGGATCAATATGTGTTAATGTGGTGACAATCAGCATTGAAATGTACATGTATGTCTTCGCCTATGGATCCATCGATGTGGAGGGGGTCATTCATATTTGCATAAAATACATGTATATCCAAAAACATTCCTTCGCATGAGACTCCCATGTTGACTTTTTACTCTGTCATTGGTTAGATTTTGATTTAGTTACCAACATGTACGTACGGACTGAAAGGTAACGATGATGGAAAGAGGGAGGGGGGTTAAAATATTCTTATTGGCAAAACATTTGGCCAATCATAGTTAGCGAACATTGGGCGGACTCGTATGTTTTGTTTGTGTGTGTTTTTGGATTTATTGGAGATTTTTCTTAGCGGCGGTTTTATAGATGACTTTATCGATCAAATATGTCTAATCGTTACATAGATTGATATATTGGATTGCCAGTGAACTAATATAATAAATATAAAGTATTACCATAGAAACTATAATAGTAGCATCCTTCCCCACATCTACTCCAGCACATAAACCGATTGAATGCCTCAAGATCAAACTTGTACAAAAAATGGGTAAATGACATCCAATCTGATTAAAACCATATCTTTATCCGCTTTTCTATTAATTTTGTCCTAGTGCGGATAAATAAAATAAAATAAAATAAATTTGTCCTAGTGCGGATAGTGCGCAATGGGACAAATAGAGAAGAAGAATAAAGATATGGTTTTAATCAGATTGAATAACATCATATCTTAAACGGTCATCCACAATTAACATATACTGTATATACCGATTTACATAAACAATATTGTTTACACAAACAATATACAATATTGGTCATACAACAGATAAGGTAGCACGACGCCAAAAAGCTGCTGACCTTTCTGAAATGTTAGCGCCACAAGTCGACTGTGCTTTACGTAAACCTCAGACGTAATCGGACAAAACCAAGCGTTCGAGCAAACATCGAGTCAAAATCAACCGTCTAGCGAGCCATACTATGTAAACAAACTGACCACAACAGATCCAAAGAGGGGTGCTGGGGCACGAACAGCTCCTCTCTTTCATAAGTGAAAATAAATGAATAACACGCACGCGAAGAAATAAATAAATAAATAAATAAATAAATAAATAAATAAATAAATAAATAAATAAATAAATAAATAAATAAATAAAGAAAGAAAGAAAGAAAGAAAGGAAAAAAAGCTGTCAACTTGGAACATATTTTCCATACTATCTCATACAGGAAGCTCCATCACTCAGAAAGAATACTTTCCCTATTGACTTTAGGATCCGCCTCTGTACGGGTCTCATCGTATTATAACAAGGCGCATATATACACATATACAATATGATAGAGGATGGACGCGCCTTGGTTTCCTTGCACGAGTATTTCTCTTTAAGGAAACTTCAATACGTTTCTTAATCCGATTTGAAGTTCTACCCATGACCTCAAGAAAAGGGAAATGAGTCATACACTAGTTCGTTTTGTCACTGTTTATATTTCCTATCCTTTCAAAATCAGTCATGCATGAACTGTTTCATAATACCAACTGTATTATTTCCGCTTTCAAGAAAAATCGAAACACGAAACTTCCCATAATTCTCCACAATATATATCAACTACCAAACATTTTCATAAAATTTAAATAAACCTCGAAGTAAAACAAAACCCCATATTATGTATGATTTTTTTTTTTCTGATCAGGCCAGTCGGACTTGCTTTACCTAATGGAGCACGAAATGATTTAGCACGAACTTAGTCCAGACCACACATCGGATATAAGTAAATACCATGCTATATCCTAACCTGACAGTACATTAGGCGACAATATGTGTGTCTGTACGCATGTCTACAACGCTTTTTACAATGGCTCCGTATGCCAAATATGAACTTTCGATCTCTGAACTGAAACCTACACCTCTCAAACCAATGAGAAAGTATTCAATGATTTCATCAATATTTCACGCGTTTTGTATCAGTTACAACTTCGACACGGATTCTGTTAGGTACAAATTCATTGTTACCCTATTAATTAATCACTTAACATTCTTAAGGGGAACACTTTCAGAGTTTGCACGAAGCAAACAAACCCAGTTCTTGTCAAATGAATACAGAGTTGTGTCGCCCTTTGTGGTGTACTGCGCGTACAATGACGGGTGCTTGCTAAAGTAGATTGCTAATATCTAACCGCAATGTTAAAATACAGCAATGCAGCGATAAGTAAAACAAAATGTTACTTTCTTTGTGTATGTAAAATTCATACGATCACAAAAGTTTAAATTGCGTTAGGGACATTTCATGTGCAATGCTTGACGCTAGGTCAGCAATACAACATAAACGTGGTGTCGGCAACCGCCTCAAGCATTGCTCGTTGCGTTGTTGTTGTCGTTGTTGTTTTTCTTTACCTGTGCAACACCCCCGCCCGAATGCAGTGAGGGTTATCCTACATGCCAATGGTGTTTGCTAGATGTATTCATCCAAAAACAGGAATCGAACCCCGGACTTTCCGGCTTTTGGTTGTACTCCAAAACACTGACCCGCTTCGTACATTTTATGATTCTAGTAAAATCTTTTCAGACAAGCAGTATAATGAATTTCTGATCAAGATATTATTCTTGCTGTTGGTACTATCTAGAGCACACGTAGCCTGTATTAGAAGTAACTAATATAGTTACACTTTAAACAAACTGACGGACAGACAAATTTAGTAGACAGACACTGTGATCCCCCTAATTGTCATGTTACTTCACCAGCGACAGATGCTTTGAGTTATAATAAAACCGATTGCACTTCCGACATAATGTACAGTTAATGAGACATCAATAGTCAGGTATTTAGTGTCTGTGTGCATGCGCGTATCTAGAGGGGTGGACCGGGGGACTGCATCCACTCTGAGGTTCGACGAAAATTACTTCTCTTATTATGTTTCAGTGTAAAAAAAATATAATCTCACAGAAAAACACTGGAAGGACCCCCTCTCGGAAAATTCATTAGGGTGAATGCCCTCTCGACAAAATTTCTGGATCCGTGCCTGCTGTGTGTCTCGGTTAAGAAAGCTCAAGAGGCCCGTCTTGTCAAGAAAGTTAAACAGGAGATAACGACCATTTCCTGCATTAATCACGTCGTCCGGTGGCTCGTTAACGGCTCGATTTTTGTCATTGATTAACTACAATATGCTGGGTCAATTGAAGATTAAAATACTCTATATGATCAAAGGTGTTCACATAGGAGAAATAACACGTCAAATGGTCAAGCTGAAATACCTTGTTGATTCAAACTTTTTATTCAATATTTTTGACTTTGTCCAAAGGAGAATAAAAACAAGGGGTGGAGGTTTCCTCTTCAATAATATTAAATATGAAACCCCGTAATGAAATTGAAAGTATTTGATCGAAGCGTAAAACACTAAAAGATGTCAACTACAAGAACTCGAAGCTACATGCATTGATCAACGTTTCTCGGAATTGACATATTCACATACACAGAAATGGATTTAACAACTTCCGAAGGAGAAAAACACACCGAACAGTATGAAGTTTACAAAAGAAAAGCCAAGATGAAGAAACGATGATCTCGTTTCAAGAACAATTAAAAAGACCCTTTTTGGTAAAGTTTCCGGTCGAAAAGGGAAGTTGCAAATTTGCCCATGATCATATGGTCGTAGATATGGCAAATGTTTCTTTCGAACTTTACTTTGAAAATACAGTTTACGTAATACATAAAGTGTATTTGCAGTTACATGAACACATATTAAGTAAAACATGACCAGAAAATTCGAGAAATGATAGAGGCCATCAAACTTAAACAGCTACGTATATCTATGTAATAAGCATTTATATTTTACTTGATCAGCGAAGTTCTGGTCAACATTCCTCCCCTCTTAATTGCGATGAATCAATCATATTAATCCAGAATTTATCAATATTATCTTGCCCCTAGACAAAATATATCGGTGAACCAGGTGTACGAGTCATTATAATCTCTAGACATAGATGTAATATTGTCGACCTGCTGCTTCCAGCGTATGTACTTTCCCATCTTTCAGTTTGTATTGCAATGATTTTATTATAGATCGCCTTTCAAGAATGACACATGCACAGTTAATGAACAATATGTAGTAGACATAGGTACGAACGCATTCATATACTGTCTCAGTTTTATTTTGTGCATGACTCACTTTGATATTGTTTAGGTTCCCTCGAGGTTCAAAGGCATATGTGTTAAACGTTCGATAAAGATGATATCATCGGAGACATGTTTATGTACACTGTCTGTATTTAATATAAAACATGCAATCAAATGTTACTGATAGTTAAAGTAACTTATATGGTGGGTTTCTCTCTCTCTCTCTCTCCTTTTTCTGTTGGTGTTCAGTCTCAGGTCAAGCCAGCGTGGCCTAGTAGTATCGCGCTGGACTCCTGATCGAGAGGCCGGGGTTCGAAGCCCGCTCTGGTCATGCCGGTGTTATTTCTTCCGGATGAGACAGTAAAAACCGAGGCCCCGTGTCGTGGTATGCATGTCACGTTAAAGATCCCCTCACTGCTTCGGGTGGGTCCGTTGCAAAGGTCAAAATTTGTATGCACCGCATCAAGCAGATGCCGTCACCATATACGTGAAATATTCATGGTGTGACGTTAAACATTAATCAATCAATCTATCTATCGCGGGTCGTTTGAAAGATAGGAAAGTCCGCCAAATATGAGGGCCGTAAGAGAGGGGACCCGGTCCCACATTTTCCCCCTTTTATCACATTATGAATCGAAAGGAAATTCAAGTTTGGTCCCCTTTGCCTCCTCCCCCTTTTGAAATGCTTTCTATGGTCCTGAATGTACACATCCAAACTCACTTAGCAGTTTTCCCGGTATTTCTACATCCACTACAACTAGCAATGGCGACCTCCATAAATTGTGACAATAAATCAATTTATCACATTATCGGTTTGATTTTTACCATTAAAATTGAAGCAAATAAATATATGTCAAAATTTACCGCATATTAACCTGCGACTGTCAAATAAGTATCGATCCCGGTGTGTATTTACCCAGCATTTCACTACACGAGGCTCAGTGTATTGGATCTAGAGGAGATACGAAGGAATTTACGACCACGGAATTACGGCTAGGGTCGGCAAGTCAAGCACTGCTTAATATTACCGAGATTATCGTAAGTGTGCGATATTAAACAAACTGTATAACAAGTGACAAAGATAAACATTGATAGAGGAAACTCGAGAATAACTGATAACCTTAGCTGTGTTTTTTTTTCTCTTTCCATGTGTATATAACTGCTTTCGTTTTTTATCTGTCTTCCTTACAAAAAATAACTACTTCCAAATTTCTATAAGTAGAGTCAGCACCCCAACCCCTCCCACCCAATACTCTGATAGTGGTAAATTTTTCTGAGAGAATCAGGCCAGCGGGTCCTTTTATTAATTTCTTTTCATCTATTTATTTATTTATTTATTCATCTATTTACATGTATTTATAAATCTTGAGTATACAAGATATTAGTGATGAGTCAAATTAAAATATCTGAGTGTGTTTATATATATATATATATATATATGTGTGGGGGGGGGGGGGGTGTACATTTGTATTGGGTCAAACTTTAAGTGTAAAGTTCATGTATATATTCATGTATATATTTTGTTAGTCCGAAATGTCAGTCCCAAACATACTGCAGTAGTACTTGGGACTGACATTACGGATAAGTATTTTGTTTTCTCTTATTTCACTTTATTTTAGATATACAATTAGCATATTCAATGTCATATTTTAGTATGTAATGGAAAAACACTTTTGTGGGTACTATAATGACTTCCTCCGTCCCCACGTACCTCAGTTTTACGCCACCACATTAATGAATAGACCAAGGGACCTCACCGTGTAAGTATTTTGTGAGTATGTGCGTGTTGATCTTGTTGTTGTTAATTAAAACTCGCTAGGACATATCAAGAATATGATACCATACCCCCCCGCCCCACCCCCCCCCCCCCCCCCCCCCCCCCCCCCCCCCCCCCCCCCCCCCCCCCCCCCCCCCACCCCCAGCCCCAGCCCCCACCCCCGCCCCAGCCCCCCCCCCCACCCCCCCCCCAAAAAAAAAAAAAATTGATTGATTATTGTTTTACGTCACTCCACGGTTATTTCAAGTATATGGTGACGGCATCTGTCTGATGCATTCCATAGAAATTTCTACATTTGCAACGGACCTACCCGAAGCAGTGAGGGATCGTTTACGTGCCACTCCTACCGTGACACGGGATCTCGGTTTTTACTGTCTCATCCGAAAGACGCAATAGCGGTAAGCCCAGGGCAGGAATCGAACTAAGGACCTCTAGGTTACGAACCAAACACCTCAGCAACTAGGCCACACTGGCTTAAAAATGAATAAAAATAAAAATATAAATGAATAAATAAAACCAAAAATGGAAGAATTGATGAGATCAATGGAGCGATGAAAATCACTAAAATTATAACAAGGTAACAAGCATTTGATTTGTTCTTCTAGAAAGACCTTTAATAATTGACAATAGTTGAAAACTAATGTTTTAGTTTTACCTACATGTACACAAAGTTCTTTAATCTATACAATCGATATATAAACTATTTAATTTACCATTTTTCAATTTCCAACGTCAATTTTTGGGAGGATTTTAAATCCGTTGCGTATATCACCATGTTAAATTCACATTTTGATAAAATTCTTTATTCAGATACTTATTATTGTAATGATTGTAAATTCTTATCAAAAACTTTTGTTCCAAATTCCATATGATAATTTATTTTACTTAATCACTATGGTTTCTTCTATCTTGTGTGACATTTTTAATTCTCGTCAGGAATTTCTGGCTTTACAACTCTTTTGTTAATTTACCATAAAAAGTAATAAGTTGTGTAAATATTTTCTTTATCTACTTGGCTCTAACAACAAATTCGTAGAAACTGTAAAACACTTCATTATATTGAGCTTTTAATGTCTTATATCACAATTAGTGTTACGTAATCGGATTATGATGTTATGGTCCGAATCCACGCCAATACGTGTCATCTGTTTTAAGGCTCATATAGGGTAAACTATTTGTATTTCTTCGTCCACGTATATATATTCAAATTCAAACTCTCGTATTGAGTTCGGAAGTCAGACTCGCTACTGACAACACCCGACTGGTCATTCGTTTATTTAGTTCGGACGTCAGAATATCTTCTGACTTTACCGACTGTGATATTGTTGTATTCATATTATCTATTGTTGTTAACGTATTAAAGTGTAAAATCGGACTTTACTCTTCACTTCTACTTCTATACCGTATATACGGGAACAACCTACGGGAATACGGCAACGTCAGCCTCACGACATCTACGCCAACATTCCCCGTTCCTCAACGTATATATGTATATACTACGTTATGACGAAATCCGCGTCATACGTATACGAAAGGAATTTACCTGTAAACCATGGATCAAAAGTTATCATATTTCTCAATTACTAAAACTGTATGGGAAAATATGTTGATATGTAAATCTAGGGTATTTATTCTGGGTGTACCGATACTGAATAGTGAAAGGTCGTTTGAAGGAGAGTCTAGTAGTATATACCTTAAACTAAGAGTGGATGACCTTAACATATGATCCTATCTTTGTATAAGTTATGTTTACACATCTTGGTTTAATATAGAGACCAAGGTAGTGAATGGTGTGTTTCTATCTATCTCTATATACTGCAACACCCCCTTCTCGGGTATTATGTGCAGCGTGCGCGTCTGTGCTGTGTTAAAAGAAAGGTAAACTTGAAGTGTGCTGTTTAAAAGTTAGAAATTTACACGTTAAAAAGGGATAAAAGCTTAATGATTTAGGGCCTGGGGTGGGGAATGCTAGCAATAGCAGCCTTAACGGCGCCAGGCTTTGCTAGCTCTACGATTTGCTGTGGTAGGTGATAACATTGGACAATTCTAAGAGGGAAAAAGAGTATTTGTAATAGTCTTTGGAGGTCTGTATTTGTCTGAATGATATAGGGGGTGTGCAAGTCTGGTAAGTCTTGTAGTCTTACTATGTATGTGGGGAGTGTGATTGCCACATGACCATATACATTGCCATGGAATAGTGACAATCGCGCACAGGATCTCCGATGTTCAAGCGTTTCCCATTCCAGTCTGTCAAGCATCAAGGATACACTAGATGTAGGGGAGAAATCACTTACCGTCCATCTAGCAGCTCTGCGCTGCACCATTTCTATTTTGTTGGACAGTTTTGTAGTGTAGGGATCTACTCTCTTAAAAAAAGGGGTATGCATATTAATATACATGTAAGGTAAACATATATATCGGGTTCGATCCGGGACTTTTGATCAGCCACTACATGTATATCTGTCTCTCTGTCCGTCAAATGGTTTACGGTATTTTTGCAACATTACGGCCTGGGGAATGCATATAATTTATAAATATACATGTATGGTAAAATATATATATCGGATTCAGATCATGGATTTTTGATTGGTCACTACATGTATGTCTGTCTGTCTGTCAATTGGTTTACGGTACTTTTGCTAATGCCTTTTGCAGAACAGCATAAAACAAGAGATTTGAGTCCTCATGTATATTGCATACATATCCTTTTAACTCGTATCAAGTCAGTGGCCACAGCACTGATCCTCAAATTCACACTAAATATACATGTAATACAGTTACTGACAGGGGTATGACAGAGGCATGTCTTCTCAGAAAGTAAAAAAAAACCAACATTGTAAATCCTTTTTGGTGAAAATGGGTAAAATTGTAAGTAAAAGGGGAACCTTTTCAAACTTTCATGTATTATGTTTCATAGTGTAGTACAAAACGGCAAAGGAAAGGGGGGAAAGGGATTTGGTATCTGCAAATCCGGGGTCCAGACACAAGGCATAGGCGGATCTAGAATTTTTTTTAAAAGGGCAGGGTTGAGGGTTGTAGTCTCCCATAATTGATGTTTTGCATCATTCAGTCTGGAAAGGGAGGGTGGTTTCCAGCTCTATAAAAGGTCGAAAATGACCTTTTTCTATAAAATTGTCTGACCAAAAAGGGGGAGGATGTTGCAACATCCCACCCCTAAATCCGCCAATGCAGAGGTTCTGTTGAATGCAAGATTGCAACAGAATACCTCTAGCGATACATCATGATTGACATGACACTAAGTAAAGAAACGAATAATACTGCTGTGACATCTTGTATACCATGCATCATATCAATGGTGATGCCGGGGTCGTCCCCCTATATATGACAAATGATGGCGGTGGTTTGAAAATGGTAGAGGGGGTGCTTGCTTTCGGGATTGAAATAAATATATACAAGTAGGTGTACCCATCCCAGATCCACGAGATACATGTACATAATATGTTGGGAAGAGCTGATAGAGTGCGCTCTAAGATCGTGAGGTGACCATTCTGTGACCATGCATAAAATTGCATCTCGGATATCTACTATACCTGAAAGTAACACAATGTATGATAGTTTTATCAGATTTACCTTGATCATTGCTGTTGAGAACATCTAGATTGATTGTGTATGTCTTTGGGCCGAAATCATAGTCTAATTTTTCTCCTGCCCTCAGTGACACGTTCCCTTCATTGTCCACGCTGAAAACGTTTTCGGGAAGAGCGCTGGTGAGGTTGAATTTGAACGTGGTACCAGATGGTAGTGCTGGGTCTATGGCAAAAAGTCTTCCAGTAGCTGTCTCATCTAAAGTGATTGTCTGGGATGAGCTTCCAAAAGTCTGCCTCCGAACTCGTCTGTGTCCAGACCCAAGACGGCCGTCGTCGCCTCCTTTCCTAAAGATATTTTTAGATTCACCGGGAAGAGCATTTTGTTCAAAATTTGCAACGTTTTTGTTATCTTGTCCTTGGTTTATGTTCGACCCTGCGATGTCATCTAAGACGACAACGACATCTGACCCACCGGCTGTATGACCTCGAACTTTGGCAGTCAAAGTAAAATGATATACTTTGGTATAGGGCACAGTAATATCATGATTTGCTCTAATCTGGATGGTATTTGGGGATATGGATTCAATACTAAATAATTCTGATCCTCCCCCTTCCAAGGAGAACTGTATCTCGGATACGGGAACCGATTTATCGTGACTAAAGCGGATTTCGTTCAAACCCAGTAATGCATTACCTACATCGGAATGACTCACAATACCCGAGTATTGTCTTTTTGTGAAATGAACAATGTCCTTTGTATTTGTAATATTAATGATAAAGTTATTATGTTTTTGAACATTGTCAAAACATCGATTATTTTCAAATGTTGAAATGTAATAAAGTTTATTAATATCTGAAAATACACCGGTTTTCACCACTAATTTACCTGAAGCGGTAATTATAAATTTGTCATAAAATTCGTCAGCGTTGTGTCCGAATAGCTTTATTTTAACTCCAGGTCTTGAACAAGCTATCCTCGATACTAAATATCCGGGAGCGGCACTGTGAGGAACAGTTAAGATATTCTTAGAATATGTCACAGGTAAAAATTGAACAACACACACCACAAGATTTAAAATCAAACACACAAAACTGGAATTCCTAATGGCAGTCGCCATCTTGAATGTGTATATAGCTCCTATTGATTAGAAAAACTCGATAGATCGTATTCCCAGCACACCTGAATGTAATTAGCACAGGTAGAAGCAGGTAAAATCACAAAGTACTAAAACTGAAAAAGTATTTCCGAAATGAGTGACTCTACATCATTAAAATCCATATGTTAAAATTTCAAAACATTCATAAAGTGCCCTGTATGAGTAATTGTTACCGTTTGAATCAGCGTACATTCTCGCTATGGTTCAGCGAACACCATGTAACGCGTACCGCCTGAAGGCTACGCCGAGACATTTAAGGTGTTGGTATGCAGTCTTACTCCTCCGTGAATGAATACAAAAGAATTACACAAAAGGAGTTTAGATAGCTGTGTTTTCGTAAATCTAAAAGAATTAGTTATGAATATCTTATCAGGGGTATATATACAAATGATTGTGCATGTTTATTGTCTTCGTTTAAAGTACCTCCTTTTGTCTGAAACTTTTAACGCGGAGTTGCAAAGGTATCAAATGTAAGGTACTCTCAATGTAAGGCGATCGCAATCACACGGGAAGCGTTTTTTAAAGAAAAATTGTTGCATAAAGGGAACATCATAGATGATTCTTGATTCAGAATGTTATAAAAGGGGGTTCTTGAGGTCCACGAAAAGGGCAAAAGAAGTGAGATAAAATTATCTGTAACAAAAATTTTGCTCTCATTGGTACATTTTAGGGGAAATAATGGGTCCTTTACAAGTCCATTGCCGCTTGAAGAATCGACGAAAGAGACAAACCTTACAGCCATTTAGCATATCTCTGTTCACGAGAATTGGAATAAAGTTATGATTAATTAATGATATATGCATGCCAAATAATCGACAAATTACATTAAATAACGAGACAGTTTTGGACTCAATGAGGTCGAACCCCCCTCCCCCTTTTTTTGGTAAAATTTTACTACCAAAAGGTAGAACCTACTTTTATCGACAGAACCTTATCACCATAGAGGGAATCTTTTAATAATTGGTTGCCAGTGGTGTTTACAAGAAAGCACCTTTTCTCCCTCGCCCTGAGGTTGCTGACCCCAAAGTTGGCCTTAGGCACCATACTTTTGACAATTTTCTTGCAATAAAACGACATGAGGTGCCCTTCAATCTCACAGAGGTGCTTTAGATTTGCAACTGGATCCGATCCTGCTTTGCAGTGTGTGAAAACAAATCTTATCTCGTCACTTCTTCTATTTTATCATCTTTGCTGTAAACGATCGATGCAACCCTGTTATAGTGTACATGTATATAGGTTATTCGTGTATTCAAGGACTTATAAACAAGATTATAAGTTCTTGTATAAACTAATTATATATATTTAACAGAAAATTGAATAGTTGATCAATATCTGTAGCCAGAGACATATATGTCTCTGCTGTAGCGTAGATGTTTTAATCTTTGGTTTTCAGTCATCTGCATTTCACTATATGATCTTTTAATAGTAATTTTGATTCGACCAAAATGTTTATTTTAAATCCTCATCTGTCCTGAATTAAACGAATATATATATATACATATAATGTTATTGAAAACTTGAAAAAAAAAAAAAATCCGTATATATTTGAATATGATTATTCTGTTTTGTTGGTACCGCTATGAAAATTATCACTTTCGTTTTCAACAGAACGGTAATGTTCGACTGAAATTTACGAAAAATGTATAATGTTGACCGTGGTAGAGGAAGCAGACGAAGAGGAACGCGAAGGAGGGGTGGCACAGGCTCAAGTGGAAGTAGTAGAAAGGTAGACTTAATGAGTTATAGAACAGCTGTAAGAAAAGAGACAACATTCATTTACAATAATCTACATTAGACTACGTACAGTAGTACTGTAAGTTGTAACTGATAACTTCTACGTGGATGATCGTTTTTGATTTTGAAACTGTTCAAACACTACATATCAAAATATTAAAATTAAATATATATAATAAGATATACTATCATTGTGATATTGGTTCCCAATTTCCATAATGTAAGAAAAAAGAGGAGTTACCGGCTCAGTTATGTGGCAGAAGTCATGGAGCTATACAATACAAGGGGAAAAATGTAAGGGAAAAACAATGTAAGGGGAAAAACATTTTTAAACCGAGATCCACTCTTTCAACCATTCAGCTACCTGTATTACATTTGTAGTGTTAGTACTGGATTGCTCATCTGTCATAATGCATGTTGCAATTTGCAATACACTATACTGGTCAAGGACCAGTGACAGGTTTAGATCAGTTCCAAGTTAATATGTTATATGTGCGTTTGAAATATGTATTTACAAGTTTTTGGCATGTGATTCTCGAATTCGGACATCCGGGTATTTGATAGCGAGCATTCAGAACATTTGGGGTAAAGTGTCGGACTTTATCATAAAAAACAATGTGTATTCAGTGAGGAATTTTGGTAGAAAAGAATAACTAAAATCTTTTGTCATTCAAACAAGTACATTTTGAATACATGTTTTATACATTTCCGATCATATTTTATCATAAAACCCCATTAGAATTGATACAGAAGAACTTAAAGTTGTATTAACGCTAACAATAAACCCCGAGTTTTACCCCCAGCTATGATGCTATCATTTACAGACTCCTCAGGTATCAACGTAGAGCTATAGAGACATTGACGTCACGCCGACTTCGAGAATTGTCTGCAGTTAATAGAGCATCAAGCATTATGTATCAAAATATTGTTAAATTGTGTTTTGAGTACTCTACACTATGTAGTAGTCTGTATCTTATTTGCTGTAATGTTTTTCAGCCATCAGAGAGAGAAATGGTAGTTGACACACCCCCAGTAAAGACGCCAATAATTCTAGCCAAACCACCTCGTGATCAACAGGTACTCCTCTACTTGACATGTTATCACCTTACCTAAAAAAGGAAAATTATACGTTTACACAGTCAAATTTTGATATTTCATAATTTCAATATTTTGAATAACTACGCCATCAGGAAGTAAGACATTGTCTCTTAAAATAAACTTATTAGTTCACCTCTGATGTATCCAACAGTTGTAAGTCCAAAACAGTGGATTCCGTTTAGTCTGATAGTCTATTTGTGTGAATAAAATATCAGATAAAGCGGGCTATCAGATTAGACGAAATTGCGAAAGTTGGTGCTTTATGTTGTGTAAGATGTTATAGATGTCTACTCATATGAACGTTTGATAGCGGTTGTTTTCATTTAGAGATATACGACCGCTTACATGGTGTTAAATTACCTAATGCCGTCAGTCAAACCTACGAGGTGTGAGATATGTCTATTGTCTGTATACTGTCTGCTTCCTGTTGTAAATGAACAAGGCGATTACAGGAATAATGTCTACAGAGTGCTATTTAAAAAGAATACAACAGAAGACTTGCGCTGTGTTTATTTAGCAATGGTTTCTGATTAGCAAAGTGTACCGGTGATATAGTGATCTAACCTTAATTGGTTCATTGATAGTGAAATTACTTGACTGTAACGGCACGATCATCGGCAGTGTGGCCTACTATCATAAGAATGTTAGATTAATTTAAGAATTGTATTTAAAATGGACTATGTCTGCTTATAACACTCGATTCATTCATTCTTTCTTTATTATGTCTTCACCAACATGGGCGATACCTGCGTACAGTTCGTGTAATTTATGTGGACACGCACGTTCATTCTAACGTGAAAAAAAATGAAGCGGTCATTTGGGACGAGGGTTTAACTACTATTACGGTCGCAATAGTTAAGAAATTTGAAGTTTATTCGAGTTTGAATGTAAATGAAGTGAATGAGATAAAAGCGGTGATATCACACGATGAATAAAGACTGGTCAGACCGTGCCGCTTTTGATGATAATTTACGTAACGCGATCCCATCGTGATAAAATACGGCAAAGCAAATTCAATTGACAACATCAACGATTAAATGACAGGAGATACACAAAAGACGAATCACTAAACATCAAAACAAAATCATATACACGTGCTAAGAAATATCGATTGCGTCTTGCGGTCTTGCTGTTTCATTACGAAATTGACATTATTCTTTTGATTTTTTCTGTGTGTATTATACACAGAGTTAGACGTTTTTTTTTTATTTTTTAGGTAATTTTTTGGTGTGTATTATACTTGGGTGTGTATTATATCCGATTACTTACGGTACATCTACTCTCAATTTCGGTCATCAACATATTTCATTAATTACGAATGACGCTACAGCGATCACTAATTAAATCTGTACAGGTACTTCAATGTGATGTCAATAGTTGTGTACACAACAATCAATTATTATTCCTTAGTCGTCATCGTATTGCTGTAGGTGTTGTTATATGCCTATGTTGTCACGACTGGGTGGTTTCACAACAATATCAGGGCTTAAAATAGGCTAAATTTGGGGTTAAGTATTTTTTCAACGGTGAATTTGCTATCAGATAATCCGAAATTTGGACTTTTCACTATCAGATAAAAAAGACAAATTATTACAGAAGTATATAGAAACGGTTTGGTGTTTTAATATCATATCAGATAAACGAAATATCAGATAATATGATATCAGATAAAATGGAGTCCACTGTATCATGTTTTGCTTGAACATATTTTCAAGTCCCAAAGCTCTAATATTCTTGGTTTACCACAAAGTTGGCTTCATATTAACATTTTTGCCGACAATGGACAAAGATGTTCTTGTGATTAAGGAGTATTGAAATGATCATAATGATATTGAAAATTTCTCAACAATTGTATACTTTGACAGTTTTGTACCTAGTGTTAACTATGAAGTTGCAGTCAATCATGCATGTGTCACATCAGTCCTTTTATGCATCATTCTCATCCTTTAAAGTATCATTTTGGCAAATTCCTTAATACCCAAGATCGTGATTATTGGTTGACCGTTTTGACTTGTGCTTTTATACACATCATTTTTATGCTCTCCAGAGGGGCAGAAAATCTGTCCCAAGTTTAGAACAATAGATTTAGTAGGTAACTAAAATACAAAACAGAATGTATATTTGTGATTGTACGTACTCTGATAATACTACATGCTGATTTTGAATTCTTTAATCAGGTCAGTAATCTGGGAATGTTATTTTGAAGCTTGTATATATGGACAAACATTTGGAACTGCCATTGTTTAGTGAAGGGTAAAGGGTTTATTGATGTTCTTTCTTTTTTTCAGAGGCCATCTTCTTCCTATTCCACTCCTACCCCATCACCCTCCTACTCTAGCCCAACCACTCCTTCCTCCTCCTCTGCCATTTCACTGGACAGACCTATCGTCATTACTAGGAGTAGAGATGAAGCTAGACCACAAGCACCCTCTGGTGCCTATGGAAGTCCACCTCGAATAGCCACAAGGGAGGGAACTGCTGTCACCAAGCAGCAGCAACAGAGGCATACAACTATTCTGCCACATCCTGACAGTAGGTGTTTATAATTAGGACAGGGGAGTCATATTAACTGAAATGTAGGCAGTGGGGGTCCAAGTTATTTCCTAATTGTAAGAAGGAAAGGCAAAATTTGTAGTTTTTGAAGAAAATATTGGGAAAAGTGGCTACTGTTTTGGACTGGGTATGGGGCTGAATGTCGGCCCCTTACAACAGTGATATTCCTGGTCATTTCATTCACATTGTTGAAAACTAACCTTTTTTCCAAATCAGAGCTGCAGTTTTCCAATTCTTATAAAATAAAACAGAAAATTATGATAAAGAAAAGCTTTTTCTATCCACCAGATACTTCAAATTAATGTCTATTTCGATAAATAACGATGAAATCATTAGTATTTTTTGAGTGAAATCATATGCAACTCAGGTTCTATGGAAAACGTTAGTAGCTTGACCAATCCTGGCCCTGTTTGAGCCTCTGAAAATAAAGATTAATAAGTGTGTGTGGAACAAAAAATTTGATTCATAAATTTATCGAAGACAACACATATAATATTGCACTTATTTATTTGTAATGCTCCAATTTTGAATATCTGTTAAACGAAGCAATCAAATTTTGAACACAAAGAAAAAATGATTTCATTGGCTGCTTTCATGATTTCAGTCATACAGAATCGCCTGGCCCCTCTGGCGTCTATGAAGAATTGTATCAAGATCATTGATGAGAACCAGAATTGGCAAGAAGCCGCTGGAGAGGTAGATGAACATGATCTACAGTCAAACATATTTCTAGGAGCCACCGAAAGGAAGGTGGAAAAGTGGTCACTTAAGGCGTGTGGCCACTTAATGCAAGTTGTGTGTGTGGTGTCATTGGTTTTTATGCCGTTCCAATATTATTGCAATTACATGGTGGTGGCACCTGGCTGGCACACTTCTTTGTAATTTTGTTCCCTGCTACACGACTTTATTGAAGCAGTGAGGAATCTTTTACGTGCCACATGTACCATAACATGGGGTATCGGTTTATACTGTCTAATACGAAAGAGAAAACTGAAGACATCTGACAAAGCTGTGTGACAAAAATTACAAAGGACATGCACACAAAAATGACAATAATAGTTTAATACAGTTTATTTTGTATAGACAATCAATAGGAAGGAACAAAGAAAGGTGGTTGTCTAAGATCTGTGATTGCTTAATACAGGTAGCCTTTATAGCAGGTTTGATTGTGTACATTCATTGACACCATACTTTGATGTATGACTCAGAGTCCATTGTACAATACTTTCTGCAATTCAGTGTCAGTATTGTAGAAATGATAGGTAATGCAAAAAAAAGGAAAAAAAACCCAGGATTATATATATTTAGCAATATTTGAAAGCACTGAGTAGTTAGTAATAATTTCAATACTATAGATTTGTCTGAAGTTTGTTTAGATTTGGTAGCAATTTCTGCAAGCAAAAGTGAAAGTAGAAACATTTGAATTAGAAATTGTTTTAATAAAGGGTGGATGAGAAATTTGTTGTATTGTTGCCATATTTTGTTTCTATGCTAGCTGCATTAGTGTCATATAATTTATAGTTTTAATGCATAACTTTTTATTTTTCTGTTTTATTTTCCAGTTTATGTCAGATAGCAGTGAATTCATCGTGATAGGAGTATTAGGATCTCAAGGGGTTGGAAAATCAACCATTCTCTCACTCCTGGCCGGAAACATGCCAGATGATCCTCAGAGGTTTGTGCCACGTAGAAAACAATAAACATGCCAGACAACATGTGGTTTTAATTCAACGAATTATATGCACGAGCATCTTTAATACTACAAGCATATTAGGGATAGCTGATATTGCATAGTAGATGAAGAAGTTAATGACCGGGGTAGGGTAAATAATGTGCCAGATTTCATTTAAGCTTCACTCTCATCAAAGCTGATTTGATTTTCGGTTTTGAGGAGAGTGGGCCAGTTTACCTGTGAGGGGTCTGTGATTTATTGTAGATTATTTGGTAACCTCCAGCATCTAAGCAGTAGTGACTATAGAAGGAAACATAAGTATGTCTTAAAAGTTTTATTTAAAAGGTGAAGGTTAGATCCTGAAAGATTTAGAGGCAGTTGATTTGTCCATCTTGATGTCTGTCCATCCATTCTGTCCTCAGGAATTTCACCCTCAATAAATTACTATGCATACATATTTGATCTCATCAACACACAGTTTGTTCTTCGAAATTTCTGTTTTCTTATTAGCCCCATAATGTCAGTGCAACATGCTCTCACTTATTGTATAAATACTACCTACAAACATTAAGTTATGTATGATTTCAGGCAGTATGTGTTTGTCCCTCAGAGCAGGGAGGTGCGTGATGTATGTGAACATCAGACAACAGGTATTGACATGTTCCTTTCAACGGAAAGACTGATATTCCTCGATACACAGGTGAACACATTTCATTTATTTTTCTGACATACTTTTGCCTGTAAGCGTTTTACATACTATTAAAATTGCTGTAATATATTTATATGTGATATATCAGGATGAATTAATTGTGTTTGCAGTGGAGTTTCAAAATTATTGTTGTGTTACCTGCAAATAATACTATTTCGCTTATACTTATGGCATCACGACGGGTGTGACTGGTCAGCAGGGGATGCTTACTCCTCCATGGCATCTGATCCCACCTCTGTTTTGACAGAGGTTCGTGATTGTTTATGTTATATTTACATATGTATTGTCGTGTTTTTTCGACCTTGAGTTGTGGATTTCGGAACAATATCTTTGATTTGTACTGCATAGCAAAACAATATACACATCGTCTGTCAGAGTTTGTCTAGGAGTGGTCACATTTTTAAGCCCAAAGATCGATAGATTGGGGGCATATTGTTTTTGCCCTGTCTGTCTGTTTGTTTGTTTGTCTGTCTTTTATATTTGACATGCTTACTCAACCAATAAAGCGCTTTCAAATTACACCAGTTATTTACCTCATGACATTGACTATGACCTTTGACCTACATTCAAAACTTTCAATAACATTGGTCATAACTTTGGAATTGAAAGAGGTAGGGCTTGTATATTTCACATGCGTATTCCCATAGGGAGTTATTTGGACTTTGTTGCCACCAGGGGTATTCATGTTTCAGAAATACATCTTGTTTGAAAATGGAGAGCAGGAGACTTACTACTTTTGAATACTCTAGTTATTTGTATAATATCACTTTGATCAGATATCCTTAGTCAGTGGAATGCTGGCCCCTGGACTGAGAGGTTCTGGGGTTTGATTTTGAACACCACAGGTGACTTGTCAGTTTCCTGTCCTTCAAATGAGACAGTAGTAACTGTGGTCTAATGGTAATATTCCAAAGCTGGTGTGGCCTAGTGGATAAAGTGCTTGACTCATGATCGAGAGGTCTCGGGTTCGACTCCTGCCCTGGGCGCACCGGTGTTCTATTTTTTGGATGAGATAGCAAAAACCGAGGTCACAGTAGGCATGGCACGTAAAAGATCCCTCACTGCTTCGGGTGGGTCTAAATTTGTATGCAATGCAGATGCTGTCTCCATATACGTGAAATAATCGTGGAGTGACATCAAACAGTATTCAGTTAAATCATATAATTCCACCATCCGGCAGGTGGCTTGGAGCTGATTAGCAGTTCAAAATTTAAAATCTGAATTTCATTTCATGCATTTCTGTATAACATGAAGTTAACCATGCTATTATATGAGAAATGGATTTAGAAGCAAATTTCGTTATATGACCTATGTGTGTATATAACAGTATAATGTGATTATTTATTACAGGCTGTGTTAAGCCCCTCTGTATTGGATAAATTAATCAGTGTATATATAACAGTATAATGTGATTATTTATTACAGGCTGTGTTAAGCCCCTCTGTATTGGATAAACTGATCAGAGCCGATAAGAAGATTCCACCAGAATATACAACAGCTGAGAATTGTATAGAAATGCAGGTATATATGTAATGAACTCCTCTTCCTACTACCCTCTCAAAAAAAAATTGTATAGATAAATGAATGATTAGAATGAGAAATTTTAAAAATCATACTGGAAGAAAGTAGAAAAACTTAATATTCATGGTTAAATCTATGAAAACCTTGAACATTTTAATATATGTTTCTAATTTCTATGAAAACATGATGTCATTTTCGCGTTTATTGTATTATTCATTGTTAATTGTGATGTCATGCCTTGTTAGCTTTGCGCCTGGCTGATTTCATCAGCAGATTTGGATTTCACTGAGAGATTTTGTTAATTTTTGTTTCCACTTGATGAAGACCAAGTGGCCGAAAACTTGTGGACCATGAGTGTTTCTTGTTACCTACTTAATTCACACTTCCCCTCAGAGGACTCCTTATCATTTCTATAACTATTTAGTTAATAAAATAATAAGAAAAATATAGAATTATTAGTTTATTACAACATACCTAGCTTGGCAATCCTGACATCACACTTTACTGGGCATACAGCATCTGAGGTTTTATGATGTCACAGATAACATTGATGGCTACAATAACAAGAATGGATGTTGCATAGACAAGTTGTGATTTTGTCGGTTTTTTGATAGAGACCATGTGAAAACAAGAAATGTCTTATTATTATACTATAATATATTATTTTTTAGTCCCTCCACCAGGTGGCATTCTTGATGACAGTTTGCCATGTGATCTTAGTGGTTCAGGACTGGTTTACAGACATGACCTTGCTTCGGTATGTACATGAAAGTAGCTTGGCATTGATTGCCTATACCATGAACAAACCATTTGAATGTTTTTCATAATAACTTGACATAATATACAAGATATCAGGCATCAAACTTCGATTGTTGAAATATTTGGAAACTACCTTACCCTTTGCATTGAAAAAAAAGATTCGGACATCACCGGCAGACATATTGAATAAGTTTGTCATTGTTATAGACTGTTGATACTTAGTGATTGCATCTTGGATGTGCTTAATAAAGTTATGCACATCGATTTTACTGAATAATGTTTATCTGGTTCTGACACGTGATTTTATTCCATGACAGCTTAATCAAATCTTTAACCCCATGGGTTATTTATATCAACCCCCCCCCTCTTTTCCCATTCATTGTTAAAATATCAATGTAAATTAAGATCTTGTCACATCAACAAAAGTTAACTGCATCCAATATATATATACAGTCAAACTTCGATATCTCGAACACTGATATCTCGAATACCCGGGATATCTCGAAGTCAAACGTCGGTCCCCCAAAAACATCCTTTATATTATGATTAAATTCAACCCAGATGTGTCGAACACTGATATGTCGAATACCATTCTTATCTCAAATACATTTTCAAGTCCTGAAGTTCTTATTTACCCAGTTTATCTCGAAGTTGGCTTCTTATTGACAATATTCCCCCCGGCGTTTACCCTAAATGACAGGTCGCTCGCGTGGTGTGATCAATTGACCGTGTCGGTATACAAAGCCGCAGTAATTACATAATCGATCGCGTCCGTGCGTACCCTGTTATTTATACCAAATATTAATAAATGATGATAGTTTATCAAACTCGACACAAAATTAGATATTTAACATTAACTGTAATTAATGCTTTTTCATACCTGCGTTTAAAGAAATTTTTTTACACTGTTCATTAATTATTACCATTTCCGATCCGTGTGTATGTCTATGTATTTTTATGCAAAGTAAGTAATTAAATCAAATTATGACGAGTGTCTTTATCTTGTCTTACGTGTTAGCCCGTCCTCGGTTTTAGGTATAGTATAAGACAGTTATATCCAGTATTGGATATAAATTACAATGTTACTGAAAAGAAAACATGACGTTTTCAGTTTTGGAGTATATTCTCTATATATTCATAAAATATAAAAGGTATGATGAGAATTAGATTAATTGTTTAGAAACAATACAATATGCACATCTTCATGCGTATTTATTGATAAATACATGTATATCTCATACATCTACTATAATAATCAGAAATGTCAAATGAATCGGCGTACATTAACAACTGCAAGATTTATGATTCTAAACTCGAAATTTGGATATCTCGAACTACGGATATCTTGAAATATTTTCCATGGTCCCTCCGACTTCGAGATAAGGAGGTTTGACTGTATATAGCTATACCTATGCATTTGTGATTTAAAATCGGAAAATATTTGTTCAAAATTCAATACGTTGTAAGATAATTTGAGGAATTCTTTGATATATGGCAAATGTACACACCAAATTACTAATTTTACATTGATTCCATCTAATCACCAGTAGTGATGAACTAATTGTCGCCGATAATCGATTGTCGATCGCTAAAAGTCTTTTGATTCCGATTATCGATTCCAATTCTTTATAATCGATTGTCGCTGAAAGGGAGAGAAAAAAAAAGATTGTTTAGAATGAACTAAACTGCAAGTGAATTGTTTCACAAATTATTCCGCACAAATTGTCTATTAAGCACAAGGTGACCATTTGGAACAATCTCGCAATTTTACTCATGCCAATGTATGAAGATCTCTCCCTTCACTCGTACCTACGTAAAAAGACTTCGACGTCACTTAGCGGAATGACTTACATTGATTCCATGCATCAATCGGTTTCCGCCATTGCACTCAGTAACATCAGCCATGTAGGCCTAAAATGTAATCCGGTACACATCTATGTCAAGGAAAGTAAATAACGCTGTAATAGTTCGGGATTAGTGTTCAATTTTGGTCCGTTGAATGGGACTATTTCACTGTATGTATCCGTTTTGAGTTTTACATATTGCAGCATTCTTTTATGAGTAAAGGCGGGAGAGATTCCGAATGCATGAGGGGGTATGACTTTGGTTTTATCCTAGACCATAATGCAATTTTTTAGTAATTTTTTACAGATACTGTAATAAATATTTTGAAATCCACATTTGAATTCAATGAAGAAGTATACATAGAATATATATATATCATTATTTTCTCATTTAAGATAATATTCATGGTAAAACAAAAGATTAAAAACTAAGATTTTACTTAGAAATTGAAGATAATACCCGAGGAGTATACCTCATAACAAATCATGAATCTGGATCTTTAAGTGTTTGTGAAATAGTCTCATTGTGAAAGTCTTCTACTGTCTTTATTACAAGCCAAGCACGGACTTATTTGTCTGGTACATGTGCAAGCGTCCATAACTATTTTTCAATAATGGCTACGAATGACTACGAGTCGACGGTTGTTAAGTTACGCAGGAAAAGCCTGAGGATGTCCGAATGCAAGATGGTGACAAAAACCAATGATGACGCCAAATCGGCCAAATAAAAATCCGATTTGCTGTGTGATTTATTATTTGTCAAACTCAAATTTTAAAGAATATAGATTTCCGATTTAAATCGATAATCAATCAGTTTACCTTTTCCGATTATTTTCCGATTATTGATTCTTAAATCACTTCCGATGTACAACACTAATCACCAGGCTGTGTAGCTACTTGGACTATTTTTTGGTAAACACAAGTAAAGCGCAAGGACTGTCAAATGTTTTTCCAAATTGACATAGATTTATTTATAAAAAGTTATTGATTTAATATCCTGAAAAATTAGTATCAAAATTACAAAGGTTTCACTATTATGGTTTAAGTTAAAGTACTGACAGCTTTACCTCAATCTGTCTTTCTCGGTCGATATGATCACGAAGTTCATGAAGACAATTTAGAGCGGGTTTTTTTTTTTTTCAGATTTCTTCAAACAGCTGAGATGTTGAAGCCCTCCAGTCATTCTTCTTCCAGCCATGATTCATCTCCGGGACAGGAGGAAAATGTGGACTATTTCCCTCGCCTAGGTACTACTACCATCAGAAAATGCCATCTCCGAGTTTCGTTTCTTTTATTTTGAAATCTTAAATTTAAGTGGAATCGTTTGTCCTTAGGCATGTGATTTGAACAATATTCTTTAAGATTAGTTTACGATTATAAGTGAAGAAGCCAAAGGGAAAACAGTGATATCTTCTCAATACTTAAAAAATAAATTTGCTCTGTGATGTGTAATGATTAAAGTTCTATAATTTTATCCTCAATACTTGTTTGTAGTCATGTGCTTTCTATGGTAATATTGGAGAATTTCAAAGCACTATCTAAAACTTGGAATTAGTTGAAATTTTTAGAGAATAAAAAAGTAATATGAAAGAAGATTTAGAAGTAAACATTACGCATAGATGACCATTTTGTGTTTACTTTACTAAAAAGTAAAGATTTAAAATCAAACTTTATCAGCAGGTGACCTCTTTTTAGAGGTGAATGTTAGGACAGGTTTCAGTGTAACTCAAAGTAAAGAATAAACTTAAGGTCTTTGGAAAATTTCTTTTGAGGTTTTGGGGGTTTTTGTAAATTTTGTATTTATAGGACCTTTTATGTGATGTTTTGTGGCATAGGCCTGTCCTACATCTTTATGTCAAGATGGCAAGAATATGAGGATTTTTTTTTTTAAATTATGGAAATCTATTCTTGTAATTTTTCACTTTGATTTTCTATTTTGATCAGTATATTCCTATAGAAAATTGATGAAAAGAAATGAATTGTCTACTTTATAAATTGCATATTGACATATTACCTCTCTTTGAAATAACTTCTGCTATGTAAATAAGAAATGTTAAAACATATATACGTCATAAGTTTGTGCACCAGATTTGCATTTCGACAACTTATGTTTCTTCAGTGATGCTCCTGACCAAATGATTTGAATTCTAATAATAATTATGATAATAATGTGTTGCACTGAACTGCTGTAGATTAATTTCATGATAGCAAATTTAAACATTAAACATAGTGCAATAACTCTTGTCAAATTAGGTCATGCAATAACTGTATTCCATATGGAAAAGAATTTGGAAAACTGTATGACCTACTTATAGCTCAAAAGTAGGTCATGGTGCACTAATCAAGATGATGTGTAAAATGCAGGTGTATTTCTGTGAGAGTAAGGATAAAACGGTCAAAATATATTACAATCGTGTCAAAACTGAAGGACAAAAAAAAAGATAAAATACATGTATCGAGATGTAGATGATGAATACAGTGAATTTTCCTCACATTTCAGTTTTCGTACAAAACAAGGCTACAAGGGATATGTATTCCATTGAAACCTTCAAATGGATGCAGGCATCACTAGATAAAGTATTCGAGAAGTCTAAATTAAAAATAAAAGGTATGTTTGATGTAGAAAAATCGATACAGTACATGAATGTTAATGTCATACAAACAAGGAAATAATCAAGAGAGATTTTTATAGGTAAGGTGTAATCGTTGTATGTGTGGAAGTTGTGTCGTGTTCTTCACTGTCTTAAATGGACAAAATTATCATAATGCGGTAGGAAACAAAATTAAACAAATAAAGATACTGATAAGAGGGAAAACAGAAGACATCTAACAAAGCTGTATGACACAAATCACCAAGGTTGGTTGGTTGGTTGATTGGTGTTTTACGTCGCTTTCAACAATATTTCATTTATATCGTGACATGGAAGCAAATCACCAAGGACCTGCACACAAAACATGATAATAGTAGAATATACACGTAAAAACGATATTACAAAAATATTCGATTGTGCTGCGGTTACGATAACGACATAGGACGGTCAATTGAAGTAACAAACATCATTCACTTGGTGTGGTTAACTGGTCCACGGGCGCCCATCTTCCCACTCGCCGCAAAAGCAGCACAATCAAAGGACTGATACTGATAAGGAATAGAAATTAGACCGATAAGATTCTCCTTAAGAGGAATCAGTATAGAAGTGTAAGACCTTCATTCCAAGGTGTAATATTGATGTGCATGTAACCCAAGAAAATCGTACAATAGGATTCGCTCCCTGAACCTTAATTAAGAGGAATTCAAGAGTAATACATATAAGTGGTACTGACTATGAGGTCATAATAATGTTTCATTGTTCTTTATGTCATGTTTGCAGCGATATGTTTTACATGTTTTTAAGAATATGTTTTACTCCTCTCCGTATATTAGGACCACAGTTAGCGATGGCGAACCCCATTTACATGTATTTTTCTCTATTCTTATCGCAGGGGCAGTAACTGTTGCCAAAGGGAAGTTGCTGCCAGGTCTATGTACTAAGAACTTATTGTCAGACGTCAACTTGTATTTACTACCCAAGATAGATTACGAATCGTACAATCCAGAAAAGTCAGGTAAATATTTTTATGTAAAACATGTATAGCAGGTCTGTAATGATATTCTGTAATAGGAGAGTGATTCAGTAGTCCCTCTCTATAGAGATCTGTAACATATAATTCATGTATATACAAATGTTGTGAATAGAAGTTTATCATGCACAATAAAAAAAAAAGCAATATAGATTATCAAAATAATTTTTTGTTTTTGTATATCTTTGTGTTTCATTTTTTGTTTAAGTTGCTATTGATATTGTTTGTATGCCCCCGGATTGATAGATGGGGGCATATTGTTTTTGTCCCGTCTGTCTGTTTGTCTGTCTGTTTTCAACTTTGACCTTGGTGATAACTTTTGAACCGTGAGGGATGGAGACTTCATATTTGACATGCTTACTCAACTAATGAAGCCCTTTCAAATGGCACCAAGGTCGATGACCTTTTGACCTAAGTAGTGACCTTCACGCTTAAACTAACTTTTCTTAAACTTTGGTGCCACCAGGTGGCATTAGTGTTTCAAAAACACAGCTTTTTTTTTTTTTTTCGAAACCTATTTTTGGATACTTTATCAAACCAAAGCAAGAAATCATTGATCTGATTTCCTGACTACAAAATACATGTATATATATGTGTTATAGCATCGTAACATTGACTTTTGTAGAACAAGTAATAATGGATTTGCCAGAGTATAAAGGTTATCCCAGCTTTGCTACCCTGATAGATGATTTACGACGACAGATTTATTCTTTGCCTCGTGATCATCTGGCACATGTGTCTCTTACAGAGAAACACTGGTAAGCTTGCAATACATCTTTAAAATTGCTACTAAAAGTTCTAATTTATGAAATTCAGTACACAAATTTTGTATTGAAACATGATGTATTGGGCTTAATGCACAACAAATTACATTTTGCTGGGATTTTCAAAATTGAATTTTGATGTCAAAGTAATATGACATAAATTTGAGTGACTATACATTATATATTGCATGCATTTAAAGTAAAAAAAAAAACAGATCTCGGATATGAGACAGATTTATTTCTTACACATTTTCAGTACAACAAAGCCGGATGTGGCACATTGTATCAGGTGCTGGGCTCATGACTGAGAGGTCCTGGGTTCAATTCCTGCCATAAGCACACTGATGTAAAATGAGGTTCCATGTCATGGTAGGCATAGGACTTAATAGATCTCTCACTGCTTTGGATGAGATCGTTGCAAAGGTATAAATTTCTAATATGCAATGCATCAGGCCGGTTACATCACCATATATGTGAAATAATATTGGAGTGAGATTGAACAATAATCGATCAGCACAACATTTTTGATGCCCAATACGAGTATAAGGGCTAAGTTGAAAATTAAAAATAAAGCAAAGTTACTTTGGTACATGATATATATTCTTGAAAAAGTTACAGCATCTTATGTCTATTTGTCCAGTAGGATGTTCCGTAGAACCAGAATTTGAATCATGCATGGATTTTATTTTCTTCATTCCAAGATTATTGCACTTATGTGATAACGGCTGATAGATGTGTAATGCATTAATTACCCTCATGGGTTACTTATCATGTTATTTAATAAGTTGGTTGGTTCTTAAGTGTTTTGTGTCGCTTTCAACAGTTTTTTAATGGAAGCGGGAGGTAACCTCCTCAACGTAATGGTCCAGTCTGGGAATTGAACATGGATCATTTGTGCTGCAAGACAAGCATTTAACCCACCACACCAGGCCTGTCTCTTTTGGGAATTGTATATGTTAAATGTGAAAAGTATTATGCAAAATTCTATTGAAAACTACTAGATGGGAGTTATACAGTATAGGCATTACTTTAACATGTTGGCATTGGGTGTATATACATATTCATTTCTGAATAACTCTGATAATTGCAATTTCAGGTTTAATTATGCATTTCGTACATGGGAAGCTGTGAAGAAGTCACAACTGATGGCAGAGTATAATCGGCTTTTACACTGAGGCTGCAATCTGCTGCAAAAAAATTATTTTCTGCCGCAGGCAAGCGAGAAAAACTTCTGAGGCAACACAGTCAAAAAGAAAGGGTTAGGCCACAATTTACACAAGGAAAATATTAGAATCTGTGTAATTCCACCATGATATGGATGGAAACATGTGGCTTTTGCCAGGTAAATTTTCATTTATTGTACAAGCAAGGTGTGTCACCCAAGGGAAGAAAACTCGCTGATCATTTAGACCTGCTGGAAAGTCATCCTTTTCCTCAGATGGAAAGTAATGTGAACGGAGATATTGGAATGAAATGCAGAATAGAAATCAATATGTTGTACTGCTATGTGGGAGAAAGGAAGCAAGAACATTAAAGTAAGATCAGAAAACTAGATGTCGTCCCAGAAGAGCAATAAGTAAAATTAATTTGACATGTAAAACAAGACTATGAGAACATGCCATAGTGAGAAGAAAAAGAAAGATGATCAAATTTAGAAAGCAGTGGCTTTATGAAGTTGATGGTACAAGTGTATGTTGACCGTCAGAATAATTTATACCAAAATGGAGACCATTGGAAGATGCTCTTACAAAACCATAGAAACATGCAGTAATGTGATTTACAGAGACTACAGTGATGTGAAAAATGCTTCGGAGCATTTATGGAGACCTTGTGAACATTTTGCCACGTGATTTAAGAGCAGTCAGAGGAACATTATGAGATGCACAGATAGCACCAGAAAATAGCATTAAGAGATTTATAGACCATGTTTTCTATGAGATATGGTTATCAGGACAAGCTGCTACTAGATGTTACAACAATTAACTGACTACTAAATGCCCAACATTAGATTTGTTGGCGCAGTTTAACATTGTGACACGGTAATGAAATGGCTAATTGAGCTGTAGTTTCATTGTGATGTCACTATGAAGACGTATGTGAGTAGGTGTGGTTTAAATAGACAGTGATCTCTCAGTTATACAGAAAACAGCTTCAGAGGAATCATATGTATAAACAGAGACAAGCATGATTTTTACCGTATACATGTACCAGTATATTATTGTGAACTATTTAGAAAAACTTAATTAGCTTTTGTGAAAACTTTGTAATGACGTTGTGTGTGTGTGTGTAGTGGGGAGGGCAGGGGGAGGGGTTTGTTTACTGGAATGAGGTTGTCTGCCTTTCTGTAATTTTTGCACACTTTTTTTCCATATCCATGAAGTTGCTGGACTTGTATACATCTTGACTTCCGACAACTACCGACAGACTTTAACATTTGTTATGGTTGACATCTTTAAGCTGGAGTAACAGCAGCTCAACTTCA